>CM042138.1:94342655-94470155 GCA_023376005.1 Doryteuthis pealeii
TTTTATCCACTGCTGAAAAAGTAAAGACAAACTCATAAGCAATGAACACCAACTCATGTACACATCAGTGTTAACATTTAATATATACAATAGATATACCCGTGGTATTAAAAGAAAGAATGAACAAATATACACATAGTGTTAAATGAACAAGTAGTATGTGGAAGGGGTACAAAAATGGGAAAAAAGCTTACTTGATGAGAGAATGTAAATTAGACTTGTGACTTTACCATTCTCTAACGTGGTCCAAAATAATGTCTCTCCTGTTCAAGACCAAAAGCAAAAGAGGTTGAGAATGGATTTCTGAGGCTGTCATGTGTGCCTTCGACTCACCCAAGTACATGGTGCAGATGGTATTTGAGGACACATGCATTTTAGCTTAATACTGTATCAGATTAACTTTTACTTCATTTCTTTTCAGAAATCAATAATTACAAACTATGTTAAATGATGAAATGAAAAGATATGCTGTGATTGTGGCATTAAAGGTTGATCATGGAGATTTAGAAAATTGCATGTTTTCTTAAAGTTGCAAAAACTTTTGTACACAAGATTCATAAAGAGTTAAAAAATGAAAATGTCAACATTATGCCTGTATGAAAATGTAAAAAAATATTCTAAACTAAAATATTCAATGAGAACATCTGAATTTATTAAGTTAAGCGGACAATTGATGACAATCAAGGTCAATAAATGAGGTCAATTGCCAAAAAGAGTTGTGTTTGCCTTAAAAAAACGAACCATATGACCTTTAGGCACCCCTTTTGCGATTCTATTCGTGGGACATTTTTTCCATTTGCACTGTCAAAATCCGGTTAATTGTTAACAGATGATTTTTAGAGTTTTTTTTTAATTATAAAACTAACCCCTAACCCTAACCCTAACCCTAACAAACAAACGGATTTTTGACGGTGTAAATGGAAAAAGGTCCCCACGAATCGAGATCGCAAAAAGGTGCCTAAAGGTCATATGGTCCAAAAAAACAATCAGAAATGTTTTTCATGGAGACATTGGATACAAATTATATGTGATGAAGAAAGATCAATACATTTCAGAAAAAAAACAAAAGAAAACCACTTAAACATATCTAAAGGACTTTTAAACAAACTCAAAAACACACAGAAGCTGGTGTGATTTGTTTCGTTTTTTATCAAATGAGAAAAATTTTGATTAAGACCAAAAAATTAACTGAAGAAATGACAGATGGCTATGTTCAGATCCTTCTGAAGTATCAAGAATGGTGCATGCAAAATTTCCTTCAACTGTTATGGTTTTGGGTGTTGTTAGCAATGAAGGACATGTTATGCCTCCACTCTTTTTCCCCCACAAGATCTTAGAGTAAATATTGCTGCTTATATTGAGGTTTTAGATAAAGTTATCAATCCTTGGATCAACAGTGTATGCAATGGAAGGCCTTACATTTTCCAACAAGACTCTGCTTCACCGCACAAGGCTCAAAGAACACAACAATGGATACCTGACAATTTGTATGATCACATCACCTCCAATATTTGGCTCCCTATCTCTCCAGATCTCAATCCATTGGACTACTATATGTGGAGCATTGTTGAGAAAGAAGTTAATGAACATCCCTGTAACACCAAAGACTCTTTAAAGTTCTTGTCATAATTCAAGTAATGACCAATATGAATAAGGATCAGTTAATCTGAGCTTGCAACAGATTTCCACCTTGTATAGAGTCAGTTATTGATGTTAGTGGTGGATTCATTAAATAAAATTACTCAATTCTTAATTAACTTTTATGTTTGTTATCTTCATTCAAATAAAGTTATTTTCTGTTGTTATTTAGAAGTTTATTTCCAAACCTGAAATCTGTATTCAAATACTGTCTGCACCCTGTAGTTTCAAAATAAATTTTCTAGACAAAACTTCCAATTTAATATTTCTCTGACATTTTTAATATTATCTGACAACATTTCGGCCAATGTGCAATCCGGCTTTTTCAGGTATTTCTTGTCTGACAACAAATACCTGAAGAAGGCCGGAGGGCACATTGGCCAAAACGTTGTCAGATAACAATGTGAAGATGAGGACAATAGTCCGAATAATCCAAATAATTCCAATTTAATCTTCAATTTTCTCACTAAACTTAATAGAACATCATCATCATCAGCATCACAGTCTAGGAAGACTGTATATTTCTCATGTTCTGAAGTTACGTTCTAGTACAGCACCTTCTGTGACTGTGAATACCAATGTTTGAAAAACAGTTTCAACCACAGATGTCGCATGTGAAGGTCGGTTCCGAAGATTTTGTTGCTGTTGTTTTCTCTTAGACTTCTTTGCTTCATGGTGTTGCACCAGAGTGACTTCAGACATGAATAGCCTGCTACAAAGAGCCTGCCACCACTGAAGGCGGTCCTAAGCCAACAGAACAGACACAATGTTAAATAAATATTTCTCAGGATTATCAAAACAATATCAAAGTTTAAGTATACATGAAAAGATTGTTAAAAACTCAATGTACTATAAAATCTTAAATATGAATAAGTTGAATTCTGGAATCTGTAAAGTATCAGAATACGGTGATATCTTGAACTATGAATGTCCCAACTTATGAGCTGTCACTCAGTTGATTTTTTTTTTTTGTTTTGTGTTGAGAGCTAAAATTTTAGGTACAAGCAAGCTTCAGATATGCTTATGTTAATAAGTTCACTAAAAAACATTTAAGTGTCCAAATTTATTTCGCCAAAGAAAAATATCATTCATAAAAAAATAAAGATTAAAACATATTTTACCAGTAGAGGTAAGGGGCCATCAGCTGGCTATGGGTGGAAACCCGTGATGCTTAAGGATGGAACCCTGGTGGCTGAGCAGTCCATAACATGCAACACTCTACTTTTGCTCAACCCTATTGACCTTATGGCAAGCCTCAATCCTTTGAAGGCAGTGGTTGAGGGTGAATGTCCTGGGTATGACATTAAACTCTATCTGATGGTGACATTCCAATTCTGGAGCTCTAGGGAATGTGGAGTACCCCTTCATTACCTTTACTCCCAGGTCCACTCTGATTCAGAGTGGTAGTACCTGTTAGGGTCCCATCTATGGTATTTCTCTGAATGCTTGAGATGAGGCTTTTTGATGATTAGTATTATCTGCATTATTTGGACTATCCCATAATTAAAAAGGCTAGATTAGTTTTTTTTAAAACAACACAAAAAAAAGCAATATAAGTCTAGGTAAAAATCATACATAAGTGAATAGGTAGATATTCTAGCCAAAAACAAGACATTAGGTTTATAAGTTCCAAAATTCATACTGGATTGTCCAATTGGACACATAACCTAGTGGATAAAGGGTTAGGTTAAGACAGTTCTAAGTGACAGTTATCTCTAGACTGCAGGTTCAATCCTGGTCAAGGGCAGTAACATAGAATAATAATTAACACAGCTTAACGCCTCAGAATGAGGACAGGATACCCCTGTGGACTGAATAAAGGGTTAGGTTTAAAGTTCCGTGATGGCTCCCGATTACGACAAGAAGGTTCCCGAGTTAGAAAAGAAGGTTCCTGAGTCCAAGAAGGTTCCCAAGTCCAACAAGAAATACCTGAAGAAGGCTGGAGAGCACATCAGTCGAAACGTTGTACAAATAACAATGAAGATGAGGACAATAGTCTGAATAATGCAGATAATACTTCCCATCTATGGGTTAAATAGAAAAAATGTGTTTAAAAAAATTGTGTTTAAAAAGAAAAAATTGAGTATCCATCAAGAATGAATAGAACAAAACGTCTTCAATATAAAATAACCCAACAAGGGTTGACATGCCATAAAATCCAACCAATCAACAGCACATAATTCCTTATATTCTATTTAATTATGATTTTATACAATTCAATGCTGTTTTTTTTATCTAAAAAAAGTAACAAAAAAATAGGATGTTTTGAGAAGTGGTGCTGGAACGGATTAATGACATTTCAGTTTATTCCAATGCTGTTACAAGTAGAACGAATTAAACTTGTATGTCAAGGTAGCACTGTATTATGAAAACTTATAAAAATATCTGAAAATGAAATCATTTCATGACACGTAACAGACAGTATTGAGGAAAATATTTTTTGTTTTTTTTTAGTTCAACCTAAGAAGCACAAGTTGCGGTTAGAATTTAATTTTAGCAAAATTTATTGCTTAGGGAAACAACCAAATATTGATTTTTAGCTACTTTTTTTTTTTCTTTTCTTTTTTTGAGCTTAGGCTGATTTGTATTTCATGTAATATTTGAAATCCTAACTATTAAAAATAATAATACATAATTTCATTGTGAATTTTATGGATCCTGGGAATATTGTTGTTAATTAAAGAATTGAGATTAATGATCATTTAATGAAAGCAAAGTTATAATTTGCTTTTGCTCTAAGAAATTTCAACTCAGTTTTGAAAAAGAATAACAACAAAAAAATGGACATTTAAAAATGACTTTTCAGGAATCTCAGGGAAATCTCTAGAACTTTGCTTTGAGTTTAACTCAAAACATAAAAAATAATTATCATGATTATTCACTTTTGATTTTATCTAATTTTTATCATTTTTTAATGAATATTTTTATCAAATAATTTGGTTTCATTTCATTAATTATTTAAAATTGATAAAAAGTTTCCAACTCAAAAATTCAAAAAATCTTTGCATATTTAAATCTTCACTAATCATCCTTAAGCACTTTTTTTTTTTTTTTTCATTATTCAATTATAGATTGTTTAATTCTTTAAAAGTTATTTCGCTGGATAAAGTTTCTAGTTTTGTTATCATCTTAAATGCATAACGTCTTCCTGCAAGACTGTGGTTCAATCAGGAGATAAGACTGCTAACAAAAATACATATCTACCAAGTTCTTGTTCACACCATCTTCTTGTATGGCTGCGAAATTTGGCCGATGAAGGCTGGGAACCTGCACAGACTTTGGATGTTTGACCATTATTGACTACTCATGTTCAATGACGGTGATTCATCTCTAACATCACTATTCAGACAAGATGCAGAATCCTACCCCTCATCAGGCTCTTCACTGCCTTGGTCATGTTCTACATCAACAACCCAGTGACGTCATCCATGAATCCATCAAACTGTACCACCTCGGAGCTGGAAGAAATGCCAAGGAGGTCAACTGCTAACCTGGCTTAAAACAGTCAAACAACATGTTGAGCAGATTCTGGGTCCAGGTGTCTATCGAGTTAGTCGATGGAACCATGAATGGCTGATGCTCATTTTCATCATTTGCGTTGGATTGCCACGCATGGTCTGCCTTTATTTGGGAGACGGGGAATTCGTTGGGGTGAAGCCAGCTCAACTGACCCAGGGTGAATGCCATCACAAAGACAGAAAGAGAGAATCATATATGTAGCAGGGTTTGAAGTGACCAGCCAATTGATTTGAATGTGCCTCTCTGTCTACCCATCTAACCCAAGTAAGAGTTAAAGTAGAGTGTTGCAGGTCACAGACTAATCAACCACCAGGATGCTGTTAAGCATTACGGTTGCTATCCCCGGTCAACAGGTGGCACCATTGGGGGGGGGGGCGTCTTACTCCTCTGCAGAGGTGCAGTCAGTATCTTCTATTGCCCCACCAACAGGGCTTATAACAATTAGATGTTATTTAGAGTTATAAAAAACTATAATATAAAAATGCTTTATTAGACTAGCAGGACCTGTGGATATACAACAGTAGGGTAATTTAATTATTAGAATATTTGATATGCTTACTTAAGAGCTATTGCTAAATAGTTCAATATGTAAAAGTATAATAGTCTTGATTTAACTCTCTCTCACTCATATTTTTCTTTCTTTCCTTCTTTTAATTTTCATTATATTCGATTAAAACAGATTAGCATTATCGATCTCTCTATGTTTCTCTACTCTCTCTCTTTCCTTCTTTCTTTCTTATTATATTTTTTCTGTGTAGCATGTCTTTTTTCTTTCCTTTCTTTCTTTCTAATAAAAACAGAATAGGCCATTATTTAGCTGAGGTGACAGCACTAATAAGAAAGAAGAATTTGGCATATAAGTAACACCAGATAATCAGGATTTACATTTTTGCATTTCATCTTGGACTATTTGGATAGTCTCATTTTTAATCAGAGGGTGTTGCAAGATGATAACAGTCAGAAGATTTAGGAACAATAGTATTAATATTATTGAAGTCAGTCAATCATTCAGTATAGTGTTGGTTTGGACAACAGCAACTGGCTAAGCACAACTGAACTCGGCCCAAGACAGCTGGTACTTATGGAACTCAAGAATAGTCCATTTATGTATTTGGGTGATTCCATTCTTTGAGTCCTGATTAGCTGCTTGGTTTCTATAATGTTATGAGGCTTCATAAATATCCTGGCATTCTGCAGTATGGTTGCAACAAGTTAGATCTGTATTGAGTTACGGCTACTTGTTGCCTTGTCTTACCAATTCAACAGTAATTGGAATTTAGTATGATTATTCTACAAATAGATAGAAGTCATTTTTTCAGTCAATGACAATAAATTGCTTTAGACTAGTATCTTCATTCTTGTTGTTTACAATCAGTGTGCTTTCATTTGTTCATTATCTGTCCCCATTTTCCATATTTTTAAAAGACTGACCATTTATCCTCCAGACAGAACTTTATTGCTTACAATGACGAGTCAGGCTATTCTTTTGATGGCCATGGTTTATACATAGATAATAGGAAGTGTGTGGTGTAATGGTTAAAGTCATGAGAAATGGACTCGTCACCCCGAGTTCAAATCCTGGATGTGATAATTGCATTTCACTTAGTGCTAATACCCTTGGGAAAGGTATGAATCCTACTTTCCCTCCAGCTATGGATAAATAGTAGGGCAGACTGGACTCTTTAACCTTGGTTAGGCAACTGGTCTAGGAGAAGGAAAACTCTGAATTCAAACCTGTTGAACTCTGCTTAAGAAATTGACCTTGTGTCACATCCTGCTCGTGCGGAGGGTTGGTAAATATATACATAGATAATGCAAGCATTTTTTTTTAAGTACCTACTTTATAAATACCATACATTGTTCATCTTATTCATGTGTAAAATAATATTTCAAACAATGAGACTATAATAATCTTTTCAAGAAGCTCTGTTTAATCCTATTATCTCAGAAATCTGGCAAAACAATATGTATCAAAAGCTAACCAAAGAATGGCTGAGGCTGTAGAATACACCGACTACACCTCTATAAAGGAGTAAGACCCCCCCCACCCCACCAATGGGACTACCTGTTGGCCGTGGGTGGTGACCGATGATGCTCAAGAGCCTCTATGATTGTCCAAACCCTATTGCCTTTTTGACAAACCCCTAACCCTTTTTATCATATATGTGCTAGAAGGCGGTGGCTGAGGGTCTTATCCTGGGTATGATATTTAACTGCATCTAATGGTGATTTTCCAATTTTGGAGCTCTGGGGAAAGTGGAGTACCCTTCATCACCATTACTCCTAGGTCCATATTGACCCAGAGTAGTAGTACCTGTTAGGGTCCCATCTATGTGTAAAATGGAAAAAATGAGTTTTAAAAAATTATGTTTAAAAACAATTGAGTTTGAATTTTAAAAATTGAAATACCCATCAAGAATGAATAAAAAAACAAAATGTCTTTAGCATAGAATAACCCAACAAGGGTTGACATGCCGTAAAATCCAAAAAAAAAAAAAAAAAAAGAAAGTAAAAACGTATAGAATGAAACTGCCACTTTAACAGCTAAGGTCATTTTAACATAGTTCAGTGCACAGAGTTTATATTTTAAATATATAAAATCTACAATTGACCTGAAAGAATAAAAAAAGATCCTCTGAATAAAAAAAATTATTATTAGTTTTAACTATAATAGCCATTAATCAAAAATGCCAAACACTAATTGTACTGAAAAATTATGTTCTATAAAAAGATTGGCAATACTAATATATAAAAAATTATTGTTATGAGGAAATTATCATTCAGTTAGGCTACAATTTTATCTTCATGAAAATTACCAAAAACATGTATCCTCTGAGTGAAAGTATTTAAGTTTTTATATAATGAAATATTAGATTAGATTTAAAATACTGACGAAACTAAATATGAACACATAAAAAGATTAAACTTATTCTTGTTTTATTTTAATTGATTTCTATTTAAAATTAAACATAAGATTATTTTAATACATTGGAGAATAAAACACTAATATTAGAAATCAAAACACCAAGTAGTAATTTATTAAATCTGGTTTTCTTAAACTGGTATGAAAATTATCCTCAACTTATACAATGTAACCCTTTATTTCTTTGTGATATATAATGCACTCTGCAGGAGTCTAAACTCGTTAATACCATCGGCTGTTTGGAGATAGAATTTAATAGAAACATTGTTAATAGATAAAGATGTTAATTAAGATTACATAATGACTATTTAATTGAGAATATAACGTAAACGTCTAAACAAATTGTGAAGTCGATGGTGACATAGTTTCAGTCACAGACAGACAGATACATAATCTCCATTATAATAAGATATATTACATAATTAACAAATATTTTTATTTTGTATTATTTGTGTGTTAGAATATATAGTCTATTATGTAATTTCAAGAATGGTAAAAGTATATTCATACAACAAAGAGCATGTATTGTTCTTAGTTTACATTCAGTGGATAATCTTTATTTCTCACAAAAATTTTTAATTAATTTTTTAAAAACAAATCAAAAAGTGGATTATCTTTATTTCTAGCAAAATATATATTTTTTTGGTTCTTGCAAGAGATTGTTATAATTTCTTATTGGTTAGAAATAGGATCTAACATTGGTAAGCATTTCACTCGCTAAAGAATCAACAATTGATTTTCTATTAATAGATTCACTCAGAGTTATTTATAGTTCAATAGTACTTTTATATGCTACTAGGATTCTTATGTCATTTCTAGACTTAAGGATTTATCAAATATAATTTTTCATTTGGAAATGACAATAAACTTTTATCAAATTCTCCAATTCTTAAGAGTTAGGCCTGGCATAGTGGTTAACGTGCTGGATTGCAACATCTTAGTTAGCAAGTTCAAACCCCAGTCAAATAATTATGTTCACTTTCAGACTAATACCCTTAGGAAAGGTATGAGCCCCTCATTCCACCCAGCTATGGGTTAAATAGTAGCATAGTTGGTTGGTTGAATTTTAAGGCATGTCAACCCTTGTTGGGTTATTTTCATGCCAAAGACGTTTTGTTTCATTCATTCTTGATGGGTACTCATTTTTTTTTAAAACATTTTTTAAGCACATTTTTTTAACTCTTTTTTTTCTATTTGGCTCATAGATGGGACCCTAACATGTACTACCACTCTGGGTCAAAGTGGAACTGGGAGTAATGGTGATGAAGGGGTACTCCACACTCCCCAGAGCTAAAACTTCACCATTAGATGCAGTTTAATATCATACCCAGAACACTAAGACCCTCAGCACTGCTTCTAGCATATATGTGATAAAAAGAGTTGGAGGTCTGCCATAAGGGCAATTGGGTCAAACCATACTATTGGTGTTAGGGCTTGATGTGACCAATCAATTGATTGGTGGGGGTCTCTCCAACCATCTGTCTAGCCTAAGTAAGAGCCAAAGTGGGAGTGTTGCATGTCATGGACTGCTCATCTACCAGGATTCCATCCTTAAGAATCACATGTCGCTACCTACGGCCAACAGGTGGCCCCATTGGGGGGTGAGACTTACCCCTGTGCAGAGGTGAAATCGGTGTATTCAAGCCAAATAGTACCACTACTGTTCTTCTACAAGGATGGCTTTGGCATTAAATAACCCATGAAGGTTGATAATAAATAACAATTTATTATCTTTTAACATTTGTGTTTTTTCTATTTTTCTTACTTCTGTTACAAGAAATTACAGAGAATTATTGGGTTAGCTCAGTCGGTAGAGCATTCGGCTAGAAACCACAAGGTGCCTAGTTTGATACCGGCCCTCACCAACTCAGCGTATGGGTAACACAGGGATCTGAGCGGTAAAAGTAAGGAGCTGATTGGTAGGTGTGGCACTCCACCTCAGGCACAAAAACAATCTCCTTGGTCTAGATCTAGTGAAAAAGGGATAGACTCCTTTGCTGTCTGGGCTGTTACCGACGTTAGTTCATCCTGACGACTTTTTATATGATCTCAAATTATCATAACTTTCTTTTTTATGTCCATTTGAGTTTGGTTAACTCAGTCAGTAGAGCATCTGCTTGAAACTACAAGGTTCTGGGTTCATTACCAACCCTCGCCAACTCAGCACATGAGTAGCACAGCTTGGATCTCTGTGGTAAAGTGGGGAGCTGATGGTAGATGTGTCACTCTACCTCAGATGCCAATTAATTTCCCTTGTCTAGCGATGGTGAAAAGAAGATAGACTCCCTTGCTGTCCAGCTGATACCGACAACTGGCCACTCCAACAACTTTACAGTATTCACAGTAAAACAAATTTTCACCGGTTTAGCATAAGGCATTACTCATCTGTTGTTTACAGACTCGAGTTCTCTAGGTGATCATAACATACATCATACTGGTGTATGTATTTATTAGTTAAAATGTTCGCCTCTTTACTGACAGCTATGGATAGCCAAGTGGAAAGAGGTCAAACTGCTGAAAAGTCAGTCAGGATTTCGCTCTCGGCTAGAAGTAGCTGCTAAGTCTAGCCACACTGATGAAACATAAATGTCGAAACATGGTATCTGTGGATGATATAATGTAAACACGGTTGTTTTGAATGGCTTTTTGCCGATAATTTTGGGAGAATAAGTGCTTAATTGGAGTCGTGCCTAATTTTGAAAATTAATTAATTAATAATGAATTAGGCGGAATACCTATTAAATGTATGGTAAACAAATCGAGAAAATCAATCTCTGATTTCGGCCTATTAGGCCTCATCAGCAGAGCTATAGATCGGAAGACCATATATATATATATAAGTAAAAAATAACAAAAAGACTTAGAGATTGAGCATTATAGTCTATTTCAGGGAGCTTAGACAAAGTGTCTAACTCTCCCAACTCATCAGACACATTGAGCTTTCAAACTGCGACAGTTTTTTGAATAAAACTATTGTGTCGTAAGGAAGATTTCTTCTCTGGACTTTGGGATTATATACATATATATATATATAATATCTACTAGAGTGAGTCAAAAGTTTTGCAATATTTTCATATGTGCTACTTTGTGATATGTATATCATGTGACCAAAGCAGTTCAAAAAAGTACCCACTGTGATTGGTAATATTGTGGTAGTTGAAGCACTGATACATTGTGCATTGCCTCACTCTGTGTGCCACTTTACTTCAGATGCCAATTAATCTCCCTTGTCTAGCACTAGTGAAAAGGAGATTGACTCCCTCACTGATACCGGCAATAGGCCACTCTGATGACTTTATTTACATGACAAATATACATTTGTTTATAATGCAAGATGAAATCTACAAAAGAAAGATTGTGCAATTTTGAATGTGTTATTAAATGACTTTTCTTTTGTTGAGAAGTTCATGTCATTAGAAAATGATTTTTTTTTCTTCTTTGAAAGGTTTAGGCAAATTTTCAATGAAGGATGGCAGTTATTTCAAAGGTGAATTCAAGAATGGAGAAATTGATGGAAATGGTTTACGATACTTTGGACTTACTGGAAATACATACACTGGCACTTTCTGTAAAGGAGAACTTCATGGCCAAGGAATTATGGAATATAAAAATGGTTCAGTTTATGAAGGCAGTTGGAATATAACAAAAGACAAGGTAAATAAAATTCAACTATTTTCAGTTTCATCCAAAATCAAAACATACTTAAAATATTTAATGCTACCTATACTTGAAATTATTGGGTAACTTTTCCTCTTATATATATATATATATATATACATATATATATATATATATATGTGTGTGTGTGTGTGTGTGCGTGTGTCTGTGTGTGTGTGTGTAAGTTGAAAATGGAAATGAATGCGACAGTATGTTGAAAGGATAAATAAATAAAGGAAAGAAAATGTTGAATGGATAAAATTGATTTAATTTGAGTTACCAACACATGTTTCAGCCAGGAGTTGTTCATGTACACATGTATTCTATTTATTTATTTTAAATTAAATATAGGAGCATATATATATATATATATATATATATATATATATATATATATGCTCTCTAGGGTGGACTTTAATTGAATTTTCACTGCTTAGCGCAAGGCATTACTTGCCTGTTGTTTACAGACTTGAGATCTCTGGTGATTGTAAACATACATCTATGGAAGTATGTATCAGTTAAATGTTCGCCTCTTACTGACAGTTACCAACAGCCGAGACGGTAAAGAGCCGGACTGATGAAAATTCAGTCAGGTTTTACTCCCGGCTAGAAGTAGCTGTTAAGTCTATCCACACTGATGAGATGTAAACATCAAAACACTGTGTCTGTGGATGTCTATCATCGATATTGTGCACTCTTTACTTATAAATATAACAAACCTTCTCTCTCTTTAATATATATATATATATATATATATATATATATATATATATAATAAGTGCTTAATTGGAGTCGTACCTAATTTTGAAAATTAATTAATTAATAATGAATTAGGCGGGAATACCTATTTAAATGTATGGCTAACAATCGAGAAAAATCAATCTCTGTATGTACATTTCGGCCTATTAGGCCTCATCAGCAGAGCTATAGATCGGAAGACCGCCCTGTGCGTGATTTGAAACCGGACTGCCAAGCTGACAGGCCGATCCCATAACCCCTACACCAAACGGACTTCTTAGATTTTACGATTTGTTTAGAGTAGGTTAATATTCCTCTTCTAGTGACTTTTATTACACGACGATATGATAAGTTGTAAACACGGTTTGTTTGGAATGGCTTTTTGCCGACAATTTTTTGGGAGAATAAGTGCTTAATTGGAGTCGTACCTAATTGTGAAAATTAATTAATTAATAATGAATTAGGCGGGAATACCTATTTAAATGTATGGCGTGTAGGGGTTAATGGATCGGCCTGTCAGCTTGGCAGTCCGGTTTCAAATCACACACAGGGCGGTCTTCCGATCTATAGCTCTGCTGATGAGGCCTAATAGGCCGAAATGTACATACAGAGATTGATTTTTCTCGATTTGTTTAGCCATACATTTAAATAGGTATTCCCGCCTAATTCATTATTAATTAATTAATTTTCAAAATTAGGTACAACTCCAATTAAGCACTTATTCTCCCAAAAATTGTCGGCAAAAAGCCATTCCAAACAAACCTTGTTTACAATATATATATATATATATATATATAGATACTTTGGTGTGGATATGAATTTAAATTTATTTCAACATTTCTTTGTCTTGTCAGTCTGGTCTTTGTTGATTTTTTCCTGTTTTCCTTATTTTTGCCTTTTTCACTTTTTTCAACTTCTGCATTTGTTAAACATGCCAGTTCACGGGCCTGCGCACACTCGCAATTTCTATAAACCTCAAGGTCTGTGCGTGCTGTCCATGCCTGTGGTATTGTAGTTTTTAAATTTGATTTTCTACATGTAAATATGCATGTTCTAATTTCATGTATTTTATGTTCCGATTGTCAGGGTTTTGTATGTGTATATTTGGGTACATAAATGTTCTAATGTTTTTTATATAAGTTTAAAGTTATTGGTATGTTTACATTTGAATATGATTTCATTTCTTCTATTCAATAGTTTCTTCCAGTTTTTGAATTTTATTCTTGCTATTTTTCCTCCAGACAATGATGGCATTTGTTTTTGAATCCTGTTGGTGCTTTTGACTTTTTTATGATTCTGTTTGAGTTCTCAGTTTTGGTTGAAGCTTATCAAGAAAACACTTGATATCATCCAGCCAATATATATATAATATATATAATATATATATATGTTGTGTGTGTGTGTGTGTGTGTGTGTTATTGTATAGTATACAATTAATAGACGTTTGTTACCATTGATTTCAAAGCAGCATATTAGACCCTTATCTTCAAGACAAAGAGCTAACAAGTTTTCACAGCTGTGTTTATCAGATTAAAATAAATAATTATTTTTAAACATAATTTGCAGTTTGTCAGTCCTTTCATGCAACCAACATTAAAGTTTTGGGCTCAGGATTCACAATCACTAGTCTGCTGTGTCCCTCTTCATTTAACCCTAATATTCCATATTTTTGTGATTACAAACAACATTAGATGTCTCATGAATAAATTAGGATTGTTATCTTGTGAATCAAGCTGGATTTTTTTCTGTCCTTTTAAGATTGTGGCCCCCCTGAGTTAAGATTTTGTGTCTCTTAGGCTGAAAAGGTTGGAGCCCTTGCTCTATACCAATGGTGTG
Organism: Doryteuthis pealeii; assembly: GCA_023376005.1. NCBI lineage: Eukaryota > Metazoa > Mollusca > Cephalopoda > Myopsida > Loliginidae > Doryteuthis > Doryteuthis pealeii. The sequence goes on from CM042138.1 coordinate 94,356,967, forward strand.
CATCACATTCAGATTCAGTATTATTTGGATTATTCAGACTATTGTCCTCATCTTCATTGTTATCTGTACAACATTTCCAATTGGACACATAGCATTGGATAAAGATAGTTCTAAGTGACAGTTATTTCTAAACTGCAGGTTCAATCCTGGTCAGGGGCAGCAGTAACATAGAATATTAATTAACAAAGCTTAACATCAGTACCCCTAGCTATGGTTAGCGGAGAACAGGATACCACCATGGACTGAATAAAGGGTTAAGTTCAAAGTATGGTGATGGCTCCCGATTACGAGTTCGAAAAGAAGGTTCCCAAGTCCGAGATGGTTCCCAAGTCCAAGAAGGTTCCCAAATCTGACAAGAAATACCTGAAGAAGGCCAGAGGACACATCAGCTGAAACATTGTACAGATAACAATGAAGATGAGGACAATAGTCCAAATAATCCAAATAATACTAATTATCAAGCCACATCTCAAAAATTCCGAGAAATAACATTCAGATTCCTACAAAGTAAATATAGAAATATACAGATTTTAAAACACTTTGCTAAAAAATATTGACTTTACTGCTACAATTTTTGAGCCATTGATTTATTATTGATTTTACTCAAATATAAAAATTAAAAAAAAACTCTATTCCATTCTAGAGAGTCTGGTTTAGCTCAGTCAGTAGAGCATCTGCCAAGGAATTGTAAGATTCCTGGTTCGATACTGGTCCCACCAACTCAGCACATGAGTAGCACAGATTGAGTAATCTGATCCATGTGGTAAAGTGGGGAGCTGACTGTAGGTGTGGTGCTCCACCTCAGCCAAAAGAATGATACAGTGGAGGATACAGCAGTTGAAACATTATATTTTTACATATCACAATAAAGATGAGGACAACAGTCCGAAAAACAAAATTATTTTGTTTTCTTTTTAATTCTTTTTTATTATTTTATTCATTTATTTTTATCTTATCTTACTTTCCCACAGCCACTTATGTTTTAAATGAAAAAAATGCAGTTTAATAAGTTATTAAATCTTCTGTGTAAAAATTCAATCTTTTTTTCTAGGTCATGGTGTCTTAAAGAAAAGGGTGGTTCTGTTTATGATGGCACTTTTTTTATCATAAAAAACATGGAGTTGGTGTTCAGAAATATCAGTGAGTTTTAATTTACACTTTTTAAAGAATTGAAATGGTTTTCTACTTTGACAAATTAATTGCTTTACATTAAAATTTGATTCTAGATATTATTGCTTCAATATTTTATTGATAGTTTTATGAATACTGCTTCAGTCAACAGAGTATTAGTTTGATGAAATGTATTCTTTACAGAGAAGCAATTATTGTGGCTTACTAGCAAGAATATGCACCCTAATTAGATAGATTGGTTGGTTGGTTGGTTGATTGATTTTAATGGCATATCAACCTGTCTGGGGTTAGGAAGTGATATATGTTGCACATCCACATTTATACTTTTTTATTAATTGGTTTTAACAATGTGTTAGCATCATTGGGGATCATGTTGTATGGTATTGATTAAGTTCATGTCTATATTCTATGGTATAATTTTATTTCCCTCAAAAAGGACAGAATGTCATCCATGTTGACATTTTCAAATAGATCTTTCATATTATCTGCATTAAAATAACGGTTTCTGATGTGAGCAAAAAACCTGCATTCTATGAATAAATATTTAACAGTCAAAGGTGTTTGACATGTTTCACACTGAGGTTGTTGTTCTTGTTTGAGTATCATCGGAATTTTACCCCGAAGTCGTCTTTCCGAGATTAAATTGTAACATTACATAGTAGTAATGCCCAAACTTGAAACAAACCAGTCAGGGAGCGCTTGGAAAATAAGAAACAAAATGTTGCTGTGAGCCTTTAAAAACAAAGTTTATTGAGTTGCAAGAATTTTTCCACTTGCTATTGTCCAACTGACATAATTTACCAAAAATTAAATTATAAATACAAAACAGTCATAATAATAAAAACAAAGAAAAAACATATAACACTTAATCCTTTTTTCTTCTTCTTAGGTCCGACCTGTCACCGAAGGTCACATAATTTAGTAGTTTCAACTACTAACAAAGTTCTTTTAAATGAGGAGGAGAATGTTCTTTAGAAGAGAGTCTTTTTCACAAACTGCCGAAATAGTGAATACTGAGGAGAGTCCTTAGAACAAATACTTTTTTTTTTATTCACCAACCTTGAAGTCTATCTTCCTGCCCACGCAAACTAAGGGAACATTTTTTAATAACCAACCACTGCAATGCAGGTTCCTTCTCAGCCGACGTTAAACAATGAAATACGGTGTTCTCCAAGGGTATAAGTTCTTCTTCAGGACCGTCTTGTCCCAAATTATTTCTTCCTGCAACCGTGAGTAAAATATAATATTTGGTAATTCCAAATATTCAAAACCAAGTCCGGGAAAGACTATGAAAAAACTCTCTGGTTTTGACAAACTTTGTCTTAGCCCAGTACACCAACTTTAACATTGACTAAGTCAACGGAGACAGAGAATATCGAACTGTTCCATTCAAATTCTTTCTCGGGTCTGTTGAATTCAGCACCCAAATTTTGGTACAGGAAGTCAGCCTCACTCCCACTACCTGCTACTGCTGCTATTTGGCAAGGAGGCCACAGCACCACTTAAAATCTGTCATCAGCTAACAGAGCCAAACAAAGGGCTGTAACTCTTATAGCCCTTTTTTATTTTCTTACTAAAAATTTTTACAGTATATATACTCCTATATATAGGAGTGTGTTAGTCTTGTGTGATTAATGTGTAATCGGGACACAATGACTTGTTCCTTTCTAGACTTTCTTAAAGCTGGTCTCCAGTCTCCCAAAGTTGGTTTGATTAGGAAAAGTTTATTGTGGATGTTATTCGATTTAGCTGCAGAGTCAGCTCTTTCATTCCCCCTCACTCCTATATGGCTTGGGATCCAGCATATCATAATCTTCTTAGAGTTAAATATTGAGTCTAATCTATTCAGGAGTTTAATGATGAGAGGGTCTTCCAGTTTTTTATTTCTTAATGATAGTAGGACTGAGAGCAAGTCTGAGAAGATGATACATTTTTTGTGGTTATTTTCAGAGATGATATCAAGTGATATCTATTGCGTGGGTTTCAGCTGAAAAAATGGAGCTTTCATTTGGGAGATCTTTTCTTACATTTTTTATTTTTTATTTAGAACAGCTGCACATGCTGTTTTGTCATTGTCCTTAGAGCCATCTGTAAAGATGTGGAGGTAGTTGGGGTAGCGTTCTAGAATATTGTGGGAGTTTATCTTGGTAAGTGCTAGGATGGGGTTTTGTTTTGGAGAGCTCATTAGCTTAAGGATCACTTTAGGTTTTTTTAATGATCCAAGGTGGTGCTTTAGGTATAATGGTTTTGTGAATATGTGTGAGAGGAATTTTAGATTCTTCAAGGATGGTTCCATCCGGAGACCAAAAGGTTTTATTGATTTTTCTTTTTTTTCAAAACACTCCTTGTATCTTTGGTTGAAGGTGAAGTCATAGATAGACTAACGAAATTAAATAAGAACACATATAAAAAGATTACACTTATTTTGATTATATTTTAATTGTTTTCTATATAAAATCATTCATAGGATTGATTTTAATACGTTAGGGAATAAAACAATAATATTACACTGACATCATGATTTCCTTAGTTACTTAAGTTATATTCTCAACAATTATTAAATAGCCATTATTCAATAATAATTAGCTTCTTATTTATTACCAATGTCTCTATTAAATTCTAGCTGAGTTAGATTTACCTCAAAACTGCTCATATTATTCATGTATTTAAAGTCCTGAAATACATATTATATATCTGTAAGAAATAAAGATTTACATAGTATATAGTGGGAATAAATTGCATAATGATTTTAACAAAATTTGGTTTAAAAAAATGATTACGTGCTGTTAGCGATTTCTAATACTAATGTAGTGATTTCTCTTACTATAATGTTATTCTCAATTGTATTAAAAGCAATCCTATATATAATTTTATATAGAAATCAATTAAAATAACATTAAAATAAGTGATATTTTATATTCATTCTTATTTAGTTTTATTAGTCTTTCTAATTTGATATATTTTTATTACATTAAAACTGAAATGTTTGCGCCCAGGGGTGCATACTTTTCCTTGTAACTATAAATCATTGTGAACAAAGTTAATACAGTAAGAAAAATGAAAGTGAATTTTCTTCCTATTATTAATTATTCATTTAATCATAAACAGTTTTTTTTTTCTTTGATAGTAAAAGAACCAATTACAAAAAAGCAGATCTTTTTTCAAACAGAATTTGCCTTTAATTAATCTGTCAAACATTTCCTCATGGAGTTTTTGCTCAATCAGAAAATATTTCAATGCAAATAATATGAGAGTTCTGTTTGAGAATACTAACATGGATGATATTTTATTCTCCTTAAGAGAAATAAAAAATATATCAAAAATTGTAGAATACATCCACGAAATACATCTACAAAAATTACACCAGTAAAGGAAACTTGAATACCAACTTTCATCTCACATTCCAACAGTTTTGGCATTAAATAACCCATAGGGTTATTATTTCATTAAACAACCCAAACTGAACCAAACCAAATGATGTTATTGAAAATTATTTATACTATTTTAAAGATATTAATAACTTTAAACTTTTATCAAAAAGACATGTTTCAGCATTAAATGGCACAGAGTTCACTGAAGTTCAATGTCCACATAACATTAACAGAAAGCTTATAACTGAAGAAGACCAGAGAATGTCATCAGAATTGCAGTCTCAGAAGACTATATATTTCTCGGGCTCCTGAAGATACAGTGCCTTCTGTGACTGTGAAGGCAAATGTTTGAAAAGCAACCCGACCACAGATGTCGCATGTGAAGGCTGTCCCTGAAGATGTTGGTGTGCCGGTGCTCTATTGCTGTTGCTTTCTTCTGAATCAGTAACAGAAAGTTTTCCTTACACCTGAAGAAGGCTACAGAATGTATTGGTCAAAATATTGTATGAACAACATAAACAAGGAGTTTATGTGTCTAATAATTCAAATTTGTTTGAATGTACATATTTTTTTTTTTTTAATTTTTGTGTTTGCTTATTTGTTTCTAAACATGTTAGCAACAAGTTGGTGGAGTGGCCTACTCTCAATATCAGCCAACAGCGAGGGAGTCTATCCCCTTTTCGCTGGTGCTAGACCAGGGAGATTGTTATTGCTGAGGTGAAGCGCAACACCTACCGTCAACCCCCCACTTTACCGCACAGATCAGATTACCCATTATGTGCTACTCATACACTGAGTTGGAACCGATATCGAATCAGGAACCTTGTGATTCCAGGTTGGGTACTCTACCGACTGAGCTAAACTGGTCCAGATAGCAAGAAAGCCTCACTAAATATAAGAAAAGTTGCCAAGTAATTAATATTTATGTAGCGATTGTCCACCCCTGCTGGGATGAACATGTGTCCAAAAGGGTTATCTTCCCTTCCCGCCAGGTTTTCGCCAATAGGTGGCTGCGTATTTAAACAGCAGCCCGGGAATTCTCACTCTGTTTCTCTTGGTCTAGCAACCACTAAACATGGGCTAGACGCTTAGTGTCTCTGTCCCTTAAATGGGCCCCCCCCCGAACTATCAGTAAGTGATTTCTTCATGAACTCTTTCTTACCTTTAAAAGGACTTTACTCCTATCTGTTTTTGTTGCTATTTTGTGTATCTCTTTATTGTATTTTCATTTATGTCTTTCATCCATGTGCTCAGACAATAAAGTCTGTATTTGTTATTATGTTTTACATCTTTGTCTGGATTATTTTATGTACATATATGTACCTACATTGGAAGGTTACTGTGAACCTTCTAATGTATTATAAGAATCACACATACTATTCTTATATCTATAAAAAGATAAATTATTTTATATTTATATCTTATTTAGGAATGGTGATATGTACAGAGGTAATTGGATACAGGGATATCGACAAGGTCATGGATATTTTGAAACTTCAGATGGAACGTATTATAAGGTATGGTTTTAGGATGAAATATTTTGTTTGTTTGTTTTGTTTTGTTTTATGGCATATCAACCTCAGTGGGTCATTTAATACCAACAAAGTATTGAAATAAATTCATTCTTAATGGGTTCTCATTTTTTTTTTATAAACACATTTTTTTCTATTTAACCATAGATAAGACCCTAACAGGTACTACCACTCTGGGTCAGAGAGGACCTGGGAGTAATGGTGATGAAGGGTTGCTCTACATTCACCAGACCTCCAGAACTGGAACCTCACCATCAGATAGAGTTAAATGTCATCCCAGGACACTGACATTTTTTCTCCTTTTTATTGATGTTCCTAATGCTAAGACACTGACTGCACTTTTGGGGAGGAATAAAATTCCACCAATGGGCCACCTGTTGATTGTAGGTGGTGACCTGTGATGCTTAAGGATGGAACCCTGATGGCTAAGCAGTCCATAACATACAACACTCCACTTTGGCCCTTACTTAGGGTAAACAAATTGGAGAGGCATTCTCCAATCAATTGGCTGGTCATGTCAAGCCCCAGCACTTATATGATTGTCCCAACCCTATTGCTATTATGGCAAACCCCCAACCCTTTTTATCATATATGTGCTAGAAGGCAGTGGCTGAGAGTCTTAGTACTCTGGGTATGATGTTAAATTCTACCTGATGGTGAAGTTCCAGTTCTGGAGGTCTGGGGAATGTGGGGTACCCCTTCATCGCCATTACTCTCAGGTCCACTCTGACCCAGAGTGGTAGTACCTGTTAGGGTCCCATCTATGGGTTAAATAGAAAAAAATGAGTTTTAGAAAAGCGTGTTTTTTTTTTTAAATTGAGTACCCATCAAGAATGAATAAAATAAAAATGTCTTCGACATAAAATAACTCAATGCGTATCAAATCTTTTTATCTGCATTCTTTTTTTAGTTTCAGTAGCCTTTTCTAATTTAATATATTTTATTACATTAAAACTTAAATACTTGCACCCTACGGAGGGTGCATATATTTGCTAGTTTATACTATATTGTATAGAGTTTGTTTTTAATGATTCTGAAAATTAAATATGAAGTGACTTGCAAAAATTGATTTAGTACCAAAAATTTCAACAACAATAGAAATTAGGACTAATCAAATTAATTGATCAACTAATTTTCATTATTGAGACATATGCATAAAGTGAAAAAAATCTCTATAAGTTGTGTAGAAAAACTTATAAGGTTAATTCTATGACAATCTACTGTTCACTGGCAGTGGAGGCACACCATGTAATGGGATTGGTGACCTGAGTTCAAATCCTGGATGAGGCTCTCTCACTTTTATTATCTAGAAATCTGATAAACTGTTATTATCTAGAAATCTTTAAGACTTTTCTCATCTAGAAATCTTTTAGACTTTTGTTATCTAGAAATCTTTTAGACTTTTATTATCTAGAAATCTTTTAGACTTTTCTTATCTAGAAACTTTTAGACTTTTGTTATCTAGAAATCTTTTAGACTTTTATTATCTAGAAATCTTTTAGACTTTTCTTATCTAGAATCTTTAGACTTTTATTATCTAGAAATCTTTTAGACTTTTATTATCTAGAAATGTATTAGACATAAGATAATTCACTCCATACCTCAAAGTATATCATGTAGATAAAATCAAAACTCTTATTCATCTTGGCTGAATACAAAACTTGGCATCAATAAATTGATTAAAATTATTGCATTAATGTAAAAAATATCTAAAACCTGTGAAAGTAGATTTTTTATACTTATAAATAATTTATTCAAAAATAAACATATATAAAAAAAAATCAATATTGTTCTCTTTATTACTATTGTCACCATAAGAACTCCTCCCCCACCCCCAATCAATCAATCACCCAGCCCCCCCTCCCCATTAGATGACAACTATTTAATGCTGTTTTGACACTGTCCAATTCACAATAGTATTTTAAGCAATTCTACTAAATGCTCATTCAATATTGTTAATTTAAAAAAACCAAAAAAACTCTTGGGATACCGATAACATTATTAAGTTTACTGTTTACACAAAAAAAAGATGAGAAATTGTTAAAAGATATCTAAAATAAAACCAAATAGGAAATCTTGCATTTTGGATGTATAAAGTTGCAAGGCAAATCTATTATTATACTAAATATGAGTGAATCCATGATTGTTTCCTAAAGGATTTTTTCCTATTTAGTTTAATAGCACAAAATACATGCTATCGGAAATTCGATTGAGAATTGTCTTGCCCTGCCGCTAGGGGCACATCGCCAACATTGTATGTTGGCGCCAAAACCAAAAACTTCACTTATCGCAGAACAGTTACTGGAGAAGGGACGTGAAAACAAGCGTCTCTACAGAACTCTACCACCAGCCAATTTTCTAGGCATTGTATCAGCATACTTAAGAAGGCTGACACAATAGCATACTACATAGGCTGAAGAACGAGAAACGACCAGTCGTAGCGTCTTATCAACTTCCTACCAGCGACAGAATACCCCTGTTGTCACCTCTTCTACGACAAGCTGTACTTAAACTCACAGATAAGTCTTGTAGCAAATATCATTAAAATTTGCAACAAGTTCTTGTATTATTTGTCAATACATGTATTAAATTTCCATTGTGTGTTTGTCTTCTTTGTCCAACAATTTGCCTATAACTGGGAGATTTAAGAGGCTCCCCCTTTAAACCCGTAATTCCTCTTAATGCCAAAATATTCCTTAGTTCTGTGATTGAGTTATGTTTGAAAAAATTCCATTTTAATTGGTTCTAATTAGTCATAATTTGCATTTAAGTCAAAACCTGACCCGTCTCTTACTTCACATTTTGACTGTCACTCCTCTATATATATATCTTGATTAACTACTCCTAATATATGTCAGTTTCTCTGTGATGTATAAAGAGAGAGAGATTGGAGAGAGTGAGAGGGAGATTGAACTTCCCACTTTATTTATATGTTCATTATCATCAGCAGCCAGCTAAGGGCTTATATATAACATACAGATAAAGTGGGAAGTTCAATCTCCCTCTTTGGGTCAAATAGCTCTGTTTTAAAATTATTTGTATTCGATAGGGACGTGTGCAAAAAAACAACAAAAAAACAAAAAAAAACCCAACTACACAGATAATATAAACATAAATGTACAATGAATGCAATTTTGTAACCTTTAGGCATAAAATAACCCTGGATGGGATGATATGCTGTTAAAATCAATCAATTAAACTTCTCTTTCTATAAAGACACTATACCTGAAGAATGGAACGATCAAAACTTTGGGATTAAAGTATCAGAAACACAAAGAAGAGATACTGTTGTATACCCATCAAGCATCATACATCGGGTATATAAACAAGTGTGAGAGAGTGTTCAGAGAGACATATCAGAGAGAGAGACAGAGACAGAGACAGATACAGATTTACTTGGTTACTTCATTTCTGCTTAGTGCTTCTGCTGATTCTTGCTATCTAGTCTGGCTGTTTTTTCTTCTTCTCTGGCTGACATTTCATCTAATTGGGTTCTGCTATCTAACTTCTTCTACTAAGGGCTTCTTTTAGGCTTTTTCCAGTCATTGCAATTAAAACAACCAACAATACTTTTTTTTTGTTGTTGCCTGATCAAGCTTTTTTATTTAGCCTATGTTTTTCCGTATGGATTAGATCAACCTCAGCAGAGAGAAGCACGTCCTCTCTGCTCCAAAGTCAAGCTGTATCTAATTCTCTAAACTAATCACGTGTTTCTTGTGGCATGCTTTCCAGGGATCAGGGGGGTATAACCGTCGCTGGTATATTTCCACTCCCTGATCTCAAAGTTAACAGCCCCTTATTCAGCTACAGGGTCTGCCAACAATTTATGACACACATAAATTGTAACAATACAATTATTTGATAAAAAATGTTCAACTGGTCTGGTAGACATATAAATATATATAACAACCTCTCCACATGATCAGAATGTAACACAGGTTCAATTTCTTTAGCAGCATTTAATAAATTTGAATTCAGAGTTTTCCTTCTCCTAGATTGGTTGCCATACCAAGGTCAAAGAGCCCAGTCTGCCCTTCTATTTACCCACAGCTGACAGGAGAATAGTTGGATACACCATGCTAGACAGAACACCACCTGACTCCAAAAAAGACCATAGACAAGGAAATAACAGTCAGTCTATCACAAACCTTTGATAAAGAGGGAGCACCTTGAAATATTGGTAAATAAATAAGATTTAGAACACAGTATTCATCATTTTGTTTCTGATCTTTTTTTTCATGCTTCTAAAACAACCAAAAATTTTTTTCCAAATATATAATATAGATATCTATATATAATACACATATATATATATATATATATACAGGTGTGTCAAAAAAGTATTGAGATTTTTTGTACTTTTTAACAGACCTTGTATTCTGAAAAAAATTAACATTCCCTTCATTGTTCAGTTTTATCATGGTAAATACAGCTTCAATCTCGATACTTTTATGACACACCTTGTATATATATATATATATATAATATATAATATATATATATACTCATCAGATATACAAAAATAGCCTAAGTGGACTCCATATATATATATATTATATAATATATATATATATATCTTTGCTTTTTATTGAAATAAGACTTCAAATTTTGAATAAACATGCTGCTTGTTTCTTCAGTGAAAAGAGATGTAGAGTTAAGCTTGAAAGATTATATATATATATATATATATATATATATATTATATGAATAAAAATGAGGATAATGATTTTCATGCTATCACCAATCTAAATGATAACTCTTGGGGTAAATATTTCCTTTTGCTGCAGAGATGTGTAAAGCCAGAATTTAATTTGGATCTTAATTCAAAGTAAAGACACATCTCACGCAGATTTTCAAGATAATCCATTGGGAATATTTTCAGGAGAGAAAGACAATTTTTTCTCATGCAGAAAATGTCTGCAAGTAATCAAGTAGAAATAATTGAATCAATTTAGAAATGATGGATGCTGCTGCATACAAATTTCAAGACACGGATTTTTTCTTTCTGGAAGAATCGAAAGAAAACAGAAGAGACATTGAACCATTTAAACTTATGACTCTTTTAACCATTCATAATCAAATGTTTCGCGGTCGAAAAGACAAATTGACTATATAAATGAACAAATAGTGCTTTTTTTTTTTATTATAATATAGCAAGAAAATGAGTAATCACACAAATATTTCTTTTTACAAATTTGTTTGAATTTTTTAGATAAATAGTATTATTTGGTTATTCAGTCTATTGTCCTCATCTTTATTGTTATCTGTACAACATTACGGTTTCTTCAGGTATTTCTTGTTGTAATCGGGAACCTTCTTGTCGTAATCAGAAGCCATCACAGAACTTTGAACCTAACCCTTTATTTAGTCCACAGTGGTATCCTGTTCTCATTCCACTAAACATAGCTGGGGTACAGGTATTAAGCTGTGTTAATTAATATTCTATATTACTGTTGCCCTTGACCAGGATAGAACCTACAGCCTAGAGATAACTGTCACTTAGAACTGTCTTAAACCAATGCCTTTATTAACTATGCAATGTGTTCAATTGGACACAATTTTGAGATGAGGTTTGATAATATTATCATATAGATTTTTCGGACTTCTGTCGTCATCTTTATTGTTATATACACAAAGTTTTGGACCATGTGTCCTCCTTGATGTAGAGGCTTCCAATTACAACATGAAGGCTCCCAAGTTTGACAAGAAACACCTGAAGAATGTCAGAAGGCACATCAGCCGAAACATTGTGTATATAACAATAAAGATGAGGACAACAGTCCAAAAAATCCAAATAATACAACTCTTTTTACAAAGTTGGCTAGAAAGATTGGTTGTTGCTGGGTTTTTTAAAAGACAACTTTGCCAAAACAAAAAAGTGCTTATTGCACAACTCGCTTAAAAGCTGCTCTATCTGGTGGCAATTAAGTTAACTCCTGTGACGGTCTCTTGATTAAATATTCAGACCAACAATGATTCTTAATTTAAAGAGCATTTGATATACGTAGGTCCTTACTTTCCTGATAAACAATTATTTCTAATTCATGGGTGACTTTTGCTCGATTTCACAATAAATAAATGTTCATATATACCGGGTTAGCTCAGTCGGTAGAGCGTTCGGCTAGAAACCACAAAGTTCCTAGTTCGATACCAGTCCTCGCCAACTCAGCGTATGAGTAGCACAGGGATATATGCGATAAAGTAAGGAGCTGATGGTAGGTGTGGCGCACCACCTCAGATGCTAAAACAATCTCCTTGGTCTAGCTATTGAAAAGGGATAGACTCCCTCGCTGACTGGCTGATACCGACTTTAGGCCACCCCGTCAACTTTACTTTTTATATATATATACCTTTCATGTGTACACTTTCTGAGTCAGGTCACTCAATGTGCTACCGGTACTACCTGTTTCTTAGTTGGATCATCAGCGACTAAACTAGTAACACCACAGATTTTGTCTGGTGAGGATGGTGATACAAAACAAAAAATAAGACCTGTAAAAGGCTAGAGGAAGCTCTTTGCTCAACAGCCATCTAGCACATTATTTCTAAAATCCAACCACTTCTCAGGTCACTCAAAGTGTCACCCAAAAGCAGACAGGTCTGGCACCCAGTGGTATTAGGACTATAATCCAGCCAAAGGGAATCTCGTGGAAATCCAAAAGACATTTCAATCATTGTCAGGAATCAACAGCTTTTGGCGTATTTGTCTGTGGAAAATCTGCAGCAAACAAGGGCATCTCCTTCCCCTGATCGGGATATGCATGCAGGGTTTGGGGACCGCTTGTTAATTTCTTATTCCCTTGTTACTCCTTCCGTGAATTCACCACAGGTGAATTGGTTGGATGGAGCTGGCTCAACCGATCCAGGGCAAATGATTATTCTCAAATTTATTTCCAAATTATAAGAATTCTTATTGTCAAAAAAATATGTCACATAAAAATCACAGAAATTAAAACTTGGGAGTTCAAAGTTTCTGTGATTTTTATGCAATATATTTTTTTGACAATAACAATTTTTATAATTAAAAGTAGAAAAAAATCCCCAAAAACAATCACGTAATTAAAACTTGAGAATACAAGATTGCAGGCCTGGATTTAGCCTGAAATGTTTTTAATTTGCTCACAAAGTCATCCTGATTCCAAAATGGTATGATATGTTGGGGTACAACCTCTAGGAGTAAAGTTGTAAAATGTGACACACTGACACTCTGACATTCACATTTGTTATATTAGATTTGTAAAATAAAGTAAATCATTTTAAAGTATAAATAAATGTTTTGCACATTTGTCATATCCATATTTATCTCTTTCCAGTAAATGAAAATGTTCCTTTTGATCACCCAGACATAAAACTCTTTTTATTTATGCTAATGTTTACTCTCACTACTACTAATAATAATACTACTACTAATAATAATAATAATGATAATAATGATAATAATAATAATTCAACATTATCATATCTCACTGGAAAATTGATTTATTGGTTCTTAGCAGTAAAAATTATCCAATATCTTTTTTTTTTTATATCAGAAACAAAACCAATAATGCCTACAATCTGGCTATTATTAAAAATCTTTTTACACACATTTTATCATATTCTAAGTCATTAATTAAACTTTTTTCTAGTTTAAATTAAAATGTCTGAATATTTTTGTTTGATTGATTGATTTTAATGGTATGTCAAACTGTGTAGGGCTATTTTATGCCTAGAGGTTAGAGAATTGCATTCATTGTACATTTATATTTACATATTTTGTGTAGTTGTTTCTTAAAAGCTTTTTGCTCACAGTTAGATGATATCAGTTGTATATGAAGTATTCAGTTACATGGATCCAAGTATTCCTATCTAATACTAATAATTATAATGTTTAAAATGTATGAAGTACTTCTGCTGCAGCCATGATGAAGAGGAGTTGGACTTTAGAAATAATATGCTAGATAGTCGTTGAGCAAAAAGCTTCCTCTGCCCTTTTACAGGTCCTGTTTTTCATTCTGGAGGGTGTCTATCCACTCTCCTCACCAGAAAAAAATCTTAGAGTTACCGGTTCAGTCACCGATGATCCAACTATGAATACTGGGTTACATAGTACCAGTTGCACACTGAGCGACCTGACACAGGAGTGTCTTGTTTTCAGTCAACTATAAATTGCTGTAATTAACTTAAGTGTTTCTCTACAAAACTGTCTATTGGGAAAGTCAATATCTTAAATATGTTTTTAATAAATTTTTTTAAACTGCCTATTTTTTTCTTGTTGACACCTTATACTATTATTGCTTTCTCATGCATCTTTTTTTTAAATAAAAAATTGATTTCTTCTCTTTCTTTTCTCTTTTAGTTGGTTGGTTGGTTGGTTGGTTGGTTGGTTTTTACAGTATGTCAACCCTTGGTTATTATATGCCGAAGATGTTTTTTTGTTTTATTCATTCTTGATGGGTATTCAAAAATTTTTTATTTAAACTCAATTTTTTTAAACACAATTTTTTAAAACTTTTTTTTCCTATTTAACCCATAGATGGTACCCTAACAGGTAATACCACTCTGGGTCAGAGTGGACCTGAGAGCAATGGTGATGAAGGGGTACTCCACTCTCCTTAGAGCTCCAGCATTAGAACATTACCATTAGATGTAGTTTATTGTTATACTCAGGACATTAAAAAACCTCAGCTACTGCCTTCTAGCACATATATGATCAGCCTTGGGGTTTGCCATAAGGGCAATAGGGTTGGGAAAATCATATAGTGCTAGGGCTTGACATGACCAGCCAATTGATCAATGGCAGCTTCTCTGGCTGCCTGTCTAGCTTAAGTTAGGACAAAAATGGAGTTGCAAGTGATGGGCTACTAAACCAATCGCAATGAAGAGGTACTCCACACTACCAGAATGGAACTTCACCATTAGATGCAGTTTAACGTCATACCCATGATACTCTCTTTTCTCTATGCATCCAGTTAACAGGAATCAAGAAACAAGTCTCCTTTCTCTAAAATAGCTTTATTCCTCCTTCCACTCCTCATTCCCACCAAATTCAAATATATTTTCAGTTTTGTCCTTATCTCTTACCACAACTCCTCTATTATCCCTCCTCCTTTCTCTTTGGTAATCCTTTTCACATTTATTGGCAGACAAACAAACATAACAAAGTTCAAGATGTACAATAACAATTCATGCTGATCAGCTTTTCAATTCAAGATTTCTGAAGTTTTTGGTCTTCTAGTAACCAGTGTTACAGCCAGCCATGGGATAACTTTTTCAATAGGGGATTCTGATGATAAGAATTCCAGACATTCCAGCCTTGTCCGTACATAAGTAATTAAAAAAAAATGGCCTGGTTTGGTTCATTTATTCCATTCAAAAGGTTCAAATGGGTTGTACAAGGTTTTGCAAGAGTACAGATAACAATAAAGATGAGGACAATAGTCCAAATAATCCAAATAATAGTAATTATCAAGCCTCAATAGTACACTTATTTTAATTATTATTTAATTGCTTTTTATATAAAATCATTCATATGATTGATTTTAATACATTGGAGAATAAAACAATGATATTAGATATCAATTACACCCAAGTAATTATTTATTAAATCCAGTTTTGTAAAAACAAGTATGCAAATTAACCACACCATATGATATGTAAGCCTTTATTTCTTAGTGATATATAAGACACATTGCAGGATTTTAAACACACAAATAACATGGGTTATTTTGAGGCAAATTTAACTCGGTTTTTCATTGAGACATCATTAATAAATAAGATGTATTAATAATTTTGACTATAAATTAAATACTCATTGATAAATATACAATTCCTGAGGGTATTGTGATGTAAGCAGTTACAGTTTCAGTTACAGCCACTGGATCTAAAGTTATAATAAGATGTTAGTTTGTGGGGCATATATCACATGACCAAAACAATTCAAGCCAAAGAAGGAGCCTGCTATGGCTGGTAGTATAATGGTAGTTGACTTATGTCTGTGGAATTGGCTTTTGCTATGTCCATTCCTGGATTTCTTGGACTTGTATTCTTATTTTGGTTCTTTTTAATCTGTTTTATTTGGTGTCTGCTTCAATCGTTCTTTAAGTATCGGTCAAGTGTTTTTCCAGGCTTTCATTGGAATTGGTCAGCCAATCACACAATTCAACAGTCTTCATGTATATATGTATGTATATGCGTATGTGTGGTATTGTGATTGTAATTGTGTATGTATGTATGTATGTTGTAATGCATATACACACAAACATACACGTACATAAACATGCACACAAATGTGTATAATGGGATGTCCATCTATCTTTATAACTATATCATTCAACAAAGCGTTACCAAATTAGATGTAGCCCTGTTGGCTGGGACTTTAGAATACAACAACTGCACCTCTGTAGAGGGGTAAGATCCCCCTAATGAGACCACCTGTTGGTTGTGGGTGGTGACCCATGATGTTTAAGAATGGAACCCTGGTGTCCATAAGATGCAAAACTCCACTTTGACCCTTACTTAGGCTAAATGGGTGGCTGGATCGGCCCACTCCAATCCATCAGCTGGTCATGTCAAGCCCTAGCACCTATATGATTGTCTCAACCCTATTGCCTTTATCGCAATCACCCAACCCTTTTTATCATATATATGCTAGAAGGTGGTGGCTGAGAGTCTTAGTGTCCTGGGTATGACATTAAACTCTATCTGATGGTGAAGTTCCAATTTCAGAGCTGTAGGGAATGTGGAGTACCCCTTTATCGCCATTACTCCCAAGTCCACTCTGACCCGAATGGTAGTACCTGTTAGGGTCCCATCTATTGGTTAGATAGATCGAAAAAGAATAATTAAAATTTTTTTTTTAAATTGAGTATCCATCAAGAATGAATAAAACACAAATTTCTTCGGCATAAAATAACCCAAGATGGGTTGACATGCCATATAACCCAAAAAACAAACAAACAAACAAATTAGATGCAACCCATGAGATATTAAGGGAGGCTTTTATAGGATAGATCTGATAGGTATAAAAGATATATATATGTATTTAATTCCTTCAGTTTTAAGTAAGTCACAAAGGTTTGGGTGTGTAGTTTGGTTTGGTTTGTTTTATTTTACGGCATATCAACCTCAGTGGATCATTTAATGCCAATAAAGTTTTGAAATAAATTCATTCTTAATGGATACTCAATTTTTTTATAAACACATTTTTTTATTTAACCCATAGATGGGACCCTAACAGGTACTAGCACTCCGGGTCAGAGTGGACCTGGGAGCAATGGTGATGATCACATTCCCCAAACCTCCAGAACTGGAACCTCACCATTGGATAGAGTTTAACGTCATTCCCAGGACATGAAGACCCTCAACCGCCATCTTCTAGCACCCATATATAAAAAGTGTTGCAGCTTGCCATAAGGGAATAGGGTTGGGGCAATCATATAGGTGCTAGAGCTTGACATGACTAGCCAATGGATTGGGGGAGGCCTCTCTGACCGTTTAACCTAAGTAGGGGCCTAAGTGTAGTGTTGCATGTAATGGACTGCTCATCCACCAGGATTCCATCCTTAAGCATCCAGTCGCCATCAACAGCCAACAGGTTTCCCCATTGGGAGGTTCTTACCCCTCTGCAAAGGTACAGTCGGTGTATTCTAAAGTCCCAGATGACAGGGCTTGGGTGTGTTGTAATTTTATTATTATTGTTTTGTAGATCTTTTGTTGGTAAAGTATTTCGATCATTGGTAAAGTATCTTATGTAGATGTTAAGCTTGAATATAAAAATAATCAGTTGATGTTTTCTTCTCAGAATGTTTAACTGAGTAATTTTGAATTATTACAACTAGCAGAAAATAAATAAATAAATAAAACACTCTCTGGACGGTGTAAAATTTATTTTTAAAAAAGATTTTATTTGATCAGGGTGGGAGTTAAAATTCAGTGTTAGAGTGTTTGTATCATACGTAAGTAAAATCGTCAAATTTATTAAAGGAGTAAAAAAAATAAAACAGTTTGAAATGGAAATTTAGTTCTTCCCCCTCAAAAAAATGTGTGCATCTATTAATTATTAATTTAATTATTTTTAATATTTTACACATAAATCTTACACAAAATCGTATTTATTTATTTGTAAACATCTTAGTTAAGCTCTTGATACTGAAAAAAAATGACTATTCTTGTTTGTAAATAATTTTCTTGTAAAACTATACATTAGATAACTTTAGATATATATTAAGATAAAACAAACTATATATATTATTACAACGTGTGTTTGGTCAAGTGTAAGATCAAATTGTGCGTCCAAATTTCAGGAAAATAGGACAATTATCATTTTTTTAAATTAACATATGCAGAGATCAAGTTCTGGGTATGAAGGTTAATATGCCATTAAACAAAGAAACTAAACCAAACCAAAATTGAAGCTGAATGAAACTTGGTGGGAATGCTGTATAGTCTTATCTATTATCTTCTATCAGGTTACTCTTTATTCTTCAATCAGGTGGATGTGTTCTATGTATTGGGGTTCTCTTTCGACCATTTTGTCATTCTTTTATCCTGGAAAGAATGCAGGGACCTATTTTTGAGTACACATTTTTTTTGTTTCCTTGATGCTGCACAGACGTGGGAGAATCAGCAGAGACGGAAATACAAGTCTTTCCTAGAGTCGTCTGATCATGTGACTCTCTAGACTAATGAGAGACCCACTCCAGATGACTCTGGATTCAAGGCTGTTGCCAACCAAACTATGAACTTATTGGGATTTTCCACTGTTTACCATTATTTTCATATTGCCCTACACTACTTGGTAAAAATAATAGGCTATGCCTATCTATTATGTAAAACGAAAATAGCTCTGTGTTAGATCTACAAATTATACAAGTCTCATTGTTCTGCACCAAGTTTGAAATATATAAAATTCTATTTAAGATGGTTTTACACACAGTGAAAATGGGTTGGTTGGATTTTATGGCACATCAACCTTTGTTGGGTTATTTTATGCCAAAGCCGTTTTGTTTAATCATTACTGATGGGTAATCAATGTTTTTTTAAACTCAATTTTTTTTTTAAACATATTTTTTTAAACTTATTTTTTATCTATTTAACCCTTAGATAAGAATTTGGCAGATAAGTAACACCAGATAATCAGAATTTACATTTTTGTATTTCATCTTGGATGATTTGGAGGGTCTCATTTTTAACCAGCAGGTGTTGCAAGATGATAACAACTGGAAGATTTAAAATAGAGTATCAATATAGAGATTTATCTTGGATGATTTGGACGGTCTCATTTTTACACAGAGGGTATTGCAAGATGATAATCCAGAAGATTAAGGAATAAGAGTATTAATATATAAAATACTAGAAAAAATGTGACCTGTTAGGTCACCCATTGATTTTCTCAGTAGATAATTCTGATCAGAAAAAAGTGACTTTGCAAAGCGAAATAAATTTAAAAAATAAATACGTCTGGAGAATTAAAAGAAAAAAAACATTTTAAATCATTTTGCTAAAATTTACAATAAGTCAAAAACTGGCCCGTCTCTAACTCACATTTTGCCTGTCACTTTCTCCTTCTCTATATATATCTTGATTAACTACTCCTTATATATGTTAATTTCTCTGTGAGTATAAAGAGAAAGATTTGAGAGGGTGATTGAACTTCCTACTTTATTTTTATGTTAATTTTCATCAGCAGCCAGAAGCTAAGGGCTGGCTTATATATTACATACAAACATACAAAGTGGGAAGTTCCATCTCCCTCTCACACTCTCCAATCTCTCTCTCTTTAAACTCCTAGAGAAACTTATACAAGGAGTAGTTGATCAAGATATATATATATAGAGAGAGAGAGGGAAAGTGACAAAAAGATTTTCTTAATTCTGTCTGTAAATCTTTGATTATTTTCATTGACTTGACTTGCTATTTTCAGGGCCAGTGGGCAAATGATGTGATGAGTGGCCAGGGCTATATGCAGCATTCCTCTGGAATGGTCTACGAGGGAAACTGGATAAATGGTTTGCCTCAAGCATTGGCAACTAAACTGGTTTTTGTGCCAAACCCAGAAGTTCATTATATAGAGAAAGAAAAATCATTCAAGATTGAGATACAGTGTTACAATGACGACAAACAACTGATCCCTGGTAAATAATATGAATTCATATATTTTTACAAAATATATATATGTGTGTGGCCATGTTTAGGTGTACATTGAATATATATATATATATATATATATATATATATATATATATATATATACAAGGTGTGTCAAAAAAGTATCGAGATTTGTTGTAGTTTTTGACACACCTTGTATTCTGAAAAAATTAGCATTCCATTCATTGTTCATTTCTATCTTGGTAAATACAGCTTCATATTCGGCACTTTTATGACACACCTTGTATTCTGAAAAAATGAATGTTCCATTCATTGTTCATTTCTATCTTGGTAAATACAGCTTCAATCTCCATACTTTTATGACACACCTTGTGTATGTGTATATATATATATATATATATATATATATATATATATATATTCCCTTTTGATAAGAAAGAAAAACTTAACAAATCCTCACTTGACTAATATAAATTTATTTTGACCAGAAACACCTAAATAGGGCCTAAGATTACAGTGGCATGAACATTGTGTTTATACATACCACAATAAAGCTGAGGACAACAGTCCAAAATATCAAAATTATTCAAATAAACAATTTATTTACCTTTAGAAAAGCATTTGATTAAAAACATAACATAGGTGTCAAAATTTAATTAGTCTTGTTGAAGTTCAACTTTTTGAGGGAGAAAATTGACTTATTATTGAATTTTGTGATAATTAAACTGCATAAGAAAGTGTTCATCCTCTATCTACATAGATTGTGTAATTAACTTTTAGGCTTATAAATCTTTCTCTTCCTAATATTTAATATACTCGCAAAAATATGCAACATTCACGTGCAAATATTTTTTAAGTTTTAATAAATAAAACATTATATTAAATTAGAAAGACAAACAAAACATATATAAACAGATTACACTTATTTTTATTTTACTTTAATTGATTTCTATATAAAATAATGGAAAAAATGTTTTCTAAGAGTAATGAGTCTTTTTAATGTGGGACCACCCACAAGCCAAGACTCATCAGATGTTAGGCGCAAAAAATATGTTGATCCCGTCAGCATTCCCTCTCAAGGGGTGTGCCTCAGGCACTGGCAATAAACCCAGCCCTGCCCCTTTAAATCAAGGGGGTGGGTATTGCCTTGGGGGCTAGCCCCCTGGGATCACCCCATTAATTTCATTAATAGACACTGGCCCCAAAAGGCCAGTGTTATTAATATGTTTAAAATACTGCAATGTATGTTATATATTACATATGGTGTGATTAATTTGTATACTGGTATTTACTGGTATTTACATGTGTCCCACTTACACACGATATGGCACAAGGCCGCTTTATGTGGCACCACCACAAGCCGAGACTCATGGGGTGGTAGGAAGAAAAATTGCGTCAATCCCAGCCCTGCCTCTTTGTGCAATGAGGCAGGATGGGATCGACGCTATTAATTTAGCATCCCATCATTCCAGAGGCCGAAGCTCACTGGACCACCCGTCCCGAAGGACGAGTAGCTGGGATCAATTTGTATACTGGTTTTAAAAAATGGGTTCAATATTTAATCACTTGGTGTTATTGATCTCTAATATCATTGTTTTGTTCTCCAATATATTAAAATCAATGCTATGAATGATTTTATATAGAAACCAATTAAAATATAATTAAAATAAATTAAAATAAGTATCATCTTTTTATATAAGTTCTTATTCAATATGTTTCAGTACAATAAAACTTAAATACTTATGCCCAGTAAGCGCATATTTTTGCTAGTATATATATATAATGTACTGTCTTTCTAGAATTGATTTTTACTTATTTCTCCAGAACAAGGAAGAAAATTCAAATTATTGCTGGGATGCAGCCAGAAGCTCTTCAAAATACTTCCCCACATGAAGGAAATGATAATGCAAAAGACTTGGAAAATTTAATTACAACACCTTAGTAAGAATCTTTTTTTTTCCTTTCTTTTCTGTCCACCTTTTCTTGGGGTCAAATATTAAAAAGAATAATACTGGTGTTATGGAGGTGTATGGTGTAATGGCTAGAGTCATAGGAAATGGATTCGTCGACCCGAGTT
Source organism: Doryteuthis pealeii (assembly GCA_023376005.1). Classification (NCBI taxonomy): domain Eukaryota; kingdom Metazoa; phylum Mollusca; class Cephalopoda; order Myopsida; family Loliginidae; genus Doryteuthis; species Doryteuthis pealeii. Next base: position 94,379,166 of record CM042138.1, read on the forward strand.
CAAATCCTAGACAAGGCTGTGTACATTTCACATAGCGCTAATACCCTTGGGAAAGGTAAACATCCACCAGCTCTCCCTCCAGCTATGGGTACATAGCAGAGCAGACAGGGCTCTTTAACCTTTGCTAGGCTACCAGTCTAGGAGAAGGAAAACTCTGAATTCAAACCTGTTAAACTCTACCTAAAAAATTGACCTTGTGTCACATCCAGCTCATGCAAGGGGAGAGGTTGGTAAATATATATATGTGTGTTTGTGTGTGTGTGTAAAAATTGACCTTGTGTCACATCCTGCTTATGCAGAGGAGTTGGTAAATATGTACTGGTGTTCCTACAAAATACTATCATCAAAATATTATCATCTTGCAACACCCTCTGATTAAAAATGAAACCTACCAAATGAGTGTTATCACCCTAGTTAAATAATAGACCATTCCATTTTTATCATAAAGAAAGAAAGGGAAGAAAAATTACATGCCACAAAAAAATACAAGAAGAAAGAAAGGAAAAAAGAAAGAAAGTTAGTAGGGAAAAGATAGAGAAAGGGGGTGTATATTCTGTGGAGATGTTTGTAGCTAAATATAATTGAATATAATTTTAATATCTAATTTAATGTCATATCTAAATTAAGTTTGTGTTTGTATGAGTGTAATTCATAAATCTGTTTTGTTTGTTTAATTTGGATTGTAGGCAATTTATTAAATGAAGTGTTTTGGTATATATATAGAGAGAGAGAGAGACGGAGACAGAGACAGAGACAGAGAGACAGAGACAGAGAGAGAGAATTAAAAAAACAGATGTCTCCAGTTTAGTGAGTTTATTAACTATCTTTTCAAGCTTTCTGGCCAACGTTTTTATATTTGGATGGAATCTGTGGATTAGTATACCAAAGTTTTTGTCCCCAGTACTTTCTATAACCCTTTTCCTGCCAATTCTCCTCCTTCCAGCCTCCACACACCTTAATATAATTTCTACAAGTTCCCTCCTACTTCTCACTACTACTAATTTTTAAAAAACTAAAACACAAACACATTACCCCTGAAGATGGCAGTTCGAAGTGCTGAAAGTACTTGGGACAAAACCTTTGGTGGACTAATCCAAATATTAAAAAGTTGGCCTTGAAAAGATTGTGAATAAACTTGTTAAACAGGAGACATCTGTTTTGTTTACTTCTACATGTATAAATGAAAGAATGCTGCCCAAATACACACACACGTGTGTGTGTGTATATATATATATATATATATATATATATATATATATATATACATACATATATACATATATATATATGTGTGTGTGTATATGTGTTTTGGATGATGTACAATTGCAACATCTGGTCAACTCTAAAGACAGCTAAGGATAAGCTTAATGCCTGCCATTGCAAACATCTGAGAATTGTCATTGGACACTTATGACCACGCAGTTTAATCTCCAGCAAGGCTCTGTACAAGATGTGCAACACCATTCCACTATAAACAAGGGTTCTGCAACTACAATGATTCATGTTTGATCATGTGTTACAGATGCCCAAAAAAGTAGCCACACAAAAATCCCTACTATGAGATCCAGAAGGGGTTTCTGGAGCTGTCATGTGACACCTTTTGAGCTCCTAACAAAATTGTAAATTATCTATGAAAAATAATTATTTTTTGTCTCCCTACACTTTCATTCAAGATAAAACTGATGCATCCAAAATACAATGTGTGTGTCTGTGTATGTAAGTATGTGTGTATGTATGTGAGCATATGTGCATGCATGTGTGTGAATGAGTATGTGTATGTGCGCTCACGTGCTGCAAAATGATATGTGTGTGCGTGCACATGTGTGTAAGTGTAAGTATGTGTATGTGTGCTCATGTGCTGCAAAAGGCTATGTGTGTGTGTATGTGTGTGTGTGTCAGTATGCATATGTGTGCGCGTATGATGCCAAATGTTATGTGTGTGTATGTGTATGCGCATGTGCATGTATGTGAGTATGAGTATGTGCACTCAAGTGGCTATATGTGTGTGTATATGTGCATGTGTGTGAGTATACGTATCTGCGCCCACATGCTACAAAAGGCTATGTGTGTGTATGTGCATGTGCATGTGTGTGAGTATGTGTATGTGCAGTCACATGCTGCAAAATACTATGTATGTATGTGCATGCGCATTTGTGTGAATGTGAGTATGTGTATGTGCACTCACATGCTGCAAAATGCTGTGTGTGTGTGTGTGTGTGTTTGTATGAGTATGTGTATGAGCACCAATATCTAATCTCATGGCACCAGTAGTTAATAAGCAATGCTTAAGGGAAATCTTCTTTTCCATTCCTTTAATTGCAGAATTCAATGAAAGCTTACAAGTGGGATTTTTTGGGGCAGAAGGAGGGCAGAAATAAAATTGACAATCAAACATTGTGTAAAAAAATTTTTATTGCAGTCTTTTTCATGAAAAAAACTCTTAAGAAAATATCTATGAAATGGATAAAAAATTTGAAAAATAAATATTTTGTGATTTTCAATGATGAAGAATAAATCAAAACCTTTTATGACCATCTCGTCTTGTGGGATAAAGTTAAAATAATAGATAGAGAATGACATTGGAAAAGAAGGCATCTCAAAGTTGGGCTGACCTCTTCAGTAGGGCTGACCTCTTCAGTAGACCAAGTATAGAGATGAACACAATATGCAAACCAATCATCAAAAAGGCTAAATCGATTTTTTTCAAGTAAATTACTTTAAAAATAAAATTATTGAAAAAGATTGATGTCATTGGATTTTATACCTCAATTTGTACAGAAAACACCAATAAATTTTTTTTTCTAAATGATTGTGATTCTCCTCATGACACATGTCTGAATAAAACGTGTGTAAAAACAATGATGTCATTTTTTGAATGAGATCCTCAAAAGTTCTTCAACACCTTTTTGATCAACTGTCAAACTATTAAATATGATTTCCCAATTTGGATCATTACTATACTAACATACACAGGTAACACCTGAGGAAGGTTAGAGGATACAGCAGCTGAAACATTGTGTTTATACATACCACAATAAAGATGAGGACAACAGTCCGAAAAATCAAAAATCATTCTTTTTCAAGTTTTCTTTGTTTATCTAAGCATAGCACTCATTCAACTTGGTAAATCATTTTGAACATTTTGACTGTTGAGCAAACAAAGCATTGAAAAACTTATGAAGATCTCATCCAAATAATGACACCATTGTTTTTGCATGCCCATCAATCTTCTTATAAGAAACATCATGATTATTTTTTTTTAAATATATATACTGTTTATTATCGTTTCTCGTTTGATTCAAAGTGTAAAATCCAATGATAACAGTTTTTAGCGGATACTTTAATTTTCAAAATAATTTACTTATAAAAAACAATTTGATCTAGCCTTTTCAATTAAATGTTGTGATAATTAAATTATCCTACTGTGGTATATCCATAGGTCATCCTAGATTTGAATAAATTCTAGTTGATTTTCACCCTATATTTTCTTTAGGAATTGTTATATACCAAGATGTTAGGAATAAAAAGATATAACAAAACAGTTAAATGTATTTTTAAAATACAACAATGTTTGTATTTTCTCACCAACCAGGATACAGCAGGATGGGTTGAATAAACAATTAACTGTCAACAAGCAGTGTATTTATCAAGTAGCTATGTTGTTGTCTAATACTACACTTTTTTCAGTGAAGAGTCAACCATTTGTTAGGGGACATAACTCTCCCCTAACAGAAATGAACTGAAATTACTTTGAAGTCACAATTTACTTCTGAATATCAATATTTAAAAGGACTTCATCTAAACAGAATCAATCAATATTTTTGTACTTGTTTTCTTTGAATATCAAAAGATTCAATTTTCTTTTGCTTCTTGTATCGTACGCTCTGTGCACTGATGGTTTATTGTATCAACATTTCTTTGTCCATTTCAATTGAAGAAAAATAAGATTCAAAAAACATATTCATTATTTCTTTTCAGATTTTTCTTTCTACTCCATAACTTGAATTTTATTTGTCTATTTTATCACAATAAGAATTAACATTAAGAAAAAAATAAATAAGAAATAAATTATGATTTTTTTAGGCCTAGTTATCATTGTAGCAACAGTCATATTCAGGGGCAGCTAACAGGAGGAGCATGGTGGTGTAATGGTTAGAGTTGTAGGAAGTGGACTCATCGACCAGAGTTCAAATCCTGGATGAAGCCACAGTTCACATAGCGCTAATACCCTTGGGAAAGGTATGAATCCAAATACTCTTCCTCCAGCTATGGGTAAATAGTAGGGCAGACTGGGCTCTTTAACCTTGGGTTAGGTAACCAGTCTAGGAGAAGGAAACTCTGAATTCAAACTTCTTAAATCTCCACTTGGGGTGGTCACTACTAGAATAGGCTCAGTCCTACTTAATGATCTATTTCAATTCAAAAACAAAACAAAAAATTATTTAGAACCAGTTATGCCACATGGTCATTCAGGCATAAGTCAGAGAGCACAAAGGCAGACATGGAAAAAATAGCAGGCAAACACTTTAATAATTGTGTAAGTGTGGGTTGATAAGAGAGAGAAAGACTGACTAATTTTTCTATTAAAAGGGCATTTCATTCTAACAGCCTCAGCTGTCAACTTGACCTCAACCTCTTCTCATGTCAGTCACTTCTTCTACTAAATTTCAAACCCAGAATCGTCACTCCTTTCCTTCCACCTGTGGTGTCAGGGGGGAGGAACATATCTGTTTCCAGTTTTCTACATAGAAAATTCAAATTGACCTAATTAGTAATAGTCATTCACCTTTGACTAGCTGATCTAGAACAAGTGCTCTGGCCTGACTCACTCAGGTCAATTTTCAAAAGGTTGTGTAAAGTTTTTGGTAATTTATGAAGTGCGTCCCAGTCCCCTGCCTCTGAAATTGCTGCCCGGTGAATTTTAAAATAACAACCCAAGCTTCGGTGCCACATCAGTGTTACTTGAAAGAAAACAACCAACTTAGGGCGTTAAATGTTTTGTTTTTTTTTGGGGGGGATCTCTTTTTTGTCTTAATTCTTGTTTATTTATAGAAATTTGTCGTAATTCTTGTATTCTGAAACAAAAATAACATTCCATTCATTCTTCATTTCTATCTTGGTAAATACACCTTTAAACTTGGTACTTTTTAACACACCTTGTATTCTGAAAAAAATTAATGAATGGAACTTCTTTTTTTCAGAATACAAGGTGTGTCAAAAAGTACAAAAAATATTGATACTTTTTTGACACACCTTGTATGTGTGTGTACTAGCTTAAAAGCTGCTGCTGGAGGCATGTGGTAGTGTAATGGTTACTGTTGTAGGTAATGAACATGATGAGATAAGTTTAAATCCTAGTTGAGGCTGTTTGCATTTCACATATGAATACCCTTGGGAAAGGTATGAATCCAATTATTCTCTTTCTATCTATGGGCAAATAGTAGGACAGGCTGGGCTCTTTAACTTTGGTTAGGCAACCAGTCCAGGAGAAGGAAATCTCTGAATAAACCTGTTAAACTCTGCTTAAAAAATTGAATTTGTGTCACATTCTGCTCATGCAAGGGGAGAGGTTGGTAAATATATATATATGTATGTGTGTGTGTGTGTGTGTGTGTGTGTGCATGCTGTTTCAAAGATAAAAAAATCTCAATAACTTTTTCCCAAAGTAAAATTATTTAAAAACTATCATGTGACTTGTGGCCAAATCAGAGATGCTGATAGGTATGCGTCCTGCGTCCCTGATGCACAAAAATCTAAAAGTATACAGTAAAATCATATCCATGCATCCCAGAGTTTTTCGTTTTTCTTTTTTCTTCCCTTACCATTTTAAGCTAACTGTAAATACATATCAATAGTTTCTTAGAAAAGAATTACACAGGATAGGTTACAAGGTAGGAGTTAGACGGCTTTAGTTGGGACCCATAAATTTTCCCAGGGACTCATTCAAAGCAAATATGTAAATCCCAAGATGCACTAAATCAAAAAGCTATCAGCCTCTCTGCCAAATTGATAAAACCATTTTTTCACTTTTATATAAAGGTGGGACGAAATTTTATTCTCAGTATAAGAGTTGAACAATGCATCTGTATTATATCAATAAATACTATTTAGTTTCAATTGAGAATGAATCTGTTTTTATGACATCAATTTCATTCCTTATAAATTGACTTATAGAAATCTTAACCTTTAGAAGTTGAGTGGCTGCTGGAGAATTCCAATTTCAAAAACCAATATTGCCTATAGAATGTTGTAATTTTATATTTTATTAGCAGGACCTGTGTATATACCACAGTATGATAATTTAATTATTACATCTGATATGTTTACTTAAGAGTTATTACTAAATAGTTCAATATGTAAAAAGTATAATAATTTTGAAATAACTCTCTCTCTCTCTCTCTCTCTCTCTCTCTCTCTCTCTCTCTCTCTCTCTCTCTCTCTCTCTCTCTCCCTCCCTTTTTTCTTTCTTTCCTTCTTTTTATCATGTTTGATTGAAATAGATTAGCGTTATCACTTCTGGGCGCTCATCACCCCTCTTTATCTTTCCCCTACTCTCTTTCTTTTTTCTTTTATTCTTTCTTATTATATTTTTTCTTATAACATGTCCTTTTTCTTCCCTTTCTTTATGATGAAAAATGGAATGGTCCATTACTTAGCTCAGGTGACAACACCCATAGAAAATAAGAATTCAGGAGATAAGCAACACCAGATAATCGGATTTACATTTTTGCATTTCATCTTGGAGGATTTGGATGGTCACATTTTTAATCAGAGGATGTTGTAAGATGATAATGGTCATATTTTTTAGGAACACTAGTTTTATTATATAGATATGTAATTTATATTTTGATTTCATTATTTCTTTAATAAATATCTTAAATTGATTATAAAACGATCTGAACTGTTATTTAACAGCCTGTAAAGATGAATACATTTGCAGATTTTTAAAAATAAAACACATTTAATTATAGAAATGTTTAGACTAGGTCAAATATGGCAGATGTATTTTTTGTACAGTTATGTAAAATTTATTGGTTCAACAACCAATGTTCTAAAATATACAATATGGCTTCCTTCATTTTTCATTGTCTTTTGTGATGCATACGAATATTTTAGTGTAAAAGAAAATTTCTGTGTATAGTTGGGAGATCACGATTACAGATAAGGAAAAGTAATAAAAATATTCCAAAAACAGAACAATTTTTATTTGTTTTATATCTAATATATACAAATGCAGAAGACAATAATATGTTTAAGAGTGGATTCTTAAATAAACAGAGATTATATCTGCCATCCCCTTAAATGAGATAAAACTTTGAATTTTTCTATTGTTTTCTGTTTTAATAATATTTATCATACAATTTACTCCAATTTACCCATGAAATAAAATGAAATGGAAAAAACAGAATTTATCAAAAATAAAAATAGCAAAATAGAAATTTACCAAAAAATGAAAACAGAATAAGGTAAATTTGAAACAAAAAATGTGTATCCTTATATTCTGTACTAATTCACATACCCCATTTACTGTCATATACAGATTCATTTTGATGAAATAAAATTAGCATTATAATAGGTTGAAATCATATACGCCCTGCCTTATCTCACTTTCGACCCACTGTGTCTCTACCCCAAGATATAATAGCTCTTTTGAATCCTTCACTATGAGACCCCCCTGATTAAACTTTATTGTTTCTAACAAAGGAATATTAAAGAATTTCTGGTGGATAATGTAGTAACATATTCTCCAAAATTTGCCTTTTCATCATTTAGTATTAATAACTGGTTTGAATTATGTATACAGTTTCAGTTTCTTTGTTTAATGCCATATTAACTTTCATGGGTTATATAATGCCAGCCATCTTTGTAGAAGAATAGTAGTGGTACTATTCAACCCATCGCTGTGGATTAAGGGGCTTCATACTTTGTATTGTGTCTGAGTTATCAAATAATAAAATTGAAATCTGGAAGAAAGTTTAACATAAGTTTATTACCATTTGGTACAAAAGATATAAATAAGATAGAGTCCAACTTGCAGCTCTTTAACAACAGTACTTAAAATCTCTGTAGCAAGACTAACTACTACTTGACTACTCGACTAATTCCCTTGTGTAATCCGTATTATTTATGTGTTTCGTTGGATGAGTTTGTTGGATGCGCGTGGTGTAATGGTTATAGTCGTAGGAAATGGACTCATTGCCCCGAGTTCAAATCCTGGACAAAGCTACAGTTCACATAGCACTTATACCCTTGGGAAAGATATGGATCCAACAACTCTCCCTCCAGTTATGGGTAAAATAGTAGGGCATACTGGGCTCTTTAACATTGGTTAGGCAAACAGTCTATGAAAAGATAAACTCTGAATTCAAACCTGTTAAACTCTGCTTGAGGTGGTCACTCCTAAAATAGGCTCAGTCCTAATTCGTGATCTATTTCACTAATTTTTTTAAATTTAAAATGTTGTTTTTGGGGTTTTTTTTCGAGTCTAACTTTCTTGTAGGGGAAAAATCCTCCCTTACAACACTTTTCCAAAGGGTATTAGTCTGAAAGTGAATGTAATAGGGCAACTGGAATTTGAATATGAACTCATTTTGATGCTATAGTCCAGCACATTATCCAATATGCCTAGGGGATCACCAAAATGATGTACTATTCAAGGAACATAATTATCATGGTTATCAAATCATCTTTGCATTTTATGACTGCAAATGATTTTATCTTTTATAATGGAACAAGAGAAGTTCCATCTGCCTATTCAATATGGTCGTACTTTTCACCATTTATTATTCTTATATCCTGCTACTTTCAGTTCAATCTTGTTATTGATTGAACTATTTTCAGATGTTTTCATTCTATTTATGCAAAAAGAGAATATGCAATGGTGATGGCCAATTAAGTAACTTTTTCCCAACCAATCAGCCAAGTTTATTTCCAACAAGATATTTATACAATTTCACAACTTAAAACTCACATCAATAAAAATCAGTTGAAAATTCACTTTAAAATTTTATTTATTACATGAGTGATTAAAATTCAAAATTCAAAATTATGCTACATATTTAATTTGAATGTGAAATATTTATTTAATTTTTATAAGAAATAATCATGACATTATTTTTAGGTTTTGCTTGTTGGTTGTTTGTTGGTTTAATGGTTTATCAACACTTGTGGGTATTTAATACCAAATTTTATTTTTATATAAATATGATTTAGTATTATTTTTATTATTTGAACTATTGTTCATCTTCATTGTTATCTGTACGACGTTTCGGCTGATCTGCCCTCTGGCCTTCTTCAGGTATTTCTTGTCGGACTTGGAACCTTCTCAGACTTCAAAACTGTTGATCTGTCCTCAAAGTAGGAAGTGTATCAGAGTTGATCCTGTTTTGAAGTAGAAAGTTGTATAATCCTTGTCTGTTTATCTGTCCTTCCCTTAAGCAGTCCCTCCAGCAAGCAATTTTAGGACAATTTATCAATGCCTTTAAATAGTAAATTAAATACATGTTTGGGCATTTTTGACAGGCCGATTCAGCCACCACTTTCATTTTGAAAAGATTTCCATCACTATTTAGACAACACTTCACTCATTCTAATGTCAAGATGAAGGTTTTAAAAAAGAAGAATGAAATGTTTTAATTAACTCCACAATCTAAAATTAATTTAACTTTTTGGAATAATTTTTTTTTTCTAATTTTCTACAAAACCCAATAAGTAATTTTATTGATACTCAAGTTTGTTTTATGTCAAATTAACAGTAATGTATGTTTAGAATTATTTTGAATAGTTCATAATACTAACTATGTTTTAACTACTCTAGTTAGCACAAAACAATAAAAGAAACATTGCACTGTTTAGAATTATTTTGAATAGTTCATAATACTAACTGTGTTTTAACTACTCTAGTTACCACAAAACAATGAAAAGAACATTGCTATCAAAATAAATAATAATATTGACTCCATTTATTTTGTGTTGCAGATAACTTGATTATTCCCAGCAAATATCATGGGAATTTCAGTTTGACCAATAAGAATAAGACAGCATCAACACTTGATAGATTTTATCTGTTTTTCCCTGACATTTTTTTCTTCTTCTTCTTCTTGGTGCCACCATATTCTCTGACCTTTTCTAATACAACCACTTCATATTAGTTGGAATTCCTCCTCAAAGAAATTGTGATTCCAGTCAGAAATCCAAAACTACTTCAGTTTGGCTGAGTTACTTTCTCTTTACCAAAATCCCAGGTCAAACATGGATAGATTTAGCTCCATGTTCCCACATAGAACTACAAGACATGAGATCTTTGGACCAAATTTTGCTATTAAATCTAGAACATTTTTTACTTCAGATTTACCAATGAGAAGAAATATCTTTTATTTTTAAATATAGCAATGGTTTTCTTATTCTTTCTGTCCCAGTCATCAGTCTAGTTTTTTTTTTAAAATTCTGGATATCAATTCTATAAATGTCACTCATCATCATTATCAAGGCAACCTGGCTGCACAGATTCCCTTGATTCTCTCTCTCTCTCTCTCTCTCTCTCTCTCTCTCTCTCTCTCTCTCTCTCTCTCTCTCTCTCTCTCTCTTGCAAACCGTCCCTATCACTAGGGCTGTAGAATAAGCCAACTGCACCTCTGCAGACCCCCCTATCAATGGGGACACCTGTTGGCCAGTGGTGGCGACCTGTGATGCTTAAGGACGGAATCCTCGTGGTTAAGCTGTCCATGACATGCAACAAAAGGAATTCACACAGAGCTGGTTGATGTAGAGTTTGGCTGGTCAGGGTACACTGGTGTATCCCTCTGTAGGTGTCAACAAGAGAACATCACTTATGAATTTTTCCTTGCTTCTCCAGCCATGTCCAACATATCGTACTCGAATGGTTTTTGTGATAGGAGGCAATTAGCCGTACAGCTACTGTTTTGTGGGCTGATGGTTCCAAGATTGTTCAAGACAGCATGCAGCATCCTTGAGTAGTTCCCATCTATCTTTTTGTCCAAGCGTTTCATTAGAGTCCAAGTGGTGCAGTCATACAGTAGCACTGACACATCTATAGCTTGGAAGAATTTTCACTTTATCTTATCAGAGAGATCAGATTTTGATATGATTGATAATCTATCTATAGCAGTCCATGCCTTTTCTTATGGGTAAGACTAACAAGACATTCTGGACACTGCTGGAAATGCAAGGAACAAACTCATGACATTCTCCTGTGAACATCTACTCATGGACACCAGTGTAGACCAACCAGCAAAAGCCTACATCGATCAACTTTGTGTGGATACTGGATGCCACGTAGAAGACTTGCCAGGAGTGATGATGGATAGGGATAGGTGGCAAGAGAGAGTTATGGGAATCAGTGCTGTTAGCTGATCTGATGATGATAAAATAATTTTAAAAAACCTTTTTGAAAATTAACAGCAGAATAAATCTTTTGCACAGTTTTACAAACAACTATAACCCACAGTATATATTTACTACCTGGACTCTAACGAAGCGCCTAGAGAATAAGCTAGATGGGACTTGCATGAAAATGCTGCAAGCAATATTAAACAAGACGTGGAAACAACACCCCATGAGAACACAACTGTATGGCCACCTGCCCTATATCACACAAACCATCCATATGAGGCAAACAAGATATGCTGGGCACTGCTGGAGAAGCAAAAAATGAACTCATAAGTGACGTTCTTCTGTGGAAGCCATCACATGGGTACGCCAGAGTAGGTCGCCCGCAAAGACATACATAGATCAACTCTGCATGGATACTGGATGCTATGCAGAGGATCTCTCAGGGGCATTGAATGATAGGGAGGGATGGCGAGAGATTTTCATGGATATCCTTGCTACCAGCACAACAGGATGATGATGATGATTTTATATATATATATATATATATATATATATATATATTTCTTTATGTTAGTGGGATTAAGAATGGTAGGGCCAAAAAGGAGTAAAGAATAAAAAAATTTTGTATACAAAGAGCAGGAAGGAATTTATTGATGAGTACAGCTAGGTGTAACTCGTTGGTTGAGGATGCCAATATAGTGAACATTGAGGGTTTATATTCTGCAGTATAATCAGGATTATCCAAAGGGTGTCGCCCATTAGTAGAAGATTGCTCGATGAAACAGTCCAAGTTATTGTTGCGGATAACAGATGAAATATGATGATTTACTCTAACCTCCAATCTTTGGGTAGTGCGCCCAATGTAGCAAACATCACATTGATAACAATTATATCTTTTTTATTCTTATTCCTATCTAATACTAATACAATCTAATACTAATAATTTACAACCATTTATATGACTGTGTAATTCCTATCTAATACAAATAATTTATACACATTTATATAGTTAAGTATTCCTATCTAATATTTATAATTAATAATGTTGATAATTAACTTGTTGATTGAGGATGCCAATATAGTGAACATTGAGGGTTTATATTCTGCAGTATAATCAGGATTATCCAAAAGGTGTCACCCATTAGTGGAAGATTGCTCGATGAAGCAGAGCAGTCCAAGTTATTGTTGCGGACAACTGATGGAACATGATGATTTACTCTAACCTACAATCCCACTACCCAAAGATTGGAGGTCCTACTGTTCTTGATCTCACCAACAAAAAGAAATAATATATATATATATATATATATATATATACAGGGTGTTCAGGATAAATTTGACATATTTATATTTGGTGTTTTTCTCTGTAGGTTGGAGGTATTGACGCACACTACACATCATTTAAAAGCTTGGACCCTTCTTCATATACGTGATGACAGATAGAATGGATGACTGGAACCCACCTGAATCATGGAAGAGAATAACTCGTATCATGATGATCTGTGCCAGCCATCAAAATAAGGAGATTATAGTTGCTGCCCAATGCTCCCTGAACAAATGTAAAACTGTAAAAATAATCAGGCATGAACTGGAGAATTACAATGGAGACTATGAGGCTGTGGCTAGAAGAAAGCAACATAACAGACAATCTGATTGCATTCATACAGCAGAATTCCTTGAAAATCTGCAGAAAAAGTGTTGGAGGACCCTCAGATGCCTACATGGAGTTGCTAAACACTGTAGTCAAGCCCAGGATAACAAGGGTAGCCAATGGTAAGCCATATGTATGGCAGCAGGATTCAGCCCCCTGCCACACCTCTGGGAAAGGTAAAAAATGGTTGTCAGCGAATTTTTACGACTACAACAGTCCCAATGTTTGGCCTCCAAACTCCCCAGATCTTAACCCCATGGATTATTATGTATGGCGCTGTTTAGAAAGACACCAATTGCCATGCCAGTACTACAAAAGCTCAGTTAATCGATAAAATTAAGGTAGTTTTTGAGACCCTTCCCAGGAAACTATATCAGCTTGCTCCAGGTTCCGGAGCAGAATTGAGGCTGTCATCGATGCTAAGCAGTTATTTTGAGTGAAACTTGTCGACAGTAGTGTAATTTCCATGCCTGTTGAATTTCTTTACAATCTATTAAATTTTGTAGTTACCAAGCACTTTTTCTTTTTCCTTATGAAACTGTCAAATTTCTCCCAAACACCCTGTATATATATATATGTGTGTGTGTGTGTAAATAGGTCTTATATAAATATTTAATTGCAAAGTTACATAAATAAGCATCCTTTCCATTATTACATAATTTATGGATTTTTTGCAATCTACTTACATATAAAGAATAAATATGATATCTGTGATTATTCATATTTTCTGTTCATGTATAATCTATAATCCATATTTATATCAATAATTGGGAAGAGTTTAGTTGTCTGTTGGCTGGCTGGTTGGTTGGATTTTACAGCATTCAACTCTTGGGTTATTTTATGCCAAAGATGCATTTGTTTTCTTCATTCTTGTTGGGTTTCAATTAATTTTGAGATCTATTTAAGCCATAGATGGGATTCTAACAGGTACTACCACTCCGAGTCAGGGTGGAGCTTGAAGTAATGGTGATGAAAGGGTACTCTACACTCCTAAGAACTCCAGAATTTGAACCTAACCATTAGATGCAGTCTAACGTCAAACCCAGGACACTAGGCCCTCAATCACTGCCTTCTAACACATATATGATAAAAAAGGTTATGGGTTTGCCATAAAAGCAATATGGTTGGGACATATAAGCTTGAATTGAAAAGACAGTCCATGGAGTGGAAACACACTGACTCTCCAGTAAATAAAAAGTTCTGGATCCAGCATTCAGTTATGCTGACAGTCTTCTGGGATATGAGAGGATACATCACCATTGATTTCCTTGAAGAAAGGTACAACTGTAAACAGTGCTTTCTATTGCCAGCCCCTGGGGTAAAATTCACTTTATTTATTGAATGAACCACACACACATATATATATATATATATATATATATATATATATATATTTGAGTTAAGGTAGTGGGGACATTTGCCTATGCAATCTTCAGATTTAATATAAACATTCTATCAATGATATTGAGCACTGTCTACTTAGAAATATACCACCCATATTATTTACAATATATATATATATATATATATATATATATATGTATATATATTATTTTATATATATATGTATGTATATATATTATTTATATATATATATATATATATATATATATATATATATATTTGTATATATATATTTCTGTTGTGGTTGCTGCTTTTGTTTTTTGTTTTTTGTTTTTTTGTTTTTTTTTACATTGTAAATTGTATCTTGAATTAGATTTGTGTTAAAATCATATATATATATATATATATATATATATATATATATATGCCTTTATGTGTGTGTGTGTGTGTGTGTGTGTGTGTGTGGTGTTGCCATTGCTTTTGTTGCTTTTGTTTTGTGGTGGTTTTTGACAATAGATTTGCATTGTAAATTGTGTTTTGGAATCAATTTGTGTTAAAATCAAAAATGTTATGTAAATTTATTCATTCATCTAATGGTAGTGATCAATTCTAATCAATGATTCATCAACTGACCTCTTATCATTGACCTTGTGTGTGTGTAATTTCTGTGCCATTAGATTTGCAACCACTACAGCCATCATTCCTGTATAATTATACACCTCTCTATATTTACACCTGTGTGCAATTGAAAATGACCTTTAGAACTTCAAACTTCATATCAAACTATTTATCTACTCAAGATGGCAGCCTGGAGCTTCTTTTGACAAACAAGATGTAAGCAAGCCAATCTTTTCTTTATATTTATTATACCTGTTATATATCAAATCATCTTATGTTTCCATATATCTAAACATTAGGTCATTTATATATATATATATATATATATATATATATATATATATATATATGAGGCTGATAGCTTTTTGATTTAGAGCATTCTGGGACACACATATTTGCTTTGAATGAGTCCATGGGAAAATTTATAGGGCCCAACTAAAGCCATATAACTCCTACCTTGTAATCTATCCTGAGTAATTCATTTCTAAGAAACTATTGAAATGTATTTACAGTGAGCTTGAAATGTTGGCAAAGTTTGAACTCCTGCAAAAAAATAAATAAATACATTGTGTCTTTTTCATGTTCATGAACTTCAAAATAAAAAAATTCTGAAAGATGAGATAGAAAATTCATTTTAACCATTAAGAATGTGAATTTTCTTTTTCTTAACAACTATCAAAATAATATATATATACCAACCCCTCCACACGAGCAGGATGCAACACAAGGTCAATTTCTTAAGTGGAGTTTAACAGGTTTGAATTCAGAGTTTTCCTTCTCCTAGACTGGTTACCGATCCAAGGTTAAAGAGCCTAGTCTGCCCTGTTATTTACTCATAGCTGGAGGAAGAGTAATTAGATTCATACCTTTCCCAAGGGTATTAGCACTAAGTGAAATGCAAACAGCCTCGTCTAAGATTTGAACTCGCGTCAACAAGTGCATTTCCTACAACTTTAACCACTACACTACACACCTCCATAATATGTTAGAACAGAAGTTAAACAGTTCATACTAAAATCTCCCTGATAAGATAAAGCAAAAATTCTTCCAAGCTGTAGCCATGTCAGTGCTACTGTATGGCTACACCACTTGGACTTTAACGAAATGCTCAGAGAAAAAGCTAGATGGGAACTATACAAGGATCCTGCTTGCTGTTTTGAACAAATTCTTAAAACAGCACTCTATAAAAAAGCAGCTGTATGGCTATTTGCCTCCTATCACACAAACCATCCGGGTAAGACAAACAAGACATACTGGACACTGTTGGAGAAACAAGGATGAGCTCATAAGTGATATTCTCCTGTGGACACCTACACACGAATACACCAGTGTGAGCCTGCCAGCAAAAGTTTACATTAATCAGCTCTGCACAGATACTGGATGCTGAGATGAGGACCTGCTATGAGAGATGGCAGATCGGGACAGGTGGCGAGGAAGAGTCATGGAGTCGGCATGAATTGATGATGATGATATTAAAATCAGACAGTATTTTCTGAACAACCTAATTCATGATTTCTGTGTAGAATAAAACCTTCATTTTCATTTTCTATTTCAGTGGCTACAGTGTTTTACCATGTCCATTGAACATGATGGCCTTGGAGCAAACACCTCCAAATGAAAATACTGAAGAGAAAGAAGCAGAAAACTGTAAGTAACTGAAAAATTTTATTATAATATGATCCGACTATGAAACAGACAGTACTGGCTTATGTGGTACCAGTAGCACATTGAGCAACCTGTCACAATAACTCACATACTATACATATATAGATAGATAGATAGATGAAATTATATAGACAATTAAATTACCATGACCAGAAAACCCGACTAACACCATGTGCATCATACGCACACAATGTTAGTGAAACAATTGTTTTGACCTTTTGTTGGTAATTATGAAGACAGATAAAGATAAAGTCAACAGGTAATGAGCACAACAAGGTTTTATAATACGAAATATATAATATGTAATGTATGACATACAAATGTGTGTGAGGTTTAGAATGTGTTACAATTGAAAGCGTAAGGTGTAAGAGGGTATGGTTTGCAAAATAATGCTTTGCAAAAACTTAACTGTCTCTGGTAGGAATGACTTGCTAGCTTGCTTTGTTTGACTATACATGTCACCGGCTCCTTTGTAGGCTGGCTTCATAAAACATGTCATTCTCCGGCAGCTGGTTGCAGCGAAAGAGGAAGATTGATGGTATCAACCCTCGAAATTGGCGGCTAAACTAAGCCTAGTAATGTGTGTTTTGATTGGTCGCCGTCAAAGGCCCTTAGCCAATCACACGAGGTTTCTTATCAGGTGATGGCTAAAGGGCACACTCTCTTTGTTTGGCAATGGTCAAAGGGAGGTAGTTGTGTAAGGTAATATTTTCCACAGTAGCAGTGACAAGTACACCAAAAGCTGTTAATTCCTGACAATGACGGAAATGCCCTTTGGATTTTTGCCAGAGGTTCTTTGGCCAGGTTGTAGCCCTAATACCACTGGGTGCAAGACCTGTCTGTTTTGGGTAACCTTACCAGGAACTTGAGTTCCCAATAGCATAGCTCTGACACTACCACATTTACACGGCCCTGCCGTGATGAGGAGGAGTCAGACTTTAGAAATAATATGCTAGATGGCTGTTGAGCAAAGAGCTTCTACTACCCTTTTACAGGTCTTGTTTTCATTCTGCAGGGTGTCTAGCTACCCTCCTCACTAAATAAAATCTGTGAGGTTACCCGTTTGATTGTCAATGATCTAAAAATGAAACAGATATTACTGGGTTACATAGTACCAGTAGCTTATAGAGTGACCTGACACAAATATAAATATGCAGCAATAATAGATTTAACTGTAGAAAAAATAGTTGCACAACCCAATTTAACTTCAACATTATCAAAGTTGTCAGAAATAATTTTAAAAATGTCATTTTCAATGGGATATTTGCACAAAACTTTATTCTTGATTGATTGGTCATTTTGTTTAATGGCATATAAACCCATGTGGGCTATTTAATACCAAATCTTGTTTTTTCATAGACAAAGTATGTCAGAAACATTCCAGGACTGGTATCACAAAATATCTATTTCAAATCAATAAGTTATCCCCTTCAAAATAATCCCCCTGGTGTCTAATGCACTTTTCCATCCTTCTCTGCCATGCTTGCATGCACTCCTGGTAGGATTCTTCCGGGATTCTCTTTAGCTTCATCGTCACAGCCTTTTTGATGTCATGCACATCCTCAAAACAGGTTCCCTTGATGACCCCCTTGAGTTTGGGGAAGAGGAAAAATCACATGGAGCCAGGTCGGGTGAGTAGGGAGATTGCTCCAGCACAGTGATGTTTTACTGGGCCAGTAACCCTCGGATACTCCAGGCAGTGTGGGCAGGTGCATTGTCATGATGAAGCACATTTGTCCTGCCACATCTTTCGCCTCTGCTTGCACACTGAATGAAGCAAATGCCACAGTATCTCTTTGTAAACATGCTGGTTGATCGTCTAGCCCTGTGGTAAGAATTGCAATGGATGATGCTCCTCACATCGAAGAATGCAATCAACCTGGAACTTTTCAGACATACCTCATACTGTGGTACCTTGACTTACAAGTGCCCCAACTTATTTTTTTCTAAGTTACAAACTGTTACTCAGTCGATTTATTGTCTTGAGAGCTAAAATTTGAGGTACAAGCAACCTTCAGATATGCTTATGTTAATAAGTTCACTAAAAACATTTAAGTTCATCACGCCAAAGAAAAATATTATTTATAAAAAATAAACATCAAAAACATATTACAGTATATAATTCCTTACATTCTATTTTATTATGTTTTTGTACAATACAATGCTGTTTTTCTTATTTAATACAATGTAACAAAAAAATAGGGTATTCTTTCGGTGGGGAGGCTTGAACTGATTAATGGCAGTTCAGTTTATTTCAATGGGAAAAATTGATTTGAAAAAAGGAAATTGAGTTGCAAGTGGAATAAATTAAACTTGTAAGTCAAGTTATTAGATTAAGAAATACCAATTTTTTCTGAAATACCAATTTTTCTGAAACACCTTGTATACTGTATTTAATTAAATTTTGCCCTTTTTAATGTTTGTATAATGTGAGAAAATCTCACAATTTAGACTGATGAAGAATAATTTTAATTTATCTAAATAAAATGCTATGCAATTTTTATGCATTCCTATATTTTCTTTTTTTCTTATTTTTTCTTCCCCTCTGATTTGTCTTTGATTTCATGTTCTACTTTCATTTTCCTCTTACATCGTCTCAATTTGGAAATGCCATTTCCTATTCTTTATGGGAAACTGAATCAATTCTGCTGAACTTTTCAATAAGTAGAACATAGATACTTTCATTCCTTTTCATTTCCTTTCTTCTTCTTCTTCTTCTTCTTCTTCTTGGTGTTGTTCTTGTTCTTATTCTTGTTCTTCTCAACCTTTTTCTTCTTCTTCTTTCATTCTTCTCCTTCTTCTTCTTCTCACAGATGCTCTACCATTTGCACCAAAACTTTTTCTCATTCATTATTTGACGACTTATTTTAACACTTTAACTGTGAAACTGGAGCAGAATTTCTACAATTCAAATTCCAACTTACTCTCTCACTCTCCTTCTCTCTGAAAAAGAACCCATGAGCCTAGAAATAAATAAATAACCTCTTTGTGACTATATGACTCTGTATGTTGTTCCTTCGAGCTAATGACGACTACCACTACTAACGACTACTATTACAACCCGACAGGTCCTATGCAACAATAAGATTAGAGACACATGCACAGATAGAGCCACACTCACACACACACATGCACAAATAAAGGAACACTCACACATACAGGCACATACACACACACACGCACACACATATACACACACACACATATACACACACAAAAAGGAAGCACGTGATGTAATGGTTAAAGTCTTGGGAAATGGACCTGTCGCCCCGAGTTCAAATCCTAGACGTGGTAATTGCATTTCACTTAGCGCTAATACTCTTGGGAAAGGTATGAATCCTACTTTCCCTCCAGCTATGGGAAAATAGTAGGGCATACTGGGCTCTTTAACCATGGTTAGGCAACCGGTCTAGGAGAAGGAGAACTCTGAATTCAAACCTGATAAACTCTGCTTAAGAAATTGACATTGTGTTGCATCCTGCTTGTGCGGGGGGGGGGGGGAGTAAATATATATACACACACAAAAAGGTACTCACACACTCAAAGGCACTCACACATACATATATACACACACATCAATCCCGTTCCGAGGTTAAAAAAAGTTCTACACCTATCTCGTTTTACACCTCCACTATAATATTAAGATATAAAAAGACCGATTATTGTTTTGTTACGTACCAACAATAATTTTCTTTGACTATGAAATGATGCATAAGTAAACCAGTCAACAAGAAATTGGAGTCGATATGGGATTATAAGTAGAGACAAGATCGTAATTAGTATTCACAAGATTTGCTAAAATTGTACTGACCGAGAAAATCAGTCTCATTTTGTTCACTTATCTTTTCTTTTCTTTTTTTCATTTCATTTTTGCTTGTCAATGTATAAAAAAGAAACTCTGAAAATCATCTCATCTTGCAACTTCTTTACAATGCATTTGCCAGATAACAATCTCTCTCTCTCTCTCTCTCTCTCTCTCTCTCTCTCTCTCTCTCTCTCTGCAGTTGTGAGAGATTCTCAGAAGGGAAATCCTTTTCAGCTAGAGTTACCAACCATTATGTAGATTCGGAGGAGTTGGGAACTGAATAAAAGTAGAGAGAGAGAGAGTGATAGAGAGTGAGTGATAGAGAGAGAGATGAATAGAGAGAGAAAAAAAGAGAGAAAGAGGGAGAGAATGAGTTGAAAACGGAATAAAGACAGAGAGGATCAGAGATAGATGGATAGAGAGAGAGAGAGATAGACAGAGAGAGAGAAAGGGGAGAGAGGAGGATAGAATGAGTTGAAAACTGAATAAAGACAGAGAGGATGAGAGAGAGACAGAGATGTATAGAGTGTGAGAGAAAGGAGAGAGAGAAAGGGGTAGAAAATGAGTTTGCGTTAATGTGTTTCTATAGGGGACATCTCTAAAGAAGAAAGAGAAAGAGAGATGAGACTTTAATTTATACAATTCAAAGCGTTTTAAAACATTGTATTATTAGAGGAGTTATATAAAGTCAAATTGAGTCGCTTCTAAAAGATATTTTCCTTTTCCATTCAAAGAATTTTCATTAGTGATTGATTTCTTTCGGTTATTGATAAATTTTATAAAATATTCACAAACAACTCAAAATATTTCTTTATGTTTAATTAGACTTGGATTTTTCAAACATGTTTTATATTTTTCTGTTTCTTGTTTTTTTACTGGATATCATTTTTTTTTCTTGTTATTATAGGTTTGGCCTAAAACTTATTTTGGCTACATTTTATATAACTTGAAGAAACTCTTTTGAATAAAATGACAAAGAAAATAAAGATGAAAAACATGAGGAATATTACTGCCAAGAGAAAAGGTTATTCATGCTTCTGTTTCTCTATTTCTGTGACAGCATTTACTATGAGTCAGATGAGCCGGCTCCATTCAATGAATTAACCTGTGTTGAATTCATAAAAGGAGTAACAAGGGAATAAGAAATTTACAAGCAGTCCCCAAACCCTGCATGTATATCCACACACACAGTAACAAGTATGCCAAAAGATGTTGATTCCTGACAATGATGGAGACAACCTTTGGATTTTCACCAGAGCTCCTTTGGAAAGGTTGTGGTACTAATACCACTGGGTTCCAGACGTGTACATCTTAAGTGACTTTACCAGAAACTTAAGTTCCCGATGGCATGGCCCTTACACAAGTTTACACAGCCCTGCTGCAATGAGGAGGGATTGGACTTTAGAATTAATGTGCGAGATGGCCATTGACTAAAGAGCTCCCATCACCCTTTCACGGGTCTTTCTTTTATTCTGCAGTGTGTCTAGCCACCTTCCTCACCAGACAAAATCTGTGTGGTTACCAGTTTAGATAATCCAACTATGAAACAGGTAATATCGGGTTACATAGTTCCAGGCTCGGATTGGTCTGGCTTCAGCATGTT
Organism: Doryteuthis pealeii; assembly: GCA_023376005.1. Taxonomy (NCBI): domain Eukaryota; kingdom Metazoa; phylum Mollusca; class Cephalopoda; order Myopsida; family Loliginidae; genus Doryteuthis; species Doryteuthis pealeii. Next base: position 94,401,204 of record CM042138.1, read on the forward strand.
TTGGTAGGCAATCTCACTGAGTGTTCATGAACAGAGATCTCACTATCAATACTGGGTGAATTTTAAATCAGAGGACAGATCAAGACCATCTGAACAACTGCATTGTTAAGATTGTCTAGAATACTCAGAAGATTTCTGAAAACCTGAGTAGACTTGTTGTCACTCAGAGTCCAGTAAAAACCATCCATTAATGCTGATGGGAAAAACTTACACGAAGTGAAAGGATGATAGTAATAATGATAATAATTGGGATTGTTGTATTATTTTTCTTACAATTATGATTGGAGAATTTATTATTTATTAACCACAATAAATTCAAATCCTATCATATTATCTATCATTAGTTCGGTTGTGGACTAGCCTAGCTTACCTTTCATAGAAAGTGAATGCGCTGGTCCAGGACTATTTATACACTGCTGTTTTAGAACATCGGAGTGATTACTGAGACTGCAAAGATTACGGAACCATTATGCAAGCCATTTACCACAATGTTTTAGCACTCTGTTGCAAGTTACTCTATGTCTGGCACAAACTGTAGTTGAATGTATCAGTATACTGAATACTGTATGATCAAATATACAACAGTTTCACTATCAATTTATTTTTATTTTTTTAAATTGAAACAGATCACTAAGTAGGACTGGGCCTATTCTAGTAGTGACCACCCCAAGCAAAGATGTCCTACGACTCTAACCAGTACACCACCGCACTCCCACAATTAAAAAATTCAGAATCATTTCCTGATATTGTCTTGAACTTTAATTAGATGAAACATCGTCAACCATTATTTAATTTATGACTCATGTTTTTTTCATCTTAATTTCAGTTGCTTTTTATTACATTGAGTTAGACTGTCAATTTATAATTATACAAAATTGTAATATGGTCAATTCAACCAGAATTGACACTTATATACTTCTATTACATTGAATATAATGTAAAAAAATATATAAATAAATAATAATAAATAAATAATAATAATAATCAAATAATAAATAATAATAAATAAAAAATAAATATAAATAAATAATAATAAATAAATAATAATAAATAACTCAAATAATAAATAATAATAGATAAAAAATAAATATAAATAAATAATAATAAATAAATAATAAATAACTCAAATAATAAATAATAATAAATAAAAAATACATATAAATAAATAATAATAAATAAATAATAAATAACTCAAATAATAAATAATAATAAATAAAAAATAGATATAAATAAATAATAATAAATAAATAATATAATGTAAAAATATAATGTAAAAATCAGCCATTATGTGGCATTTTATTACATTGAGTTTGACTGTCAATTTATAATCTCTGACCAATTAGTAAGAATAGTTTAAATCATGAATAAATAATAAGTTTTTGTCTGAGAATTTTTTTTCTTTTCTTCTTTATTTATGATTCACATTGTTTATTAATGATCATCAATTGACACTATTGAGGAATGTCAATAAAAAGCAAAATTGAAATTAACAAAAATACTAGCAAAAAAATTATGGGGTGGCAAGAGGTTTTGTGTTTTAAGTTAAAAAGATGGCTTGTTATTCTTGGTGCATGTTCCAAGGGTTTTGCTTTTAACCCCATCTTATTTGGTGGTTGCACTGAAAAGGAAGTAATTCAAGGAAAGAAAAAGATAGAGACAAAGACAAAAGGTAGTTTTAAGATTTAGGCTTTATTCACCAGTGATGACCACCATGTGGCAAGGTAATATCTCCCTGGCCAGTAGTAGTGACTAGACACAATTAAGGCCTAAACTCGAATGACCAAGAGATTCTCTTGGGGGTCAGAAGTGGTTCTTTTTCCCACACATGCTCGAAGGGTTCTTCCGGTGAAGGCTCATGGAAGTTTGTTATTTTTTAAAAATCTTTTTTTTATTTTAATCCCCACAAATTATTCATTTTTTCCCTTAATATTTGTTAATCTGCAATTATATCTACTAGCAAAAAAAAGCGCTCTCTTGGTACGAGCATTTAAGTTTTAGGATAATTAGATATTATATTCCATTAGAAAGACTATTGAAATTAAATATAAACACAAAAAAGATTACACTTATTTTTACTTTATTCTTATTGATTTCAATATAAAATTATGCATAGGATTTCTTTTATTATGTTTCAGATTAAAACAATAATATTAGAAATCAATAACACTAAGTAATAATGTGTTAAACATGGTTTTGTTAAAACCAGTATGCAAATTATGCACACTATATATGATGTAAACATTTACACATCACAGGATTTTAAGCACATTAATAATATGGGCTGTTTTGAGGCAAATCTATCTCAGCTAGACCTTAATAGAGACATTGTTAATAAATAAGATGTTAATTAAGATTAAATAATGATTAATTAATAACTATTCAGAATATAATGTAAATGATTAAGGGAAGTGTTGTTGTATACCATCTTAATATATGTATACCCGTGGCTGTATACATCTTATCTCATAGTTTTTCTTATCTTGTCTGTAGCTTCTTCTTTGCTTCTTCTGAACTGTCTTTTTATTCAGGATCTGTCTGTCTTCTTAAGATTCTGAGCTGGCTAAGATGTCCTGTGCTGTTAGTTTGTTTTCACTTAACAACACAAGACATTTCTTTGGTGAATTAACATGTATTTTATTTGAGTCGGAAACCAGATCTCACAACCACGCAAAGAGAATCTGGCTAATCGAAGGAGCAGCGCCAGAGAGAGAGAAAGAGAGTATGTATTCGAATTATTAATTATCTTGCTGTTCTCAGATGAAAATATCAAATTGCTAACAATGTGTGTTACATACCCTCTCTCAATCGGTGTATACCCATGGGTGTATACACCTCATCTTATACTGTATTAATCTTTTCTGTATCACTTCTTAGCTTGGTCTTCTAACTTGTACTTCTAATTTGCATTGCTTGATCTGGTTCTGAGTAGTTCTGTATTTCTGACTGTCTTCTTAACTGTTTCTGGGTTGGTTCTTCTTCTTAAAATTCTGAGCTGGCTGAAATGTCCTGTGCTATTAGTTTGTTCTTAGTTAACAACACAAGACATTTCTTTGGCGAATTCACATGTTTATTAAGCTTTGAGAATCTAGCCAACTGCTATTGCATCTTCATTCTTTGATGGCTAGCTAGAAATTAACTAGAACTAAACTATCTCTCCCAGACTTGCATTGGCAAACAGGAAGAGGAGGGCACACAAAAGGTTAAGAGACATTATTCACAAATCCCTGTATTGTTAAATGTTTGATTTGAAATCAAATTCATTACACTAACCATGCATAATTGATAGGGTACCCATCAATTATGCAACATTGTGACATTGGTGGTGACATAGTTTTTGTTACAGACAGATGGGCACAGAATCTCCATTATAATAAGACTTGTTAGAAAGAGTTCTCTGGGCTCCCTCTTCCTCATCTCCAGTTTCATCTCAGGTGTTGAACATCTCCTTTTCCATCTTTGTTGTTCTTATAAAATCATGAACATGGAGACTAATTTCATTTTTTTTTTTATTTATACATCTTTATTGTTTGATCCAAAACTTTAACACATGCCTGGAGAAGAATTTAGAGGATACCATTATGTATCCAGCCCGAGGGCTGTCTTGTCAAAATCTCCTAACTTTCCCATAGATTGGCCCATCATGTGACTATCTCAACTAATGAGGGAATTCCGCCACTGGTCAGTTCATGGTTCAACGCCTGCCTGTCATACTCTATGAATCTTACTGTATTTTTCCATGGTTTTAACACTAACCGTTGAATTTAAATTCTTTTACACTACATGACAAAATGAAAAGGCTACCCCATTCATTATGTAACAACAAAACTGGGTTATTTAGCTTTACTCAGGCAACCAGTCTAAAGGGCCAGTTTAGCTCAGTCTTTAGAGCATCCAACTAGGAACCACAAGGGTTCTGGTTCAATACTAGCTCTCACCAATTCAGCATATGAGTAGCACAGGGATCTATGCAGTAAAGTGAGGAGCTGGTGGTTGTTGTGGCACTCCACCTCAGACACTGAAACAATCTGCTTGGTCTAGCACTAGAGAAAAGAGGATAGACTTCCTCACTGACTGTCTGATATTGACTTTGGGCCACCCCGACAACTTTACTTTAGGCAACCAGTCTATGAAAAGGAAAACTCTGAATTCAAACCAGCTTTTGCTCTTCTTAAAAATTGACCTTGTGCCACATCCTACCGTGGGGTTAGGGAAATAAATACATAGGTAGGAGCAAGAGGTATATTTATTTCAACCTGTATTGTCTCACTGTTTATTCTAGAATTTCTTTTTTGCTTTTTAATTTGAAGTCAAATATTTCTCTTTGTTCTTTATATATCTATAATGAATCTTTTGGCATTGAAGTTATAAGAACTATACAATATTGGTATATAACCAACACTTACAGAATCAATTTTGATAAACAAAGGAATCAGATTGCTTACAGTACTTAAGTAGTCACCCAATTAAGTATCCATAGTCTCATCACTGCTTAACTTTGGTGATCTAGCAGGAACTGTATTTTCAGTGTGACTTGACCATAATCTGGTGACGTGGTTGGTTGGTTGGTTGGTTTGTTTAATGGCATATCAACACGTTTTGGGTTATTTAATGCAGAATCAAGTCATTTTGATAAACTGTTATGATTTTTGTGGCCATTTTTAGGCTGCACTTTAGAGAGCACTTTACTGTGGGGATCCCTTGTGTTCCTTAGTGTTAGGTAGAATCCTTTGGTTGTTCCTTAGTGAAGCATCCTTTATTGTTCCTCGGTGTAAGGCAGAAGCGTTTGGTAGAGCAGAATCCTTGGTTGCAGATCTGTTTGCCCCTGTCGAATGTGTTCAAATGAACAGCTTTCAAGATTGGCGATTAAATAGTTAACTAACCACGTATTCAAGTGTATTGATTGGCTTGCTTTTATCCAAAATGGTTTCTAATCAAAATCTATGAGTTTAAGTGGTGGACTTTAGCACACCTTATATATCAAAATATTCCAACATAAACAAAGAGCTTAGGTTGCTTAAAATACCTACTTTTGGTTAAGTGGTCACCCAATTAACCATTAAACAGGCCCACTGCTGCTTAACTTTGGTATTTGGTAACTGAAAAAGAAATGTTATTGAAATTCATTGAAAAAGGAAATATAGAAAAATGATCAGATTTTATTTTTAGATTATACTTTAAAAACGATGCAAAATTGAATTAGGCATTTTGTATTTGCCTAGAATGTATAATTTAACTTCAAGCTCAAATTCCCAAAGTAATCTTCTTTCTTTCTTTTTTTTTTTAATTTAGATGGAGTTTGCCGTAGAGAATAATTGAGTGGTAGTTTGCTATTTTTACTTCTCAAAATAATACAAAACCAAAGAACAATGAAGGCAGTTAATGAAGGTTCTCTTATGATAAATAGCCAAAGTCTAGAAGCCATATTTCTCTTAAATAAGGTTTTTGTCAACCTCACCAGTGCTTATTGTAAAAGAATTATCAATAAAATATTTAAAAATTGTTCATTTGAATTTTAAGATGTTGATGCTGATACCAATCAAATCTGATAATGAATCAAACATAAAGTCATATTGAAAATTCCACTTATTCGTCAAATCATAGGAGTTTGAGCAAAAAATCTTGAGGCAACCCTACTATTTGGAGATTTCTCCCAGGCATTTGATTCCATACACAGAAGGAAAATGGATCAAATACTACTAGCATACAGCCTCCCCAAAAAAACAATTACCACCATAATGATGCTCTACCAAAAAACTAAAACAATAGTACGCTCACCTGATGGCAATACAGATTGCTTTGACATTGTCGCTGGAGTCCTACAAGGAGATACGTTAGCACCATACATATTTATAATATGCCTAGACTATGAACTTCAAACATCATTATATACCATAAAAGAAAAAGGTCTCACAGTAAAAAAGGCAAGAAGCAGGCAATATCCTGCAGAGACTGTTACAGATGTCGACTACGCAGATGATCTGGCACTTCGTGCAAACACACCTGCACAAGCTAAATTCCTGCTACACAGCCTGGAAAAGGCAGTAGGGAACCTCACCTTCTATGTGAACTCCAATATAAAACAGAGTTCATGTGTTTTAAAAAGAAATGAGGCATCTCGACACAGAAATCGACGTTAAAGCATGTAATAGGGAAGGCATTGTAATATCACAAAAATGCGTTTGGTTGCAAAAGAAAAAATAGACGAGAATGCTTGGATTAATTTCGTTTATTTTAAAATAAACAAAAGCTGGAATTGTTGGAATGATAATTCCTTTTCGATCGGTGAAATGAGGGCAGGTGTGGGGCTGAAAGTCAGTTCTGGCTGATAAACTTGGCTCTGCGTGACGCGGGTAGTGGTGTGTGGATCGGAGGTATAGCGGTTCCTTTATCTTGGCCTGTGTGGCATGTTCTCTGATGCCAGCCTGCAATCAACTGCCCATCGAATCTAAGTCGGCTGTTTATAAAGCTGATGAGAGGCTCGAGATAGCTTTTTTCATTGGTTGAAAAACATTAAATAGAGGATATTTTTAATTGTTTATAAATTTGTTTTTCGACCGGAAGTTTAGTTGGAGCCTATGTGTAGAACGATTGTTTTTTGTTCATTTTGATTAAGCTGCTGTGGGGTTAACATCCGGTCGATTTCAGTAGCTTATGTTCTGTTCCGAAGTGTTTTGTTTTATTTTGTTTGTTTTGTTTTTTGTTTTCTCTTTTTTAATTCGTTTGTTGGTGAGTAGATGTATTGTGTTTGTAAAAATTGTGAATCAAGAGAGATATCTATTTCTGTTGTAACAGCATGGTCTGCCATAGACAGATTGTCAGTCATATGGAAGTCCAATCTCACTGATAAATTAAAGCAACAATTCTTCTTCCAAGCCGTGGTTGTATCAGTGCTACTGGATGGCTGCCCAACTTGGATCCTAACGAAGTGCCTGGAAAAATAATCTAGATAGAACCTGCACAATCATGCTATGCGTGATATTAAACAAATTGTGGAGACAACACCCTACAAGAAAGCAGCTGTACACCTAATGGGTGAGATAAACAAGACATGCTTGGCACTGCTGGAAAAGCAAGGACAAACTAATAAGTGATATTCTCCTATGGAATCTAGCACATGGACATGCCTGTTTGGGCTACCCACATTGACCAGCTCTACATTGACCTACATTGACCAGCTCTGTGCAGATACTAGATGCTGCGCAGAGGACCTGCCAAGAGCAATGAATAATAGGGACACTTGGTGAGAGATTGTCATGGATCTCTGTGCTACCAGCACGACATAATGATGATGATGATGTTATTTCATCAATCAGAAATTAGTTCACCTTTTCACTTCAAAATGTCCTTGTTGTTATATATATATTTATCAATCCCTCCGCACGAGCAAGATGTGACACAAGGTCAATTTCTTAAGTGGAGTTCAACAAGTTTGGATTCAGAGTTTTCCTTCTCCTAGACCGGTTACCTAACCAAGGTTAAAGTGTCCAGTCTGCCCTACTATTTATCCATAGCTGGAGGGAGAGTTGGATTTATACCTTTCCCATGGGTATTAGCGCTAAGTGAAATGCAATTACTACATCCAGGATTTGAACTCGGTGCGACGAGTCCATTTCCCATGACTTTAACCGTTACACCGCGTGCTTCCATTTGTCCTTGTTGTTATAAGATCTGGTTGTTTAGCTTTTAACTACACATGTCTCAACTCTAGTCTATTTTGTTTATATCTAGGAAATTTTGGAGATAAACACTCATCATTTATTATTGGAATAATTACATTGCTAATTTTTTTTATTTGTCTTTTACTTGAAGGATGATGTATTTGATTTCCTCTTTACAATCAGATGAAGACATAAGTATGAAATGACATTTTCTTTCGATGAAAATCCTCTTAAGCTTTCTTGATTTTCTATTTTTTTGTCTTTTTTTTTTTTGTCTTTTTTCTCAGATTGTTTTGATTTTTTATCTTTTCTTAAGATGAGATTTTTCTTCCTAAGTAGCACTTGTCTTGTCTTGCTATTTTTACCTGCGTACAATCTTCAATATTTTTCCTGATCCACCAAATCTTTTTCACATGCATACTAATGTAATTAATTTGGTTCTGTGTTTTGCTCTCAGATAATTTATTCATGGCATTTTTTTTTTTATCAGAATAGAAATATTTATCATGATCCAACATCAAAAATAAACAAATGGTTATTATTTACTGATGTATTCAGTAGTAGTAGGATTGGGGAACTTACAACACTACAGCATCATCTCTAGTTGACAGATGGATGCCAATAACATTCAGGGTGGTGGTGTCACAAAATTTTACTCACTCTACTCTCCTGCCTTCTTCAGGTGTCTTTTGTCGGCTGAACTTGCAAATCGGTCAGAAAATTAAAACATATTACAGGGTGACTGAGAAAAAACAGAGCCCAAATTATTTATTTATTTTCCCATTAAACTAACCCTAGATCCCAACCCTAACCCTAAACCTAAACCCTATCCCTAACTCCCCTAGTTAAAATTAACAGTTTTATTACAAAATTTGTGGGTTCTGTTTTTTCTGGGTCACCCTAATTTTCTGACCGATTTGCAAGTTTAGCCCTTTTGTCATAGTTTGCAATCCTTCTGGGAATTTCAAACCATTTATTCAATCCACAAAGATATAAATGGCTTATACAAATCAACCTTAGATGTAGACATGGCATAGTAGTAGGGTTGGGGTACTACTCACATAAATCCTCAAATGGGGTAGATGGGTCTCCTTAGTCTTGGACAGCAATCCATCTAGACAAGGAAAAGTCAGTTATAAAGCCTCCATTGCTTAACAGTTATATATATTTACCAACCCCTCCGCACGAGTAGGATGTGGCACAAGGTCAATTTCTTAAGCAGAGTTTAACAGTTTTCCTTCTCCTAGACTGGTTACCTAGCCAAAGTTAAAGAGCCCAGTCTACCCTACTATTTACCCATAGCTGGAGGGAGAGTAGTTGGATATATACCTTTCCCAAGGGTATTAGTACTATGGAAATGCAAACAGCAGCTATACTTCATTTCAAGTAAAGGACATGTTGCAAAGAAAGAAAAAAAAGAAAAAGAGTAGGTAAAAGATAGAGAGAGGGTGTAACTATGAGAAACATTTTAATAATTGATGTTGTTTATAATCATAAAAAAGATGTAAGATAACGGCCAGATGAAGAGGTTGAAAGAATGTGCCTATCAAACAACAGAATTTTATGGGGCAAGGATAAATGTTCTCATTCGAAGGTGGAACATTGTTATTGAGAGAAACGGTGACTATGTGGAGAAGTAGGGATGTGATCCACAGAGGGCCAGCTTCATTTTGATGTGTGATACATGTTCCGTTGTTGGTAAAATACCTGTCCTAAACAAAATGGCATTACTTTTTGACTCACTCTTGGAGGTTGAATATTTCTTGTAAGATGAGTATTATGGATTTTTATAATAGATGTAATTGTTGAAACTGTATCTGTTGTAGATTTCAGAGAGAATTTAGATGAAACTAAGAAAGACTGGTGGTAGTCCTGGAGAGGTTAGTATGATAAGGGTTGATGACTTTCTCAAGGGAATGCAACCACCATACAGTGATTAACACATCACAAATGAGATATGTCACTTCCATGATATTCAGAAAGTGAAAAGGAGAATAGAATGATTGAATGGGCAAAACAGAACAGAGACATCTCATTAAAATTGGTTGCTTATGTTGACAATGGAATAAATCACAGACTGGAATTGTAAATCTTATTATAATAAGATTTGCTGTCTGTAATTTTCACAGACTCTTTATCTGCACTTATTGCATTAAAAAAAAACGTCAATGACCCATTAACTACACAAATACTAAACAGAATATACCACTTGTCCAAGAATAAAGAAATAATTTTTTGTTGGTCAATCAATCTCGGGAACATACATTTATCTGTAGGTATAGTTAGTAGCCCTCTGCCTTGCTACTGAGGCAGACTGCTTTTATAGTCTATCTCATTTGCATACAATACTATACCTCCCTGAACCGAAATGGCTTTAAGCCCTTCGTAGATCTTTGACTTCTTCTGAAGATTCTTGGAAATCTAGACGGGCTTTCAGCGAGAGTATCACGACTTCTTCTGACAAGGGATTTAGGTCTCAGTTCATTTTCTTTTTATTCATCATCCTATATTCTAACAGTTGGATTCCAAACCACCTTGGTATACCTGGAAATGACAGGGCAGATTTGGAAGCAAAGAAAGCTATGAAAGACACAATAACAAAAACAAAAATACCATATACTGATTATAAAACAGTCATGAAAAAAATTATCAATAAAAAATGGCAAAATCATTGGAATGCACTCATTAATAACAAACTCCAAAACATTAAACCTACCATTGAAGAATGGAACTTAAAATACAACAAAAATAGAAGAGAACACGTTGTGCTGACCCACCTTCACTTAGGCCACACCTATATCACACATCATCATTTAGTGGAATCTCTAATATGCACTACATGCCAAGAAAGATTTACAGTGAAACATATACTGCTAGAGTGTGTAGACTTTGATCTAGTGTGAACAAAATACTACATCATCATTTACTAGAGGGCACAGAATCTCCAACATGCACTACATGCCAAGAGAGATTTACAGTGAAACATATACTGCTAGAGTGTGTAGACTTTGATCTAGTGTGAACAAAATACTACATCATCATTTACTAGAGGGAACAGAATCCCCAATATGCACTACATGCCAAGAGAGATTTACAGTGAAACATATACTGCTAGAGTGTGTAGACTTTGATCTAGTGCAAACAAAATACTACCAAATAAGTAATTTGAAAAACTTTTCACAAAAATAAGACCATCCAGGATTTTACATTTTCTAAAAGAAGTGGGATTGTACTGAAAAAAAATATGAGTAATTGAACAATAGTTAAAATCTATACATATACATTTTTTTCTACCAAACTACTGCTATGAATCCAAAACTTAGTTGGTATTAAATGACCCACTGAGGTTGATATGCTGTAAAACAAATCAAACCAAACTGTCTATAACCAAAAATATATCACTGCTTACATCACAATACCCTCAAGAATTGTCCAAGTTTATCAATGAGTATTTAAATTATAGTCAAAATTATTAATACATAGAATAAACTTATTCAATAACAATATAACTATGAAAATCTGAGTTAGATTTACCTCAAAACAGACCCTGTTATTAGTGCATTTAAAACACTGCAATTTGTCTTGTATGTCACTAAGAAATAAAGTTTTACATAATATATGGTGTGGTTAATTTGCATACTGGTTTAAAAAAACCAGGCTTGATAAATAATTACTTGGTGTTATTGATCTCTAATATTATCATTTTATTCTCCTACGTATTAAAATCAATCCTATGAATGACTTTATATAGAAACCAATAAAAATATAATTAAAATAAGTGTAATCTTTTTATATGTGTTCTTATTTAATTTCATTAGTCTTTCTAATTTGATATATTTCATTACATTAAAACTTAAATACTTACACCCAGCGGAGGGCACATATTCTTACTAGTAAATTGTAAAGAAACAGAATCAGGAAAATACCAAAGAAAATGGTATTCCTTTGTGTTGCATACCACATTCGTATATAAACATATATTGTAGAGTATTGTAGTATTTTATTGAGTATACCTGCATACCCATGGTTGTATACAGACATGCTTATCTTCTTTATAATTATCTTGTGTATTAAAAAATTAGTGAAATAGTTCACTAATTAGGACTGAGCCTATTCTAGTAGATTCAACAGGTTTGAATTCAGTTTTCCTTCCCATAGACTGGTTGCCTAACCAAGGTTAAAGAGCCCAGTCTGCCCTACTATTTACCCATGGCTTGAGGGAGAGTAGTTCAATTCATACCTTTCCCAAGGGTATATGTACCATGTGAAATGTCGCTTCTTCCAGGATTTGAACTCAGGTCGACAAGTCCATTTCCTATGACTCTAACCATTACACCAGACACTTCCAACTTCTTCCATATTTCCATAATATCTTCTTCCATAGTTCTAAGTAGGTGTCTTCATCTATCTGTTTTCTTCTATCTTGCTATCTGGGCTACTCTGGGCTGGTAGATCTTCTTAATCTGGGCTGGATCTTATATACTTGATACTGAGACATTTTATGTTGTTGTGGAGTTTTTAGTTAACAAACACAAGACTTTGCTTTGGTTAGAGCTCTTTATTATTTTATAAGATCCAGAACAAATCAAACATGTGTGAGAATTTAGTTTCAACGGACAGAGCACAATGATCTGTCCTGTTCAACGCTCAACTAAAATCTGACTTTTCTAAACTCTTTCTCATGTTTGAGCTGGTGAACTGGAAGAGGAAGTCAACACAGGGTTAAACAGTCAATCATTTTTCCTATGTTTTTCTACTAAACCGCTTTGAAACTAAGCTACACTTACCATATATAATTAATAGGCTCTGCAGAGGGTTATCTCTCCTTCAATGGGGCCACCTGTTGGTTGTGGTGGCAACCCATGATGCTTCAGAATGGAATCCTGGTGGCTGAGCAATCCATGACATGCAACACTCCTCTTTGGCTCTTACTTGGGTTAGACAGGCAGTCTGACAGGCCTCCTCTGATCAATCAGCTGGATACATCAAGCCCTAGAACCTATATGATTTCCCTAAGGGTCTTAGTATCCTGCATATGATGCTAAATAGTATCTAGTGGTGAGGTTCCCATTCTGGAGCTCTGGGGAGTGTGGAGTACCCTTTCATTGTTATTACTCCCAAGTCCACTTTGACCCGGAGTGGTAGTACCTGTTAGGGTCCCATCTATGGGTTAAATAGATCAAAACATGAGTTTTAAAAAAATGTTGTTTTTTTAAATGAGTGTAAAAAAATTTGAATGCCCAACAAGAATGAATGAAACAAACATCTTCGGCATAAAATAACCCAACAAGGGTTGGCATGCCAATAAATCCAACCAACCAACCAACCAATCAGTTTAAAAAATATTAGTGTCAGATAGAATAATCTAGAATATTGTTTTAACTTTCCAGACAAAGTTCATGTTGACTATTCATTGTGTTGATATTGTTATCTGGTTAGTTAATTCAAATCATTTCATCATTGAATTATTATTGTTGCATAGCCGTCTTCTTCTTATCTCCACTGCTATTTAGTTCTGTTCTTCTTATCCAGCAAGTATTACTGTATGCAGTCAGTGCATCAGAAACTGCCATTTACAAATTGATCTACTCAGCCACTTGTGCCGATGCAAATAAAAAAAATATTATACTCTATGCTATCATCTTTAGTAGACAGAACAATGCCAACAACATGAACATTTTGCTTTTGTTTAGAACTGAAGAAGTAGCCCTAAAAAGCTATAGTATTACAACATTTGTTACAATTCTTAAGAAGTCATAAATTCTGAACGTACCTGTAAGATTTAAAACTGGAGGTGGGTAATTTTCCATAACCGTTGGAGGTTATGATTGACATTTTAGATGACCCCAACTGACCTCGGTACAGAGACGTGAGAATAGTTAGTTTAGTTATTCAGAATTGACCCGGATTCCAGGGAGCTTAGACGTGCTCTAGGTTTGATCTCCTGCAGTGAATCAAATATGGGCTAGATAAATAATAAAAGCTTGATCAAGCAAACATAAAGTCTTATTTTATTCAATGTAAAAACAAGCAATGCCCTGACCAGCCCAAAGAAGTAAGAAGAATTAAAAAAGAAGATTGAAGAACAGAAGATAAGTCCACTAGACAAGACAAGGTAGCAGGAACCAGCAACAAGTAATAAAGATCATCTCCTCTCTAATGTATCTCTGTCTCTGTTTCTATCTGTCTGTCTGTCTGTCTCTCTCTATATCATGTGAGATGAACTCTCACCGTTTATATACCCAAAGTTGGGTCTACAACATATTGATATATAAACACATTTTTTTCATATTCCAAACATTTGAAAATATCATCTTCTTCTCCGGGCAAGACTGAAACATCTGACATTTTCATTCATTGGAGACCAAACAAAAAAAATCCATGATGGACAGTTTGAAATAAAAGTAAAGTCGTTGAGGCGGCCTATTGTCGGTATCAGCCAGACAGCGAGGGAGTCTATCCCCTTTTCACTAGCGCTAGACCAAGGAGATTGTTTTGACATCTGACGTGGAGCGCCACACCTACTATCAGCTCCTACACTTTACCGCACATATCCCTGTGCTACTCATACGCTGACTTGGTGAGGGCCGGTATCAAACCTGGAACCTTGTGATTCCTATTTGAAATAAAGATGGAAAGGGGTTATTTCCTAGTTGAGTAACATATTACAGGGTGACCCAGAAAAAAACAGAACCCAAATTATTTATTTATTTTCCCATTAAACTAACCCTAAAACCCAACCCTAACCCCAACCCTACCCCCCTAGTTGAGTAACATGATATTACAAGGTGACCCAGAAAAAATAGAACCCTCAAATTTTGTAATAAAACTGTTAATTTTAACTAGGGGAGTTAGGGTTAGGGTTTAGGGTTACAGTTAGGGTTGGGGTTGGGGTTTAGGGTTAGTTTAATGGGAAAATAAATAAATAATTTGGGTTCTGTTTTTTCTGGGTCACCCTGTAATATCACGTTACTCAACTAGGAAATAACCTGGAAATGTTTCTATTATTCAAGATAATTTGCTGTTAAACAATATCTACAAACTAAGACCACCAATGGAGTTTCACATTGACAAGAAAAAAAAATATCTAAATCTTTTTTCTTCTTTTAAGTTGGGGAAAAAATTTAAGAAAATTATAGGCCGGTTATCTGTGCTTTAGGACCGGTTTAGCTCAGTAAGTAGTGCACTTGCCTTGGAATTGCAAGGTTCCTGTTTCGGTACTGGCACTCGCCAACTCAGCATATGAGTATCACTGGGATCAGTGCGGTAAAGTGTGGAGTTGAAGTTAGGTGTGGCACTCCACCTCAGGCGTCAAAACAATCTCCTTGGTCTAGCAACAGTGAAAAGGGTTTAGACTCTCTCGCTGTCTGGTTGATACTGACTTTAGGCCACCCTGACGACTTTTTTATCTGTGCTTTTCTGCGTTCCATCTTTATTCTTGTTTTTTAATCAAGAAACACAAAGACATTTTCTGGCGTGAACTACGAGGTTCCTGGTTCAATACCAGCCCTTGCAAACTCAAAACATGAGTAGCAAAGCTTGGATCTGTGCAGTAAAGATGGGGAGCTGATGGTAGGCATGGCACTCCACTTCAGACACATGAATAATCTCCCTGGTCTAGCCCTAGTCAAAAGGAGATACCAACAATAGCCCACTCTGCCTACTTTACACTTTTATTACCCCAATTCCCATGGAGAGAATCAACAGCAGCACTGATGGAAAGGCACGTCTGGCCCCAACGAGCGCTGGAACTGAACTCCAATTAAATCTAATTCTACTTTCCCAGAGTTGCCTGGTCACATGACTCTTTAAGCCAATGAGAATCCTATTTTAAATGACACTGGGTTCAAGGCTGTTGCCAATCAAACTCTATGAACTTAAATCCCACTGTAATTTTCCTGTGTTATTGTTAATTTTAAAATCTACGCTACAATTCCTTAGAAAAATTAGTGAATATTTGTACCCTTACAATTGGACTGACTCTGTGTGTGTATGTGTGGGAGAGAGAAAGAGAGAGAGAGAGAGTGTGAGTGTGTGAATGAAATAGAGGGTGCCTGTGTGTGTGTGTGTGTGTGTGTGTGTGTGTGTGTGAGAGAGAGAGAGAGAGAGTGTGAATGAAAGAGAGAGTGTCTGTGTGTGTGCATGTGTATGAGAGAGAGAGAGAGAGAGAGTGAGTGTGTATGTGATATAGAGAATGTGTGTGTACGTGCATGTGTGTGTGTAAGAGAGAGGGAGAGAGAGAGAGAGAGAGAGAGCATGTGTGTGTGTAAATATTATTTATACCTCAAAGGTTTGAAATCAGTAAGAGTATTTTCCATTGTAAAAATATTTTTTCTAAATATTCATTGATGAATCAAATAAGGAAAAAAATGCAAGAAAAGAAGAAAAAGAAACTGGCTCCAAAAAGATGATGAAAGCCTAAATGGTTTGTTTTTTTTTTTTTGTAGATTCAAACAAACATTTAGTTTCTTTAATTTATTGTTTTACAAATTCTTCTTCTTATATCCTTCATCTTTCATCTTCCAACTTCCTTTGTTTTTCCCTCTAAGCATTAATTACTACAAACGTATTTTCATCAAAAGAATCCTTGATTCAAATTAATCTTGTCTCATTTCCAAAACTTCAAGAAAATTTATCTAAATTATAATTGCTAAAATTATCTTGTTTGTTTTGTTTAACGGCATATCAATCTCAGTGGGTCATTTAATGCCAACTTAAAGGTGAATTTTTTTGGTTGGAGCTGGCTAAACCAACCAAGGTTAAATGTTGTAACAGAGAGAGAGAGTTTTCTTAGTGTATACATATTTACCAACCCCTCTGTATGAGCAGGATGTGACACAAGGTCAATTTCTTAAGCAGAGTTATCAATAGGACCGTGTGCAAAACAAAACAAAAAAAATACACAAATAATGTAAACATGAATGTACAATGAATGCAATTCTGTAACTTCTAGGCATAAAATAACCCTGGATGAGATGATATGCTGTTAAAATCAATCAGTCAATCAATCAATAATCTCTTTTTCTATACAGACACTATGCCTGAAGAAGATCATCGAATGGTTGGCTGGTTGGTTATTTACGGTTTATCTCTGGACTGCAGGTTCAATCCTGGCCAAGGGCAGCAGTAACATAGAATAATAATTAACACAGCTTTACGCCTCTACCCCAGCTATGGTTAGTGAAATGAGAACAGGATACCCCCATGGACTGAATAAAGGGTTGGGTTCAAAGTTCTGTGATGGCTCCCAATTATGACAAGAAGGTTCCCAAGTCCAAGAAGTTTCCCGAGTTCGAGAAGGTTCCCGAGTCCAACAAGAAATACCTGAAGAAGGCCAGAGGGCACATCGGCCAAAACATTGTGCAGATAACAATGAGGATGAGGACAATAGTTCGAATAATGCAGATAATACTAATCATCAAGCCTCATCTCAAAAATTCAGAGAAATATCAATTTTTGTAAAACTCAATTTTTTTAGACTCAATTTTTTTTAAACTCAATTTTTTTAATACATTTTTTTGAAACTCATTTCTTTCTTATCAACCCAAAAATGGAAATCCTAGCAGTTACTACCAATCCGGCTTGATGTGACCAACTGATTGATCAGAGGAGGCCTCTCCGATCACCTGTCGAGCCTAAGTAAGGGACAAAGTGGAGTGTTGCATGTCATGGACTGCTCAGCCTCCAGAGTTCCATCCTTAAGCATCACAGGTCACTACCCACAGCCAACAGGTGGCCCCATTGGAGGAGTCTTACAGTAGGTGTATTCTAACGTCCCAGCTGACAGGGTTAACCATAGAACAGAATGATAAAAACATTGGCATTAAAATATCATAAACACAAAGAAGAGATACAAATATCAGATAAAAAATTTAGAATTGGTCTAATAGGCAAATATATATGAGGTAGGTAAAAGGATAGTGAACAAGAAATGATAACTCAAAACAAATCTAAGAGTTGAAACGTTTCGTCGAATTCAACTCTTAGATTTGTTTTGAGTTATCATTTCTTGTTCACTATCCTTTTACCTACCTCATACTGTTGGATTCTACTACATCCATCCTATCTTCATATATATATATATATATATATATATATATGTTGTTGAGGGATCCACGTATGCTTTTAGTTGATATATGTGTGTTTATATATATATATGTCTATTTATAGTATATATATTGTTTTGGATTTAGTGTGAAGCATTAGGAATGGAATATCAGAAACTCAGTTTTTAAGTGTTAAGTTTTGTTTTATTTCATTTAATTTTCGAGAGCGCTTGCTTCTCTTCATCCAAATGGTATTTGACTGGTTAGATTGAACTCTGTGTCTTTTATAGTAGTCGTATCATCTGTTGGGTGGTGTGTGGGCAGTCGTTGATGGTGATCTCATTTCTTTTTTCCTCTCATGTGGGTGTTTTATGTGTCGGTATATTAATTGGTTTGTTTCTAGTTGTTGTTTTTTTCGTTGTCTCTACTGTTTGTCATAGTCACTTCTTGTGGTTTCTGCTGGGGTGGTGGTGGTGGTGTTGGAGAAATATTTGTACAATTTGAGAAAACTCATGTCTGTGTTCAGTCTGTGTATGTGTGCATGTAGGCGTGTTATCCATTTAATCTCATTGTGTTTGCGTGCTTGTGCGGATGGAAATCCGTGGTCGATTAAAATGCACTTCAGGTTTTCCAGCTTGTGCAGTGGTTTATCGAAGTGTTGTGCAATGCTACTTTGTTCTGATTTTAGTTTTATAGTCGATTTATGGTTGATTAGTCTAAATCTAAAGGGTGTTTGTGTTTCCCCTACGTATCCACTGTTTTTGACCTTCGTGCAGTAGATATAGTAAATGAACAAAGATGCAACAAGTCAAGATGCAAACTATGCGCACACATAAACACAGAACCCTCAATGATAATACCTCACACCAACATAAAGATCCAACCCCCACAGCTCACCTGTGACAGCACAAACATCAACTAATTTGATCTCTCTCTCTCTCTCTCTCTCTCTCTCTCTCTCTCTCTCTCTCTCTCTCTCTCTCTCTCTCTCTCTCTCTCTCTCTCTCTCTCTCTCTCTCTCTCTCTCTCTCTGAAAAAGAACCCATGAGCCTAGAAAGGAATAAACAACCCCTTTGTGACTATACAACTTGCGTATGTTGTTTCTGAACTAATGACTACTACTACTACTAACAACTATTACCACCATTCGAATTTGGCCCTATGCAACAATTGATTAACAATTGTTCAAGATAGAAAGAATTGATTATTTATTTCCTGTGTAATTCCTTATTAAGATTGAAATACAGCAGAAATAGAAAAGAATAGGTTGTGCTGACCCGCCTTCACATAGGCCACACCTACATCACCCATTATCATTTACTAGAGGGCACAGAATCCCCAATATGCACTACATCCCAAGAGAGATTTACAGTGAAACATAGACTGCTAGAGTGTGTAGACTTTGATCTAGTGTGAACAAAATACTACCAAGCAAGTAATTTGAAAAAACTTTTCACAAAAATAAGACCATCCAGGATTTTACATTTCCTAAAAGAAGTGGGATTGTATTAAAAAATGTGAGTAATTGAACAATAGTTAAAATTTATACATAAATACATTTGTTTTCTGCCAAAATATCGCTACGAATCCAAAACTTAGTTGGCATTAAATGACCCACCAAGGTTGATATGCAGTAAAACAAAACAAAACAAACCAAATCAAATTAAGGTCAATGTAGTTTCATACTTGTAAAATCTAATAAATACCAAATGATTAATTATTGGATATTAATTATGATCATTAATTATGTCCTGAATTATTGTGTCTATCATTTTCATAGATTTCCTGACACCTTGTTTGACCAATGAGCAACAATATCAGATGTTGACATTTGACCTTTCAGCCAATCTTTTAAAATCATTAGAAATGTCATCAGTGCAACAAAATTGTTTTCCAACTGTGAACTCAAATTGCACCAATGTGCATATAAACATTTGCAACCTTAAACTGCGGCTGTCTATTTTCTTGATAATTAATTTGTAATAATAGAAGTAAAAATTAATACACCAATATATATATATATATATATATATATATATAATACCGAGTGTGTCATAAAAGTATCGAGATTGAAGCTGTATTTACCAAGATAGAAATGAACAATGAGTGGAACATTAATTTTTTCAGAATACAAGGTGTGTCAAAAAGTACAAGAAATCTTGATACTTTTTTGTGAGAACATTTTTGGTTGCATTAGAAGTATCAGAAAATATAAGAGAAACAAAAAACAAAATTCTGAAGGATGAATGTTGTATTGTTTATTGTATTGTATAACTAATATTTCAGGTGGCCTCCACCCTTTTTCAAAGGCTTCTGTAGATAGACTTATTGTAATTAAAACAAAAGATCATGTATACATATAGGCTACATTCCCAAGGCGAAAAAGATGACTTTTAACTTGTAAAAATATGCGGTGGGCATTATTTTTTAGAGAAATATGTATAAAATCATGAGAAACATATCTGTATCTTGGTTGAGTTACCGTTTTTTCATGTTAGTTAATAATATATATTTTAATACACAAATTAGATGCTAAAAATTTTAGTTAGCTGCGTACAACGAAGTAGCCAATCAGAATACATCTTTCATTGACTGCTGATAAAATTAACCAATCACGATCACCGTAGCATGAGTTATCACTCAACATGTCTGCTTCAAGCGTGTAATGTAAACACACCAGAAAATAAATGTTCTATGTGTATTTTAATTTTAACTTGTTTTTTGGCTACGTTAAATTTCAATTGATTTAACGGTGAAAAAATGTAAACATTGTTTTTCTTTTATAATTTGCATTATTTTTGTAAGCCGAAAATTTTTTTTTAAATCATTAGGAGTTTGTTTAATGCTTCTTCTTTCGAGTGAATAAAAAAATTTTAAGATAATATTAACCTTTATGCAAGTTTTATTATGTTAAATATAGTAGGGGGGGTAAATTACACGGGTAAAATTGGTGGTAACCACGGAAAATTTTAATGTGCAACATTTACGCATAAAAAAAAAAAAAATAGTATGATATTCAGGAGTCTATAAGCATTCATTTGGCCGCTTTTTATTTTCCCCCACCCTCAAAATTACAAATTAAATAAAAAACTAGAGCCTTTTTGGCCTTTGGGCCCGTAGCCTATTTTGGCTACGTTAAATTTCAATTGATTTAACGGTGAAAAAAATGTAAACATTGTTTTTCGTTTATAATTTGCATTATTTTTGTAAGCCGAAAAAAATATTTAAAAATCATTAGGAGTTTGTTTAATGCTTCTTCTTTCGAGTGAATAAAAAATTTTAAGATAATATTAACCTTCATGCAAGTTTTATTATGTTAAATATAGTAGGGGTAAATTTCGCGGGGAAAATTGGTGGTACCCACGGAAAACTTTAATATGTGCAACATTTACGCATCAGAAAAATAGTATGATATTCAGGAGTCTATAGGCATTCATTTGGCCGCTTTTTTATTTCCCCCACCATCAAAATTACAAAAAAAAAAAACTAGAGCCTTTTTGGCCTTTGGGCCCGTGGCCTATAGGTGGTAGTAGACCTCATAAAAAAATATTTCCCCTAATATATTTAAAAAAACTATTTCAGACATATATTCATCCAAAGGTAAGTAATTATGGAAATTCTCGTGAAAATTGGACCATTAATTTATTTTTCATAGAATTTTTAAAAAAAACCTTAGTTTTTAACTTGTTTTTGGCTACGTTAAATTTCTATTGATTTAACGGTGAAAAAATGTAAACATTGTTTTTCGTTTATAATTTGCATTATTTTTGTAAGCCGAAAAATTTTTTTTCAAATCATTAGGAGTTTGTTTAATGCTTCTTCTTTCGAGTGAATAAAAAAATTTTAAGATAATATTAACCTTTATGCAAGTTTTATTATGTTAAACATAGTAGAGGGCGGGGTTAATTTCACGGGGAAAATTGGTGGTACCCACGGAAAACTTTAATATGTGCAACATTTACGAAAAAAAAAAATAGTGTGATATTCAGGAGTCTATAGGCATTCATTTGGCCGCTTTTTTTTCCCACCCCAAAATTTACAATTTAAATCAAAAACTAGAGCCTTTTTGGCCTTTGGGCCCGTAGCCTAATATATATATATATGCATTCGCACACACTTACACACACACAGGTACATATAGGATATATATACAAAGAAATGTTGTTTATAAATTTTTTTTTCCTAATGTAATTTGCTGCATTTTTGTGTAAACAAGTCCATGTATTTGTTCTAAATACTGTGAAAATTTTGTGTTTTAACTCATAATGCAAACAATGTGAATTCTTATTTTTAGTCAGTACATTAAAAAGTTAAACACCCCCTCTTAAGAAATTGACCACAACACCCCCTCTTAAGAAATTGACCATGTGGCACATCGTACTCATGTGGAGGGATTGGTAAATATGTATATAATTTTTTTTTTTTAATCTTAACGTGAAATCTATGAATATTTAATGAAGCAAATTTGTTTTTTTCACGGTGACCTGTTTTTTGTTGGTCTTTTTACTAATATTCATAGATTCACTGAGACGTGTGTAGTATGTATTTAGTCAACCTAGAGGTTATGGTGCATTCTAATGGTTCACAAAATAACATTTCTTCAGGAAAATCTTGATGATGAATATATCTCACATATATAAACAAAAATACCTTTGTCTCTTATTGGTAAATATATCTTCCTATCTTGATACTTTTATGACACACATTGTATATAAACAAAAAGACCTCATTGTCTTTTATTGTCCTTTGTGTATTTTAAATTTCCTTAATTTTAATTTTACAATAAGAAATTCTTTTTTATTTCTACAAATCTCATTTCATCTTTTGCAAACTGTATCATTTGATCAGTGGCATTTCTTGTTGATATGTATGGGGTAGGAAGAGGTTTAAGGTTTAAAGGTAGCTGGATATTCTCGGTGCATGTTCCTAGGGTTTTCACTTTTAACCCCATCTCATTTTGGTGGTTGCGCTGAAACGGAAAGAATTTAACGAAAAAGAAAGAGATAGAGACAGAAGGTGGTTTTATGATTTTGGCTTTATTGACCAGCCATAGTCGCCCGTGACAAGGGGATATCTCCCTGGCCGAGGAAGCGACTAGGCCTAAAGTCAAATGGCCAAGATATTCTTTTGGGAGTCGGTAGTCAGTCCTTTTTGTCGCACATGCATGGAGGGTTCTTCCTGTGAAAGCCCATGGGAGTTGGTTTTTTTTTTTTTTAATTCTATTTTAGTTTTATTTTAATCCCCAGGTTGGGTTCTCTTCCATTGCCTGGAAGAGTTATCTTCCCTCTGGGTTTCCATTTTTTTTTTTTAAACATAACATGGACTTTAATTTAAGCACATGGAGAAACATTTATAACATAGTATACAGATACGTGACAAAGATACATAATGTGAATGACACATAAAAGGAATAAGGATACAAAGTAGACATATCTAGACATAGAAGTAATGAGGGGTTATGGAGAGTCCATAAGAAAGTCACTTACTAATGTCGGTGTGAGGTGTGAGAACCTCCACACAGGGAGGGTGTAGACAAATCTCTAACCTATAGTTGTCAATTCATGAGAAGCAAGAGGGACAGAGAGTTCAAAACAGGCGCTTAAATACCAAAAAACCCTGGTGGTCAAAAACGGGAACCCAGAGGGAAGATAACTCTTCCAGGCAAGGGAAGACAACCCAACCCCCACATATCATTGTTATTTTTCTTGAGAATTATTTTGAAAGAAATTGTAATTGGCAGTTTAATTAAATCATCTCATGAGTCTTTTGATTTTGTTTGTTATCATTTGTAAAAATTTCTAATTCACGTCAATTTTCTGCCACTGAACTGATGTTATTTTTATATTTCAAATGTTTCCTTCCAGGTGATCTTGTTTCATTAATTGATCAATCAAATATTATTGACATACAAGACAAAAAAAGTGTCAAATTTCAAATCCTGCTCTGAATATTAATGACCTTTTTTTATTTTAGTCCGTATGTATTGTTAAGATTCCCTATTACATCATACAAATAACATTCAACCCAGGCATAGTTATTTTCTTGGATGCATTACCACCTTGTGTGTGTGGCTTCTTGTTCAGAATCACCGAGTTTTGTGAGGAATACGAGATATGTCAGAAAAGTTCGAGGACTGGTGTCACAAAAAATTAATTTCAAATTCAACTATAAACTACAAGTTCTCCTCTTCAAAGTAAAACCCCTGGAGTCTAATGTACTTTCCCATCCTTCTCTGTCACGCTTGCATGCACTCCTGGAAGGATTCTTCCTGGATTCTCTGTAGCTTTGTCATCACGGCCTTTTTGATGTTGTGCATATCCTCAAAACAGGTTCTCCTTATGACCCTCTTGAGCTTGAGACAGAGGAGTAGGGACGTTGCTCCATCACAGTGATGTTCTTCTGGGCCAGGAACTCTCAGATACTCAAGGTAGTGTGGAAAGGTGCATTGTCATGGTGAAGCACGCACAAGTTGTCCTGCCATATCTCTCGCCTCTTCTCGCACACTGAACGAAGCAAATGCCGCAGTATCTCTTTGTAGACATGCTGGTTGATCGTCTATCCCTGTGGCAAGAACTTGTAGTTTGTAGTTTGGGTTTGGAATATATCTTTTGTGACACCTGGAATTTTTCTGATATATCTCGTACATACTGAATAATCTACACATCTCCAACTCAGGGTGGCATAACAGTTATCATTGTAGGAAATGAACTTGGCAAAATGAGTTCAAATCCTAGACAAGTCTGTTTACATTTCCTTACATACTAATACCATTGGGAAAAGTATGTATTCACCCAACTCCTTTCTATGAGCAGGATGTGACATACGGTTAATTTTTAAGCAGAGTTTAACAGTTTTGAATTCAGAGTTTTCCTTCTCCTAGTCCAGTTGATATACCATGTTTAAAGAGCTCAGTTCACCATACTATTTACCCATAGCAGAAGGGAGAATAGTTGGATGTATACCTTTCCCATGGGAATTAGCACTGTGTGAAATGCAAACAGCCTCATTCAGGATTTGAATTCAAAATTCATTACAAGTATGGATTTTCACATTTATATACACACATAAATCTATATACTGAGGGGCAATTGGGTTGGTCAAGAAAAAGTTAAAAGATACCTTGACACAATACCTGGTTTGCCAAGCTACTACAAAGTACAAATAGCAGTTATCAAAGGAACATCCTCCTTCCTAAAACGAGCCCTAGGATATAAATACTCTGTATAAAGGAATCATGTGCAGCCCCTGGATGAGGCTCCTTGGTCTCTAAAAAATTGTCCCAAAAAATGAGAGTGAGAGAGAGTGGGTGAGTGAGAGAGAGAAAGAGTAAGTGAGAGAGAGAGAGAGAGAGAAAGAAAGAAAGAAAGATTATGTGAATATCTTATTCAGAATAATGTGTGTATATATATATATATATATATATATATATATATATTAGGTACCACCAATTTACCCTGTGAAATTTAACCCCCCCCCCCCCCTATATTTAACACAATGAAACTTGCATAAAAATTAATATTATCTTGAAAAAAAATTTTCCATGCAAAAGAAACATTAAACAAACTCCTGATAATTTTTTTAAAGTTTTTTCAGCTTACGGAAATAATGAAAATTATGATTGAAAAACAGTTTTCATTTTTGCCCTGTTGAATCAACTGAAATTTTACGTAGCTAAAAACAAGTTATGATAAGAGGATTTTTTTTATAATTCTATGAAAAATCAATTAATAGTCAGATTTTCACGAAAATTTCCATAACTATTTACCTTTGGATGTAAATATATCTGAAATAGTTTTTTCCTAAAATATATTTGGGGAAATATTTTTGTTTTCTAACCCCCCCCCTATTTTATTTTATGAGATATAAAAAAATGAACCATCAGAAAATCTTTTTTACTTTTTTTCTATAAAGATAAGAGTCTGAATAACTATATAAAAAAAATTGTATAATATACAATGCAGTAGTTTTTTTAGGAAAAATTCATGAATTCTGAAATAAAAAGTGCAAAAAAATGTCATAATATTATTATTTGAAAACTTCTTATTTTTGCTTTTTTAATTGGTTTGTACTATATTCTATTAAATTGTTAGGAAAAAAAAATTTTTAAGAAATTAATTTTTAAGAGTTTTTAAATCTTTGTGTGCTTAAATAATTTTATTTTTTTAATGTTTAAAAATCTTTTTTTGTGTGTACAAATCGAATTTTTCACTAATATTTGAATATATGAATTTTAGAATTCAGGTGAACTAAAAATTTGTCCGATCCACGATATATTAATATTTTTAAAAGAATTTGCAATTTTTATTGTCAAATAGTAATGTTTGATTCTTATAATATACGGAAGAGCAAAACTGACAATATTTGTAATACTTATTGTCTTTTCTTTGCTTCAGTTACCCTATAAGTTCAACTAAAAAAATATTCCGGAGTTTTTCTGAAACTACCACAAAAAAAAAATTTTTCAAAAATCGTTGAAAACCAATAATCGGTTATATGCATATGCACAAGAAAACAATAATTTCGAATACAGCCACCCATACATTTAAATCTATAAATGTCAAAGAGAGAGAATATGTAAATTTCCAGTCCTAGTTTCAACATAAAAATCACCCTTTTACAAGAGAAACAATTTTATTTATTTTTCAAGATAATGGTGTAATTTTTTCCAATCAGATAATTTGATCTTTGAATTAACTGTTTTTCTTAGTAATAAATCTGTATGATCATTACTTTTTTTTTGCGAGATTTTTAAAAAACAAAGTTAAAAAATATTTACTTTCATTTATCAATATAGCTTAAACTGATCACATGACCCGAAAATGGAGGTACCTAACCATTATATCACATGCCTCCATCATATTCAGAAAAATGGATTGAGATGAATATTCATCAAAACTGGCAGTTTGATTTGTATTTTTCACACCAAAACACAACACAAAGATATGTTGTTGTCTCCATATTTTTGCACCTGGGATGAAAGGTCAATATGGCTTTTTGTCTCAGAGAGAGAGAGAGAGAGAGAGAGAGAGAGAGAAAGAAAGAGAGAGAGTGAGAGTTTTAATCTGACTTTATAAAAGCCTTCATCTCTAGTGACTTCAAAGACACACACTTCTGTTCAACAGATTACAACTCACTCATGACATTTCACTGTGGGGTTTATGGTTTTGATTTTTATTTTGTTTGTGCTTTTTGGATTTTTTTTTTTTTTTTGTTTTTGTTTTTTTTTTTTTTTTTTTTTTTTTTTTGGGGGGGGGGGGGGGGTAATATCTCTATTTCTTTCTTCTATTTCTTTATTTTTATTTTTGCCATCACATTGCTATTTTCTCTTTGGCTTGAAATCCATCCAATTTATATCCAATTTAGAAGCGGCTACCTGGCATTGCCTGGTTAAAGGGGGGATAATAAAAAAGTTAGTCTTGCAGTTTGGTCTTAAATAATTGATTTGTTTATGTTTAATCACAAACATAACTAATTATTTTCCCTTGGCTTACTATTCAAGTCCTCAATTTTAAGAATATCTTTCCATATATAAATAAAATCATTATTTTTGCACAAAAAAAAGGACACTACCAGTCCTTTATATATGTACTAGAAGCGGCTACCTGGCAAAAAGTTAGTCTCGCAGATGCATTATTATTGAATCACGAGATGGATCATTGCAGGATGCCACATTAAAATCCCCCATGTAAAAAAGAAACCTCCTGGTGAGACGTCCGAAAAAAAAGTGCACAGACACTAAGAAAAATTAATGTCTCCTATTTAGAATATTAAATGCAAAAAAAATTCCATGCTGTTATTATTTAAATTTTATCTTTTAATTATTTTTACGAATATAAATCAAATCTGCATTTTTTTGGTCAAAAAGCAAGATCTGGTGATAGTGAATATGTATATGGATTTACTTTTTTGTTAATTGTTTTATTTTCATAGTTTCCTCCGGACATACATACGTACACACCAACTGTCCTTTATATATGTATAGATAGATACCTTTATATCTTATATATCTATACTGTATCTTTCTTTATAATTTTCAGCAGACCCAGTTGTGACTGACCCAACCGTGCCAGAACCACCTCCATCAATGCCAGAAGAAATTATGATTCAAAAAACAACCGATGGAAAAGTTATTTGGGAAAATCTATTAGCTCCTACTTCATGCATAATAAAAAAAATAATCATCCCTCAAGAACCCCCAAAAAAGAAGCCCTCAAAAAATATGGGAACTGGTAATATTTCTATGAAGTTCTTATTGCTTTCATCTTTCTTCTCTTCAACATAATCAGAAAAAGTTATGCACCATTCAAACCAGGTAGAAAAAAAATGCAACAAGGAATTTAGATATATTGTAATGTAATTGAATATGGCTTAGAGAAAATCTAAATTGAAAACGGTAATCTAATTTCTGGGGAATGAAAAAAAAAAAAGAGAGAAAGAAAAAGAATGTTTTTAGCAGCCAGAGAGTCACGAGTGACTTGTTGAAAATTGACCCCTGAGTGAGTCAGTTCAGAGCATTCATTTGTAGGTCAGCCAGTCACAGGTGAATGACTACTGTAATCAGAATAACTAGATAAAAACCAGAAGTTCCAAATTTTCTTTGCAAGTGTAAGAACACTGTAAATGGATACATCCCCCACCACCACCGACATCACAGGCAGAAGTAAAGGAGCAACTAATTTTTGGTCAGAAGGATTCAGGCATCTGACAAAAAAGGAAGTCAGATCTAGACAGTGTCCCACAAGGAATTAGTTATAATGAAGGAGATTAATAATAGAGAATACTAACCAGTCTTTCTCTCTCTTACCGGACAACCCACAAGCCAGTATTAAAGCTAGGTGCTTGGAATTGAAAATCCTGAAAAATACTAAAGTGTTGTGTTGCTTTCTTTACCTTCCAACGTTTGCCTGAGCAACCACATGGTACACCTGTTCCCACTAACTGCTAACGCTTATAGCTACACTAAAATATCACAGGTGTTCCAAAAGTAATGCCTCCTATTTATTTCCTTGGAAATTACACAGAGCACAATGATAGAGTTGAAGAAAACAATTTTTGATGCTTTGGGGGGGGGTTATGGCATGTCAACCCTTGTTGGGTTATTTTATCACAAAGACATTCTGTTTTATTCATTCTTGATGGGTATTGAAAATTCTTTTTTTTTTAACTCAATTTTTTTTATATCATGTTCTTCTATTTAACCCATAACCCTAACAGGTACTACCCAACAGGTCTGGATCAACCTGGAAGTAATGGCAATGAAGGGCACTTCACACTTGCCAGAGTTCCAGAACTGAAACTTAAGCATCACAGGCCACCAGCCACGGCCAACAGGTGTCCCATTGGGGTGGGGTTCTTACCCTCTTCTGAGGTGAAGTATTCTAAAGCCCCAGCTGACCTGGCTGTCATATGTTAGGATAAAATTCTTTACTTTGGTACAAAATCATTTTTTTATCAAAATTCCTCTTTGTATCATTTCTTAAAAATATATTTTTGCTTACAGTCAAGTCACACTGAAAGCACCAGTTCCCACTAGATCACCAAAGTTAAGCAGTGATGAGCCTGTTCAGTACTTAGATGGGTGACCATTTAAGCAACAGCAGGTACTGTAAGTAAATCTAATATCAAAATGACTTGATTTTGTCAAGTCATACTGAAAGCACTAGAAAACCAAAGTTAAGCCATGATGAGCCTGTTCAGTACTTAGATGGGTGACCATTTAAACAACAGCAGGTACTGTAAGTAAATCTAATATCAAAATGACTTGATTCTGCATTAAATGACCCGAAAGGGTTGATATGCCGTAAAACAGACCAAGTAAATATTTTCAACTGTCTTAATCTTATGATGATACTGGATCAATCACTGGCCAAAATTATTTATCAAGTTTATATTCATTTTACATTATAATAGTCCCAGACATTAATATTGATCTTCATTCATTGATGAATAAACATGAGACATTTCTTTCCAGCATTTTTATAGATCCAAAAGTGTAGAGAAGCTTCATTATTTATTGAAAAGATGTTTAATTTATGTAGCATCCTTCGTATTCAATCTGGCACAATTATTGGGAAGTAAATACACAACAACAAAAGTAGATACATACAATTAAGAAGATTTTTCTTAATACTTATATAACTTATATTTTCTTGAATTTTTATTATTATTTTCACTCCTTTTGAGTTTTCCACACCAGCGTTAGCTGATGATCTTTCAATGGAGTCTGAGTGACAACAAGTCTCCTCAGGTCTTCAGGACTCTTCTGAGTATCCTAGCCGATCTCAACAATGCTGTTGTCTGGATGGTCTTAACTCCTCCTTGATTTTCAGTTCCCTAGTCTCTTTCTTAAGCTTTTTGGGGACCGTTCCAAGAGCACCAACTACAATTGGTATTTTCTCATTCCACAGTTTTTTTCAATTCTCTAGCAAGGTCTAGGTATTTGTTTTCTTTCATCTTCCCCTGTGATCTGCGTAACTGCAAAATCTACCAGTTGACAAGTTCTCTTTTTCTTGTTAATCAATATTAGGTGTGGTCTTCAAAGATAAGGCAATCCTTTTTTTTCTCAAAGTTACTCAGCATTTTATGTGTTTCATTTTCAAGACAGATTCTGATTCATGCATATACCATTTTGTTGCATGGTCGAAATTTAGTTTTTTGCACATTCCCTTTCCAACCCAGTCATGCTTATTATTATTATTGTCAACATGTATTAATGTTTGACAAATATTCATTTTTTATTAATTTCAATTGTTTCTTATTACAACTACACTGACAGTTAGGTACATATCGCATAAATGCGTCCTGGCCTCCTGCCGTAAAAAAACTCTAAGCGGTGACTGGTGAAAATCCGACCGTGCTACTTATGAATAATCTATTGATTATTTTTATTTTCAAAACTCGGTCATTTATTTTTAAAAAATTTATAGTTGTTTTGAATTGAAATAAAATGAAAATACAGAGAAAAAAAGATATTTTAAGTTGGGGGGGGGGTAAAATATTTACATTTACTTGTCAATAAAAAAAACTGGGGGTGGCTTACTTTTAACGCCTTCAAACTACTAAAAAAATGTTATTTGTTGAAAAAATTTCAGAAAAATTGAAGGGGTGGGTGACAATTTTACTTTTTTCTGGATGATTTGACATGGAATTACCTAAATAGTAAACAGCACAGATAGGAAATGATAATAAAAAAATTAAGATAATATTACTACTACTATTACAACTGATGTATATTAAAAGATAAAACATTGAATAGGGTGACACCAAGTTTTCAGGGAAAATAAAAAATAAGATTATACTAGCAGGACCTGTGGATATACCACAGTATGATAATGTAATTATTACAACGTTTGATATGTTTACTTAAGAGATATTGCTAAATAGTTCAATAAGTAAAAAGTATAATTTTGATTTAACTCTCTCTCACTCTTTTTTTTCTTTCTTTCCTCCTTTTCATTATGTTCAATTGAAACAGATTAGAGTTATCGCTTCTGTGCGCTCACCCTCTCTCTTCTCAGCTATCATTAATTTCCTTCTTTTTATTTCTCTAACAGGACAGAAACTCAAGAAAGAAAATTTAGTCACAGAAATTGACGAAAAATCAAGTAACTTTCCATTTCTTCCATCATTTTTTTTTTATATATTTCTTTTAATTCATCTTCATTTTTAATAATTTATAATAACTCACCTCTCTTTTTTATTTTCTAACATAATTTGGATTAATGATGTATATTTTGTTATTCAATGGGATTTTTTCTTTTTTTGGGGGGGGGGTATTCATATATATGTATGTGTGTGTTTGTGTATATATGTATATATTGGTTTGGTGGTTGGGTTTGAAGTTTTTTTTGCATCACAATGCAAGTGTAAAGAAAAATGAGGTAACTATGATGTTGTTCATTTACCTTGGAAAAAAAATGAAATTAACACATTGTTAGGTTCAAAGGGGTAATAATGTTAATTATAACTAGTTGAACAAACAACTCTGACTAAGGGTGTTAAATATGACTATGGACTTTAATACAAGGACAGCACGTGGAGAAGCATTTAAAACATGAAATACATATACATGAGACAAGATACATAGTAGATATATAAGTTACACATAAAAGGAATAAGATACAATAATGAATTACAAAAGTTATGGAGAGTCCATAACTCACAGTCACTTACTACTTTGTGTGGGGGTTTTCACCCCCACACAAGAAGGGTCTAAACTGTCTAACCCATTGTGCGTTCGTTCAGTCCCATAGAAAAGAGAGAGTTCGAATCTGGCGCTTGCCTGCTTAAATAGTCAAGGCGCCTGGTGGTCAATACCAGAAACATAAGGGAAGACAACTCTTCCAGCAAAATAGGTGGCGGATAACCCTACAACATTATTAAGCACAGACACACACACACACACACACACACACACACAAAGAATTCAGAAGAATAAGATATTATTAAACAAGCATATACACAATCACAAAGTACAACATAATGAGCAAATTCTAGGAACAGTCAACATCTCCATTTAAGAGCTACATGCTTTTAGAAATATTCTGACAAAGAGATTTTTTCATCCTGAAATATTAAGAAAATAAATCAAAGGTAAATGAACAACATCATAGTTACCTTATTTTTCTTTACACTTGCATTGTGATAGCCTTCAAAACCAAACAACAAACCAATATACACTCAATGCTTCAAGCAAATTATAAATCTCTATATATATGTATACATTTACAGTGATGCTGATAGCTTTTTGATTTAATGCATTCTAGAATGCACATATTTATTTTGAATAAATCCCTGGGAAAATTTATGGGTCCCAACTAAAGCCATTTAACTCCTGTGTAATTCATTTCTAAGAAACTATTGAAATGTATTTATAGGTAGCTTGAAATGGTGAGGGAAGAAAAAAGAAAAACACTGGGATGTATGGATAAGCTTTTACTGCATCCTTTTAGATTTTTGGGCATCTCTGCATATGATGTATGTGTGTATATTTTTAATTTTTTTTTAAATTAATCTTACCCCCACCTCTTTATTCTCCTTTGAATGACTTTGGACTTTTGGGTTTTTTGTTTTTTTGTTTTGTTTTGTTTTTTCTTTCTTTTCTTTTGGGGTTGGTTCAGTCTTGTGTAGAGGAGTGTGTGTTATTTTTTTGTTTTAATATTTTCCCTTCCCTTCTTTCTTCTTAACCATTCTTATTTTTATTTTTTATTTTTGCTTATTCTTTCTATTTTCTTATTCTTTCTATTTCCTTATTTCTATTCTTTAATTTTTTTCGATTATCTTATTCTCTATTCTCATTCATTCTATTCTTTTATTCTTTTATTCTCATTCTTTTTTATTCTTTATTACATACTTTCTGTCATATTCTTTCTATTTTCTTATTCTTTCTATTCCCTTATACCTTTATTTTTTTACTATTCTTTATAATATCTCATTCTTTCTCTCTCATTATTTCTATTGTCTTATTCTTTCTGTTCACTCATTCTTTCTATTCTTTGATTCTTTCTTCAGCTTTCTTTCATGTGCTTTGAATTTTAGAAATTTTTTTCTAGATTTCAAAATGATTGTTTAAGCAATTTATCTGAGGGTTATAATAAAATCTGTAAGAAGTTAATCAAAAATCAATAGATCCATTTGCAACTTAAATATCAAATAACATTTGTAACTTTCTGTTCACGGATTTGACTCAATCAATTTACAAAAATATTTCTTCTTGTTTCCACTTTATTGCACAAATCAGATTACCCAATCTCTGCTACTCATGTGCTGAGTTGGTGGGGACTGGTATTGAACCAGGAACCTTGCAATTCCTATGCGGGTGCTCTACCAACTGACTAAGCTGGCCATAACAATATATATATATATATACATATATATATATAATATGTAATGAAGAATAGCTAATATGAAAAGTGTTTGTATACAAAAGTTCTCAATTTAAAATCTCAATAAAATACTATGATACTAAGTTGAAGTTTCATGCATATTAGACAATCCTCAGACAGTTGAATATCGAAAAGTGGCTGGTCCATATATATATATATATATATATATATATATATATATATATATATATATATATAAAGTAAAGTAAAGTCGATATCAGCCAGACAGCAAGGGAGTCTATCCCCTTTACATTTGTGCTAGACCAAGGAGGTCATTTTTGTGTCTTAGGTGAAATGCCACACTTACCATCAGCTCCTTACTTTACTACACAGATCCCTGTGCTGAGTTGGTGAGGTCAGTATCAAACCAGGAACCTTGTGGTTCCTAGTTGGACACTTTATTAACTGAACTAAACCAGCCCTAAACACGATCTCTTGTATCTCGTTTTCCCTTCCTTTTTTTCATTTTCCTCCATTAATTTCCTTCTCTATTTCTCTCTGTCTTTTTCTTCTTCTTCTCTTCATCTCCCATTCTCTCTTTCATTAATTTGACAAATTCCCTAACCCCCCCCCACCCCCAACGCCCATTTTCTAATCTCTTTTCTTCCTATCAGCAAAATAAAAAAAAAATGAATAAAATACAAAATAGCCAACTTGATAAATGCTATTTGCAGTAACAATATTGTTGTTCTGAATTCATCATTTTTAACTTTTCACTTTTTGTCTGCTTCTTACTCCCCAAGGGGATCAGAATTCACATTCTCTTTCTCTGTAAAATAACTTCATTATTATAACTATCATTCTCACAGTGAAGACAATGACTTGCAACTTAAGATATTTTTGTTTGATTCAATTCTTTTTATTTCTGGTTGTGTACATTTTGAAATGCTTTTGTCATTACATCAGCTTTTTAATTTTTTTTTTTTTTTTTTTTGTTTTTTGAGTTTTAATTCAGCATCCCATCATGGAATTTGAGTTTCTATTAGAAGATTTGTTGGAATATTTTAACATATAATGCATACTGAAGTCCACCACTTAAACTTATAGACTCAGCGTTGGCACGTGAATTAAAAGCAGACAATCCAACAGCTCCAATACGGGGTTAGTTAACTATTTAATCGCCGATCTGGAAAGCCATTCATTTGCACGTATTCACCATTGCCGAACGGACCTACAACCAAAGACTTTGCTAAACCGAAGGATTCTAATCAACACTACCGCATGATGCACGCGGTATTCGCCATATTTGCTTGTCATGATTATTTAAATATATATATCTATATAGTCATATACTTACACACTTACACGCACACACATATATATATATATATATATATATTCTCGACAAAATGTGACCCATTGGGTCACCCATTCAGCTCTGGGTAGATAATTGACATTAGGGAAAAGTGAATTAGCAAAGCAAAAAAAAAATAAATATGGCCAGACGAAACATTAAAATCATTTTGTAAGCTTTCTAAGAAAGTGAATGTTTGACCTAATTTAAGCTATGGTTTGCTGCTTGTGAAATTTAACATAGAAATACATTTCAAATTCTCCCCCTCTCTCTCTCTCTCTCTCTCTCTCTCTCTCTCTCTCTCTCTCTCTCTCTCTCTCTCTCCAGAGAAACTAACATTATATTACGATGAAGTAATCAAGAGATACATAGAGGCGAAGAAAGTGATAGACAGTAAGTAAAGTAAGAGATTGGTTAGTTTTTTACTTAATTGCAAATTACGACTAATTAGAACCAATTAAAACGGAATTTTTTTGGACCAAGTCACTAATAGGCACCCTAGCCTAGATCAGTTTTGAAAGGAACTGAATTTTGCTTTTCACCAGTGGTTAGTAAACAAAATCAACAGCCGATAAAAATGAAAGGCAGATTTTTATACTAAAATAGTTTTTGATTTTAATAAAAAAGATCAGTTATTTCATGTTGTTTGTTGTTGTTGTTAGCATATATTAAAAAATTTTGCACTAAAGATGAACTAATATTGTTATTTTTTAAAAATGAAACTTAAAATGAAAGACACGTTTATTTATTTTCCATGTGCCTCTACAGATAGTTAATAAAATTTTAATTCTAAAATATTCTAAAATTCTGAAATAGGGTTAGGGTTAGGGTTAGGGTTAGGGTTAGGGTTAGCAGTTATTATTATAACCTTATAATATACTTTTTATGGTAGGCCACATACTATAAGAGAGACATGATTTCGTAGGCCACATTCAAAAGGTAGGCCACGTACCAAAAAAATGTGTCTTTAATAAATTTTAAAAAAACATGTTTTTCATTATAGTTTTATGATTTTTTTTTAATGCTACCGAAGTAACAATTTCAACATGAAATAATTTTTAAAAAGTGTGTCTAAAAATCGTCTGTTAACAAACAACCAGAATTTGACAGTGAAAAGCAAAACATGTCCTTTTGAATCTAGATCTAAGCTAGGGTCTTATTAGTTACTTGGTCTTTTTTTTTTTCAAAACATAATTCAATTCTAAAAATTAGGAATAATTAAGTATCATTTTTGTGTCATCAAACTAAACAGTAAAAAAGTCTTTAGGAAACAAAAGTTGATTTTCTCAGCTTTAATATAATAATATATATGTATATATATAACTCAATAAGAGAACTTTATCTGAAAAAATGTTTTGCATATATTTAAACAGATATCTGCTTGATCCAATAGATCTGCCCTAACAGATACTACCACAGCAGGTCAGAGTGGATCTGAGAGTAATGGCAATGAATACTCCACACTCCCCAGATTTCCAGAAATGAAGCCTCACCATCAGGGAATTGCATACATTGTACCATTATATTCATATTTTTTTGTGTAGTTTCTTATGATATTTGCACACATTATATGATATCAGATATTTCTATCCAGTACAAATAATTTGCAAACAGATCTATTTTATCCATAGATGGAATCTTAACAGATAAAGGTATGAACCCCCTTCATCCCTCCAACTATCCTTTGGGTTAGATTATACCACTACTGTTCTTCTACAAGGATGACGGCATTAAATAATCCACAAAGGTTGATATGCCATGAATCAAAGAAACTAAAACAAACCTTCACATCTTTTGTGCTTAGATTTTATTCCCAGTCAGAAAGATAAAGAATTTACACCAAATTTTTTCGAAAGACATATATCATATATATTATCTAAATCTTACATTAAGATCCATCCAGGAGTACAAATTGTGCAGGTGTATCTTTGTCTACTATTATCAAGAAATGATTTATGTGCCTATGTTTGTGTGTGTATATGTGTGTATGCAGATGTACAGCATTAAAAGTGTTGATGTATGTGTTTATGTATGTGTGTATGTATACATGTGTATATATGTACAGCATTAAAATTGTTGATGTATGTGTATGTATATATGTGTATATATATACAGCATTAAAAGTGTTGATGTATGTGTCTATATATGTGTGTATGTATACGTGTGTATATATGTATAGCATTAAAAGTGTTGATGTATGTGTCTATATATGTATGTGTGAATATATGTACAGCATTAAAAGTGTTGATGTCTGTGTCTATATATGTGTGTATGTACACATGTGTATATATGCACAGCATTAAAATTGTTTATGTGTGTGTCTATGTATGAGTGTATGTATGTGTACAGCATTAAAAGTCTTGATAGAGCAATCGCTTTGTTTTAAAAACTATTGTGTTATTCTTTTCTTGCAATAATTTTGTAGCAGGACCACTATTTTAAAATAGTACCTTGTTTGATTTAGCCTTGTGTGTATGTACATAGGTCAGTGAACAAGAGAAAAAGATGGTTGGCTGGTTGGCTGGTTTTTACAGCATGTCAACCCATTTGGTCATTTTATGTCAAAGACATTTTAGTTTCATTCATTCTTGATGGGTATTCATTTTTTTAAAACTCAATTTGTTCTATTTAACCATAGATGGGACCCTAACAGGTACTACTACTCTGGGTTAGAGTGGACCTGGGAGTAATGGTGATGAAGGGCTACTCCACATTCCCTTGAGATCCAGAATTGGAACTTCACCATCAGATAGAGTTTAACATCATACCCAGGACACTAAGACCCTCAGCCACCACCTGCTAGCAGATATATGATAAAAAGGGTTGGGGTTTGCCATAAGGGCTATAGGGTTGAGACAATCATATAGGTGCTAGGGCTTGACATGACCAGCCTATTGGTCGGAGGGTCCTTTCCAACCTCCCATCTAATCTAAGTAATGACCAAAGTGAAGTGTTGCATCATGGTCTCCACCCACGGCCAACAGGTGGTTCATTGGGAGGGGGTCTTACCCCTCTACAGAAGTGCAGTCAGTGTATTCTAAAGTCCCAGCCAACAGAGCTAAGAGAAAAAAGAGGAAGGAGGAATGTTAAAAATAATTACTTCTTTTTATTTTGAGTGTGAGAAAAGATAAGTTGCTAGACAAAAGTTAGTTACCAAGGCAACATAGAAAAAGGGACACTCTTTTTATAAACAAAACAGTAGTGTTTACTTGTAAATAATACCTAATAATACCCGGAAGAGGTGCTCATGGTGTAATGGTTACCATTGTAGAAAATGGTTATGGCAACTGGATGATTTTCTTGGCATTTCAAATAGAACTAGTACCCTTGGAAGAGGTATTGGAATACAACTATTCTCCCCTCCAGCTATGGGTAAATTGTAGGACAGACTGGGCTCTTTAACATTTGGATGGAGCCAGCTCAACCGACCCAGGGTGAATACTGTCACAGAAAAGAAACAGAAACAAGGAAATAATATTTTGAAATCAACTATCATTCTTCTACCCCACTAACATTTCTTTTATAAAAAGTAAATTTTCATCTAAACCAGGATTTTATTATTTCTATTGGAAAATTATCAATCAAAATAGATATTATTATTATTAGGTATTATTTATTTATTACCAGACTCTACAGCATTGAAACTCTGTATCCAAAAATATGAATATGGACGGGGTAAAGGTTGTTGGTTTATATGGGTTTAGGATTTTGGTTGTTTTTGGTGTGGGTTCACAGGTTGTTTCTTTTAAACTCCATTATATTTGGTTCTTCTTTCTTGTGGGTTGTCAGGGTGAAAAGGAATTAAGGAAGGAAA
Source organism: Doryteuthis pealeii (assembly GCA_023376005.1). Lineage (NCBI taxonomy): Eukaryota > Metazoa > Mollusca > Cephalopoda > Myopsida > Loliginidae > Doryteuthis > Doryteuthis pealeii. Next base: position 94,439,900 of record CM042138.1, read on the forward strand.
AAGAAAAGACAATACAAAAGATACTTTTAGGTTTCACACTTTATTCCTAGATTCATAATTATTTCTTCAAGAGGAGATTTTCTCCTGAGTCAGTCAATAATGAGTCTTCCCAGTAAGGTCTACATTTGGAATTGCCAAGGGATCTTCTTTGTGCCAGGAAGGGGATCATTTTTTTCTCCTCCAGAGGGTTCTATCTGTCTGAGAGATTGTTATTTTTTATTCTTTATTTAATTTTAATTTTATGTATCAAGTCTCCAATAAGCACCCTAGCTCATCAAGCTGATCAAAGGTTCACATTTTAACTTGTCACCAGTAATTTCTGCTTCAAATATTTGTAAACAAACCAACAAATTATTTTTTGCACTTATAATGTATAAAATTATTGGTAAAATTTGTTTTTTATCAGATACAATATAAATGTGAAATATTGTCTGTTGTTTTGTTTACAAATATTTGAAGCAGAATTTACTGGTGACAAATTAAAATGTGAACCTTTGATTAGCTTGATGAGCTAGGGTGCTTATTAAAGACTTGATCCAATTTTATTTTAATCTGCACATACATAACAATACAAAAATAAGTACACTATTTGTTTACATTTATACAATTTTATTTTTAGTCAGAGTTTCAATACTGTAGAATTTAGTATGTAATAATATCCAACAAGTTTGTATAATTTTTGTTGTGGGAAAAATAAAATTTAAATTAATACAAAAAAGTCAAATGCTTCTTCTTCTTCTTCTTCTTCTTCTTCTTCTTCTTCTTCAAAGCCTCTATGTAGCTGCCATAACACATCCTTTTTCCTCTGTTGCTCCTCAGTTTCTGCTTGTTTAGTTATACCTGTGCTTATAGCTTTCATACAGGCATCTGGGTTTAATATACTGGAAATTGAGATAACTTAATCTTCAGCTCTATGCCCAATTATCATCTTTTCATATTCAGAAGGATGTGGGTCAATCTTAGATCAAAGTCCTACACGCCAAACAAAGCCTTCAAGAATACGGTATGTCCCCACTTCCACCACTCAACTCGTGTTCTGATACACTAAAAATAATGAAATCCTGGTATCTTTGGTTTAGAAGAAATCTTTTTTTTATAAAATATTGTTAGGGAGGTAGTTATTTATGGACAATACTGTATGAACTTTCTTTATAGTTCATTTGGTAATATCAACGTACCTTAAAATATAAAAATCTAGGTTTATACACTAAGTTTGACAGTAGCTTTAAAAACACCCTACCCATCCTCCATGGCAAAGAAGTAAAAATTACCTGAGTTTCTGTAAGAACTGATAATTCCTTTCATGAGAAACCAAAATCAAGGATTGTAATTCAATTTTTCTTGTCTGCTTTTCAAAAATACAAAATGATAAGAAAAGAAAAGTGACAAAAGGGAAGAATACAAGAATCAATCTAATATAGCTTCATCTTTTCTTCCTTGATCAATATTCTATAGAAATGGATCTTCTTCTTCTTGCCTTCTTCTTTGCCTTCTTCTTCTTCTTTGCTTTCTTCTTCTTCTTCTTCTTCTCTTCTTCTTCTTCTTCTTCTTCTTCTTCTTCTTCTTCTTCTTCTTCTTCTTTGCCTTCTTCTTCTTCTTCTTCTTCTTCTTCTTCTTCTTCTTCTTCTTCTTCTTCTTCTTCTTCTCTTCTTTGCCTTCTTTCTTCTTCTTCTTCTTGCCTTCTTCTTCTTCTTCTTCTTCTTCTTCTTCTTCTTCTTCTTCTTCTTCTTCTTCTTCTTCTTGCTTCTTCTTTCTTCTTCTTCTTTGCCTTCTTTCATTCTCTTTCTTTCTTTCTTCTTCTTCTTCTTTCTTCTTCTGTTTGGCTTTTGAAAAAAACATTTCCAATAACCTGAATTTTCTCTATAGAATTCACATTGAAGCTTTCGTTCTAACAAAAACATATTTGTCAACTGAACCACCCACTGAAATCAAAATACAAATTAACAATCTAAAAAAAATTAAGAAAAATATTAATATGAACTCTTATCTTTCAATCTTGAATCTGTATTTCCATAAAATCTTATTATAATGGAGATTTGGTGTCCGTCTGTCTGTAACCGAAACTACATCTCTACTTACATCACAATACCCTCAGGAATTGCATAAGTTTATCAATGAGTATCTAATCTATAGTCAAAATTATTAATACATTTATTTCATTCTTCTTCTTTGCCTTCTTCTTTCTTCTTTTCATTCTTCTTCTTCTTTGCCTTCTCCTTCTTCTTCTCTTTTGGCTTTAAAAAAAAAAACATTTCCAATAACCTGGATTTATTTATTAATGATGCCTCTATGAAAATCTGAGTTAGATTTGTCTCAAAACAGCCCATGTTATTAGTCCACTTAAATCCTGCAATATGTCTTATATATCAATAAGAAATAGAGCTTTACATAATATATGGTGTGATTAATTTGCATACAGGTTTTAACAAAACTGGGTTTAATAAATAATTACTTGGTGTTATTGATCTCTAAAATTCTTGTTTTATTCTCCAATTTATTAAAATCAATCCTATGAATGATTTTATATAGAAACCAATTAAAATAAGTATAATCTTTTTATATGGGTATTTATTTAATTTTGTTAGTCTTTCTAATTTAATATATTTCATTACATTAAAACTTAAATACTTACGCCTGGAGGGGTGCATATTCTTGCTAGTTGAAATGTCTGTGTAAAGACATTACCCTTCCCCTTAAGTTACTCTTCTTTAAGAGCAATTTTGCTTGGTTAGTTGGTTGGTTGGTTGATTGGTTGGTTTTACGGTTTATATCAGTCGGTAGAGAATCTGCCTAGGAACCACAAGGCCCTCGTCAACTCATCACATGAGTAGCACAGCGTGGATATGTGTGGTAAAATGGGTAGCTGATGATAGATGTGGCGCTCCACCTCTCTGGTCTAATACTAGTGAATAAGGGATAGACTCTCTCGTTGTCTGGTTGATACTGACAATAGGCCTCTCTACCTACTTTTAATACAAAATAAATTAACTCCATACTTTATTCTCTAATAAAGAATGATTGACTCCATCTTTATCAAAAAAGTTTTAAAATAGGTTATGCTGGGAAACTTTGGATGAAGTTAAGTCAGGTTAGGCCTTGAATAAAGGTATGTATCGATGTTTCAAAAACACATCTCCCATAATGAATAACCCCTTGTTTTTAGATGAAAAATTGGTCATAAAAAGTCATTAATTACATTAGTATATACATTATATAAACATTTTTGGATCACCTGAACTTACCTGACCTGATGATCAAAAAATTGTAAAACTTAAAGTTTCTGTGCTTGTTTTCTTTCAGTATGAAACAATTTGCTTTAGCTGATAATTGTTCAAGTTAATTTGCTTTTTTACTCATCAAATATAGCATCATATATAAGCAGTAAGGTATTAGCTCTCATATATATATATATATATATATATATATATATATATATATATATATATATATATATATATATATGTGTGTGTGTGTGTGTGTGTGTGTGTATATATATATATATATATATATATATATATATAAAAAGTGGGTGATTTATCAGGGAATATATAGTATCGAGTTAGTCACAACTTTGACCATCGATAAAATAATTAACCGAATAAGTTGTGGTTATAAAGAATATAAGAGTGCTCAATACGTTAGTAGAACGAATGTAGTAAAATATATACACAGATAACCTACTCGAGTTTTACCATGCGGATCATCAGGGATAACTGCAATGAATTAATTCAATTAATTACTTCAATTAATTCATTGCAGTTAGCCCTGATGATCTGCCAGGTGAAATTCGAGTAGGTTATCTGTGTATACATTTTACTATATAAGATGAAGATAATATGAAAAAAACACAGATGTTGTTCAAATAAATTTATTTATTCTGCTTTATTCTGCTGATATTGCAATATTTTGATTTGTTAAAAATCTTCAGAGCATATTATGTTGTGTTAATAAGAAGACAATTTATGAAAAATGTACATTTTACTATATATATATACTAGCAAAAGTACCTGGTCCATGACCAGACTAAAAAAAATGTTAACACTAGGTAGTGAGTGGTTAGAGAGATAATAAGAGGAAAATAATTCATAGAATTTTTTTAAAATGTAATTGTTAACTTTTGAGTGTTTTGAAATATAATTCTATTTTTCAAAAACTGTTTTGTACATATGACAAAAACTTAAATTCAGTTCCTAATTGCTTGTTTTTCTTAATTGCTTGTTGCATTAAAGTGATAAAAAATATTAATTTAATTTATTTTCTTTTTTACCCCTAAAAAGTAACAATTAAAAGGACATAAGTATTAAATATGTGTCCTTATTTATTTAGCTCTATCGCCTGGCTGTACACTATGCTGACAGCACCTCTGCTGAGTAAAACCACTTTCCAATTGGGCCACCTGTTGGCCGTAGATGACGAATCATAGTTTTTGCCAAACAGTCCATTGTATGCACCGATACTTGGGCTAGACAGGCGGTCAGAGAGGTCCCTCCAATCAATCGGTTGGTCACGTCAAGCCCTAGCAACTATATGATTGTCCCTACCATATGGCTCTGATGGTAAAACTGAATCTAGGGGAGAGGTTCCAATTATGGAGCTCTGGGAAGTGTGGAGTACCCCTTCATTGCCATTACTCCCAGGCCCACATTGACCCAGGGTAGTACTTGTTAGGCCCACCAAGTACGACCACTACAGGTCCCATCTATTGGTCTAAATAGATTTTAAAAATGAGTTTTAAAAAATATGCTTAAAAAATGAATTAGAAATAATTTGAATACCCAGTAATAATGAATAAAACAAACATGACATCGGCATGAATTGTTTTAAAATCTTAATAACGTGTTTGTTATAGTACGTATTTTTACTTCAGACAAAGCATCCGTTTTCATAAATTTTTTGGCAGAATTTAATGTTTAAAACGTATCATAAATTAATTACATATGTAATATCATTTTGCTTTTTGCTGATGCTCATTATCTGTTTTAAAGCAGTTTCAATGCCTGTGAACTAATGGGGTGGAAGGGTTTTTTTATTTATTTTAGAAATCGTCTTTTTTTTATTACAGTTAGGAACCAGTCAACGCTACTTCAAAGCTTGAATTGTACTGACAGGAGATGGTGTGGGAGGGTAGTTTTTGTTTTATTAGAAATGAACATTGTATTTTTTTTCATACAGTAAGAAAGGTGGGTGCAGAGGTGTACCCACATCAAATAGTAAGAGACCAACCCTACTGTCTGGGAAGTTCAAAACTAAACTCATGCCGACGTGAGTTGGATGGGGGTGGTGGAGGGCTGAGTATAAAGGTATTTCTTAATTTTTTTCTTAATTATTGAATTATATCGCTTAATTATCAAAAATCAAAAACCAAATTTGCCGTGTTTCTTGGTTAGAAGGATATTAATGTTTATGCAAGATTTCGAATCCGAGTGACCTCTCGTTTTGGACTTATAAGTCGACACGTACATTCCAAACTTCATTTTATATATATATATATATATATATATATATATATATATATATATATTTCTATGTTTTACGCCTTGTTAAATTTTGTTGCAATAAAACTAATCTACAAGTTTAGTTTCTTTTAAACTTGCTCTAAATTTGAATCAAAGGGCAAAACACTTTGAAAATTGTCACTCATTTTGTACATGTGACAAAAGGGAATATTGAAATGTGCACAAAAGGATAACAGGATGTGAATGGACATGCTGTAGAATTCCCAGAGAATTATAGAATTGAAGACAGTTATAGAAAAATGGTTGGTTCTATGGATTCTGTCAAATGTCTTTTGAATGACACATTCATCAACCGTTTCCTTTTGCAATAAACATTCTCTTGAGTGTATTCAATTTGCAATCTGTGTCTCTCCCCATGAGGAGTGTTTTCTTAACAAGAAAACAATATGTCCACAGTTGAAAGGCGTTGATTATTTGGTCAAGATGTTTTGCATTGTGATTCAAATGACACCTTTTCTATTGTCAGCTATGGACATTAAAAGTCGACGATATGAAATAACATTGATTCTACAATGTTAAACACACATTAGAAATTTATTTAGAAAATTATTTTCTAATAAGTGGTCTCATAATATTTTAACTAAATGAAGTTTAGCTGTATCTAAAGAAACTGTTGTAACACTCTTGTAACAGGTTGGATAATTATTAAATTGTCAAGAGTAATATGTTATTGGATTTAAATATCTTTTATATATTGAGTGATGAGAGGGGGTAGATATTGGTGTAATGTTATTTATAGATGTTATCTTAGTAGTATTGTGTGTGCTTAGTGTTTTGGAAGGAAAATGGGTGATATGCTGGTTGGGGGGGGGTTATAATTTTCAATTGTGTCCACTTTGGACCTTTTAAACAATTGGTATATACTATATTACTGTGACTTAAGTGCTTAGTCAAGCAATAGTCAATAAAATAAAATAAAAAATTTTTTGGGGTGGGGGGGTTCTATCCTAACTAATGTCACTTGCAATGAGAACTTTATGTTTTCGAGTAAATGTCCAGGACTGATGTCACAAAAAATTTATTTCAAATCCAAACTACAAAACTACAAGTTATCCCTTTCAAAACAATCCCCCTGGAGTCTAATGCACTTTCCCATCCTTCTCTGCCACACTTGCATGCACTCCTGGAAAGATTATTCCTGGATTCTCTGTAGCTTTGTCATCATGGCCTTTTTGATGTTGTGCACATCCTCAAAACAGATTCCCTTGATGACACCCCTGAAGAGGAAAAGTCACATGGAGCCAGGTCAGACAAGTAGGGGGTTGTTCCATCACAGTGATGTTCTTCTGGGCCAGGAACTCTCAGATACTCAAGGTAGTGTGGAAAGGTGCATTGTCATGGTGAAGCAACCACAAGTTGTCCTGCCCCATCTCTCACCTCTTCTCGTGCACTGCAAATGCCACAGTATCTCTTTGTAGACATACTGGTTGATCGTCTGGCCCTGTGGACAATGCCCATCACATTAAAGAATGCAATCAACATGGAACTTTTCTGACATATCTCATTTTACCTTTTGCTTTTATACTGTTTACTTTATAAGGTAGTTCTAGTGTGGGAATCAAAAATTTGGTAAATATTTTTAGAATTTTCTAAATTTTAAATAATTTAATGTATTAGTATGCACACACCTAATAACTGACTCCCCATTCACAATACCCCACACAAATATCAAGATTCACCCACCCCCACTCACCTGTGACAATGTAAATGTCATCTACTATATCTACTGCACTAAATGCAAAAATAGCAGATACATAGGAGAAACACAAACAGTCTTTAGATTCAGATTCAATAACCATAAATTAACCATTAGACAGCAATCACAATACACACTAATAGCAAAACATTTCAATAACATACACTAGAAAATTTAAAATGCATATTAATAGATCACAACTTCCCATCCATACAAACACGCAAACACACTGAAATAAAGTGGATAATACGCCTATGCACACACACACACACACACACACACCGGTTAAACTCAGATTTAGGCATCCTAAACATTTACAAATATTTCAACATACCCCCCCACACCAGTGACACACATACCTACACCCAATCCCAACCCGATAATGAAGAGGATAGCAAAGAGAGCCATGCACCCCTGATTCAAGCCACACCAATGACCCACATACCCACACCCAATCCCAATCCTGCCAATGAAGAAGGCAGTGAAGATAGCTGAATATAAAAGGCTGGTTGGCAAAGTGACCCCCCAACTCTAGCCAATTCCAGCCCCACCAGCCAATAGATGAAGCGCAAGCCAGACTAGAAATTCAACATTCCTATCCATAAAAGTGCCAGTGACCACACCAGTCAGCCAGTCTGGAAATTCTTGAAAAAGAGTAATCACCTCCATGAAATATTGAATGAAATAAAATAGAACTTAGCACATAACATATGACGGAGTTTCTCATTTATTTCTCACTTTATCCATGCTTCACACAAAATCCCCAAAATATATATCATAGACATATATATATATATATACATGAGAACTAGACTATATATATATATATATATATACATACATACATACATATATATAAAGTCTATATATATATATATATATATATATATATATATATATATATAAACAAATTTGGTTAAAACAGTAAACAAATTTGGTTAAAATAATAGAATCCTTATTGTTTTTTTTTTTTTTTCTTTCTAGTTTTATAACAATTTTTTAATGTTATTATTTTGAAAGGCATTAATCAGTTATCTGAAAGAGTTATTATTGATAGACCAAGTACTTTTGGTTCTTTTCTGAACCATTGTCAAAGCTGTATATATATATATATATATATATATATTATATATATATATATATATATATATATATATATATCTGGTGATGAGGATTCAAGTGGCATTCAAATGCAATGTTAAGTGTTAACCATAGTGAGAGCTCAATCTGCCAAGTACTAGTATGTAGCTGGCAAAAGCAAAATATTGAAATGATGGAAAACATCTTAAATTTAAATAAACATTAATAAATTCTCACACTTATCTAATTCATTTTTTTTTCTTATTTTAGATGAATTTGTGCTCATTGCAAAAGACATAACAGAGCCCCCATTTATGAATCAAAGACTTCAAACAGCTTTTATGAAAATAAAACTTTATCAGCCAAAAAATTTGCAAGGTTGGTAAATTATTTTTTCTTCACAAGTTTTCACTGTTTTCTTTCTTTTTATATGTTCATTTATAGGACAGAAGGTGTTATATAATTAATATGTTACCTATTAATTGTGTACAGTAGTGTAGAATTTAAGATGTAACTGGTATTCTGAGTCATGGAAAATATCTGAAAAATAATAGACAAGGCCTTGCCTATCACTGATCTTGTTAGCTAGTCTCTGATTAGTCTCTGAGAATAGGAAGTAGAGTTAGAGATTCAGTTTTTATCTGGGTCACCGGAAAATACAGATGCAAATGGTGTCTCTCTGGTGTAGCTATTTCTCTCCACACATGCAGTTACCTTGGGCTTTGAAATAAACGTATCTCAAAAATAAGCAAAGTCTTTGTGTTCATCGATAACAACAAGATGGGCACAAAGACAAACCCAAGAACAAACACCCAAAAAGTCCTAGAAAGAAGATCGGGAGACAGAGAGAAATCAGCTCACATTACAGATGACAAAATAGAAGAGACAGCATAGATATCTGGCCAGCAAAGAAGATAGATAAGAATATAAGAAGTAAAATGAGGCTATACATCAAAGGGAAGATCTATCTCTTTCTTTGTTGTCAGTCTTTTTTTTTTCTCCCTTTTCCTTCTGTTGCTCTGCAAGTAGAATTGATGTTATTTTTGTGTGACATATCATATACCCCTATGATTTTCTTTTTGATGAATTGTCAGAATAATTTATCTTCAATCATCTTTATTTTCAATTCAATATTGTTGCCAATTAGCACATACATTTTCCCTGTATCCCCAATGCTTGGAGACTTTTACTTTTGTTATCTTTACTTTAAATCAATTTTCAGGTCTGCAAAAACAGGATTAATGCTACAGAAAAATGACAAAACAAAATCTAAAAAATAAATTTTAATTACCAATAATTTTACAAGAATAATTCATCAAGGTTTTTTCAATTCATCATTCACTTTTTCGTTGGATATTTTACATTTATTTTTAATTAATTACATTAGCATAAAATGTTCCATTTTAATTACTTTGATTAATTTTAATGAATTTTTTTATTTGTTATAAAATGATAATTCATCATTTGAGAAATATTAATTTCCAAATCTCATTTATTTATTCATATCAAGTTATTTTTATAAAACAATGAATTGAAAAATCTGAGACAAAAATTATAACATTTTTAAATGTATTAACAGTCCGTGATACCATTGAGGCTTATTTTGTGTGTTACTCATTAAGTTTTTACTGTTAGTTTAAACCCATTGTATTATTGAATAGAGCTTGTTGAAATTTTTCTTTTGCCCATAAAATATATTTTTCTCTCCTTTCACATATCAAAGCTATATTTAACACCCAATAACATCAAACCATTGTATTGGGTTGGTGCATAATTATTGTGGCTTCACAAACAGAGTTTGCTGATTTTGCTGCAGCAAATTGGTAAAAATTCAGTTACATTCGGCTTTGTTGTTATCAGAATGTTCATGGGGGAACCATCCAGCCAATTTCCATACTTTTCTGAGCTTTTTAAGATGATGAATGATGGTCGAATAGTCCACATTGAAGTCTTCAGCCAACATTCTCGTTGTCAAGCTTTCCTTCATGGCTGCCAAAAGTGCTTGGTCATTGAAATTTGATGGTTGACCTCTTCCTCTTTCATCTGCGAGGTTTATATCACCCGATTTGAATTTCCTGAACCATATTTCAACTTAGCCTTTGCTGATTGTTCCTTCACCAAAAAGTTAACCAAGATCGCAAAATGACTGTTCTGCATTCTAACCTTTCTCTGTGTGGTTGAGCATAATATAATGAATGTAGATATGATTTTCGATATGCATTCTGAAAAGAGAGGATTATTTTTATGAAACAAATTAAACAAACTGCCAATTGTTATTGTTTTTTATTGAATAAAATTTGTTGAAAAAAAAGCCGCAGTAATTATGCACCAATCCAATATTTTTTTAAATGACCTCAATTGTGTCCTGGACTGTCAAAAAAATAAAAATTAAGATTTTAAAATATTATTCCTGAAATAATTTCTTTTATGTATTAGAAACATTATTTTTTTTTACAAAAATAAATTTCTTTTAATTTATATTTTAATCTGCTGTTCTAGGTAGTCCAGGTTAAAAGTAAAATATAGTAAGGGTAGCCAAAGCCAAACTTTTTAGACCTTATTTTTCTGATGTAAGTATCATTGGGGAACAAAAAAATAAATGCAAATAAGACAACTATTGTCTTATTTGTATTTATCCTATTGGACACAGCCCTGTTGGAGGGCCACCTGTTGGCCATGTGTAGCAACCTGTGATGCTTAAGGACGGAATCCTGGTGGATGAGCAGTCCATGACATGCAACACTTACCTTAGACTTAGGCTTGACGGGCGGTCAAAGAGGCCCCCTCCGATCAATCGACTAGTAGCCCTTGCACCTATATGATTGCCCCAACCCTATTGCCCTTATGGCAAGCCCCAACCCTTTTTATCATATGAGTGCTAGAAGGTGGTGGGGGATCTTCATGTCCTGGGGATGTTAAACTCTATCTGACAGTGAGGTTCCAGTTCTGGGGGTTTCCATAATGTGGAGCACCCCTTCATCACCATTGCTCCCTGGTCCACTCTGACCCAGAGTGGTAGTGCCTGTTAGGGTCCCATCTATGGTTTAAATAGAAAAAATGTGTTTATAAAAAAAATTGAGTATCCATTAAGAATGAACTTATTTCAAAACTTTGTTGGCATTAAATGACCCACTGAGGCTGATATGCCGTAAAACAAACCAAACCAAACCAAACTATTGGATACATTTTCAAACTGACTCCACAAGATCTGTCAAAGGACTCCAGCATAAAGTGTTCTTAGGAAATCCTATAGACTGAAAAAAACCTTACCAACTATAAATAGATTTGCGAAATAAGTCATACAAGAAAAAAGCTAAAAGGGGAGGTAACTCTTCCCTAATGAGGGATATCACTCTTTAGTAAAAGGGTAGTACAAAGCAACATCAGCACAGAGTAGAATCAAAGAAGAAACAAGATGGTTGTATGAACATGCATGTGTGGACAGTTAATGTAGGTGGACAGCAGGGGACAGTTTTCCTCATTCCCCAATAATACCTGCATTGGAAAAATAAGATCTAAATAAAAGTTTGACATTGGCTACCCTTACCACACTTTTAACCTCAATTAACTTGTTTATTTAGAAATGATCTAGAATTGGCACTTCAACTTTTTATTGATTTCTTAAACCTTTTACTTTGTTTTGAAGAAAATGAAGAAACGATAGAAACGGTAATCTGAGAAAAGAGGAACATTTCAAGAAGTCAATGAAAATTCAAAACAAAAAGATTAAAAGACAATTATTTCCTGTGATTCAAACATTTGATAATTCACTTTCAAAACAATTCTATCTTTGTTGATTTATTTATAATATAAAGGTATAAACTTTTTTTTAATGGTTTTATACTAACCGCTTATTAGGATTTTTACTAACCTTTTTAAGATAGTTTCTTAAACTGAAAATTTACATAAGAAAATAGACAGTTTTTCTAATTACAAGGGTGAGTCAAAAGTTTTGCAATATTTTGCTAATACGGTTGTGACTGAATTAATCAAATAATAACATTGAAAATCCATAAAAAGGTTTATTACTTTTTGTACAGGAATATAAATAATAGAGTCAACATGCAGTTCTCCAACAGTATAACTAACAACTCGATTAGTAGTGACTTGACTATTAATACTACTAAGTAACTCAACTATGAATGACCTTGCATATTCATATTCGGACGTGTTCTGTTGGACGAGTCCAACTATCTTGTAGGGGAAATATCTTCCCTTACAACAAATATGACGCATAATTTGACAGTTCAGGATGCTTTTGCCAACTTTGTAAAAGTAACAAATGACACTGGATTCATATTCTCTGGTTGCTACTTGCTGGATTTGCCTCTATGGCTTGCAGCATGGCGTCGGAATCCATGGTTTTAGGCTTACCTAACATTGGCTGATCATTGAGGTTCTTGCAAGAATGGGCTAAGGTAATTGTGGTTTTTATGTGGGTTTAAGGTCATTGTAAGGCCCGGTTTAGCTTAGTCGGTAGAATGTTTGCCTGGGAACCATAAGGCTCCTGGTTCGATACCAGCCATCGCCAATTCAGCATATGAGTAGCACAGGGATCTGAGCGGTAAAGTGAGGAGCTGATGGTAGGTGTAGCGCTCCACTTCAAACGCTAAAAACAATCTCCTTGGTCTAGTGCTAGTGAAAAGGGGATAGACTCCCTTGCTGTCAGGCTGATATCGACTTTAGGCCATCCCGACGAGTAATTTAGTTAAGGTCCTTGTTGCGCATTCGCTGATTGTTGCTAATTTCTTTTCTTAAACCCCAAATATATGGGGTTTTCTTTCCTGTGGGTTGTCAGGCTGAAAAGGAATTAAAGGAAGAGAAAAGAAGAGACAAAGACAAAAGGCATTTTTAGATTTCAGATTTTTATTCTAGGTTCCTAGCTACTTCATGGAGAGGAAATTTCTTCCTGTGCCAGTCGTAGCCTCTGATCCCAGTTGGAATGGCCGTGGGATCTTCTTGGCAGGAAGAGGATTTTTTTCTGTGCATGTCAAGAGGGTGCATCCTATCTGAGGTCTCCTGGAAGATTGTTATTATTTTTTTTTATTCTAATTTAATTTTAATCCCCACACAAGCCAAGTAAAATTTCTTGAACCATCTGGTTACTGTACTGTTATCAACTGTGCCTTTACCTTTTGCATAACAAATGTTTTTTTGGTTGCTTTCACAGTGTTATGGCCGAGTTTGAATTTGTAAATCATAAGTTCCTGAATTAGAACAACACATTGCACATTCAAAATATTGCAAAACTTTTGACTCATCCTAAGATTTTTACTAACATTTATAAAATAGTTTCTGAAACTATAGATTTATATTAGAGTAGAGTTGAAATGAACAGTTCCATTAAGTAATGGCGGCTTCTATCGAAAGCACTAAACTATACAATTTACATCCTCCAGTAGTATATAAGAGCCTGGCTTTTTATAGGCCAGGGAACTGATATTTACGCTGAATGTTGGAAAGTATCTTAGTATAAATACTAATACTATGACTATTACTACTTCGTTATTCTTATTTCTTACAAAATGAAAGTATTTTTAGATAAAAATTTAGGATTGTTTCTTTCTAGTAAAAAAAATTAAATAATGTGTACATTTTTACATTTTTAATTTATGTTTTAAATATAGTGCATGAAATTCTCACCAAGTCCAGTCATAAGAGTCTATAAGTTTAGGTGGTGGCCCACATTACACCTTATATGTAAATAATAATCCAACATAGGGCAAAAAAGAACAGTTCCATTAAGTAATGGGGGATTCTACAGAAAGCACTAAACTATACAATTTACCTCCTCCAGTAGTATATAAGAGCCTGGCTTTTTATAGGCCAGGGAACTCATATTCACACTGAACGCTGGAAAGTTTGTTTGTGTAGATATTATTACTACTACTACTACAACTACTACCATTACTACTATTACTACTACTACTTCATTGTTATTACATCTTATAATTAGAAAATAGACACTGTAACGTATTGTGCTTTCTATTAGCGATACGTAACGTAGTGGGACCAGTTCGTATTTAACCTTAGTGCCTTTCCTTCTTTGGCACTACTACTCGTAACTTCGTACGTACGGAGTTTCGTTGTTTACATACACAGATCTAGCTGTAGCAGTCGGTCTTAGCTAGCCCCAAAATCCTTCTCCCACTTCTTTTGGTCAAGGGAAAGGTATCACGTTTACGCACACCGCGTGCTCCTCGTTACGGCCAATTTGACGTGTTGACAAGTTTACACTTTAATGACTTTCATTCATGAGTACGATTTCTTTGCGATAGTGACTTTACTATCTTGTTTGCATCGTGAGTCCATTCATAAAGATATTTCTTTCGTTGTAAATAGAGCAGACTAATAACACCAGGTTTTACTTCTCAGAAGTTTATTATGTTCCAAACTTCCTATAACTTTTGAGAGAGAGAGGGCCCCTAATAATCTCTGTCTTAACAAGAGGTGTATTTTAACTGGATTCAACTTCGGGTTTTTTGTCCTTAGTAAGATTCTCGGTGAACAAGCTTTTCTTAGCCTTTCCTTATCGTCCTTAGCGACAACAGCTCTCTGCCTGACTATCCTTCTCGGATCGAAGACCCTAACTAACTGCTCTGCTCGCAGACTCCAACTCCAACTGACTGACTCCAAATCCAACTGCCTCTCGTGATTCTATTCGCGGGTCTTAAATAGTATTTCTAAAATCTTCTAGACGATTCCTTCTCTAGAACGTTCGACTTCTTTCGATTCGTTCCAATCTCACTGGTCAACCAGAGTTCACTAACCTAAACATCAAAGGCTTCTTGGAGTCCAAAAGACTGTTTTTTTCTTAATCCTAGACTTATCGTCTGCTTTCTCTCATTAAAAAGATGTTATCTATCCTAACTACTTTTTCGGTGATTCCACAAAGACCACCCAGTAATCTAAGATAATCGGTAGTACATTTTCTAAGGTTCTTTTCCAAGTCTGGCACAAGGCCACAAATATAGGTGCAGGGCGGTGATTATATAACAACACTTTTACTAATCAAATAACTGTATTTTTATGACATGATACTAACATTGCCAAATGATTGTAGCAATATAGAAAAATCTGTTAACCAAATTAAAATTAACATTTATGAAATCTTTAATCATTTTTATTATAAGATTATAAGATGACATAATTCCATGTCAAATCATCCAGAAAAAAGTAAAATTGTCACCTACCGTCTTCAATTTTTCTGAAAATTTTTCCAGGTATGGACTGTTAATATTACACAATCCCTAAAATTTGAGCGTCCAATTCCAAGAATTGGCAGAGTTATGTCGATTTTTAGCTCTCCAAATCTGGTGGGGTTGGCAAAAAATGGTGACTTTTGTAATCTACTTTTGTCTGTAAAATGAGTTCTAAATGCATTTATAAACCAATTTTTAGTAGTTTTAAAGTTAACCAATTTTAAGTTATTGATAATTTCTGATTTTTTCCTAAGATCAATATCTTGATGTGGCACTGCATTTATGACAATTTTTTTTTCTATTATTATTTCACATATTTTGAACATTATTTGTACCAAATAGATAATTTGATATTTGCTCAGAATCAACATAACTCTGCCAATTTTTGGAATTGGAAGCTCAAATTTTGGGGATTGCCTACTTTTATCATAATCTACATTTGGACAAAATTTCAGAAAAAATTGAAGAGGGTGGGTGTCATGGCCTTGGATGATTTGACATGGAATTACCCAACTATGAGCTGATTTGTTCCCTTACTAATTTTAAATAACTTATTATAAATATGAAGATGCTAACATAACTGACTTAACACAGTATTTTATGAAAGACACAAAGAATAAATAGTCTTTATGTAGAAACAATCTTGTTGGTAAATACATACTCTAATAATTCCTGACGTTTTCATTGAAATTGTGCCAAAAATGGCAGAGTCTTAGATGTGCCAAAAATGGCAGAGTCGTAGCTGTATGTTACTACATGAAACAAGGTCACTCTGAGATAAACCATTGTCTAAAGGTAGAATTGTATTGTTCAACTTTAACATACCTTTTTTTACTATCTTTCTTAACAGAGCAGTATTAAAGAATATAAGATTTATAAAATTTTATTACCTTGAAAAAAAAAAGAACTCTAACTCCATTTATACAAAATATATACAAACATCATGAACAAGATTGAATTACAAATACAAATTATATTTTATAACAAAATTCAAACATGTTCAAACTTATATGATATTTTTGTATTTAAAGAATTTTTATTCATAGAATATCCTATTTTTCTTTAATGATGTTTTTGGTAACCCTTTTACTTTCAAAGGATCATTATTCTTGGATTAAAGGAAGCAGAACTCTTATTTTTTTATTTTCATTTTGAATTTGGAAAATATTGGACTTGAACAGAAAATAATATTTTGACCAGTCAGTTTTCCTTCTTTTAAATGAACTTGAATTAATGGCTAATACTAATGCAGTAACATAAAGAAAATCTTATACAGTAATTATTTGTGTATAAGACACGCTATTTTTCCAGAGTTTTAGCCCAAATGTTAGGGGTAAGTATTGTACACAAAAACTATATAATTAACTTTTTTTCCAGCCCCATACCTCATGATATTCAGGATGAGATGACAGAAAGTAAGTTATATCTACGATGTGTGTCTGAAAAGTAATGAGACTGTTGTCACAAACAATTCATTTAAAATCCAAACAACAAACCAAATGTTTTCTCCTCCAAAGTAGTCCCCTCTTGAATCTAATGAACTTTCCCATCCTTCTCTATCACATTTCTCTGTCCTGCTGGGTAGGATTCTTCTGGTATGTCTCTCAGCTCCATCGGATCTCTTGATGGCCTCAATGCATTCAAAACAGGTCCCCTTGATGAGCCCCTTCTGCTTGGGAAAAAGAGAAAAGTCACAATTTGTCCTGCCACAACTATCATCCCTTCATACTGCACACTTCCCGCGCTGAAAGGGTTCATCAAGGGAACTCGTTTTGAATACACTGAGGCTATCAAGAGGTCTGTAACGATGGAGCTGAGAGACATACCAGAAGAATCCTTCCAGCAGGGCAGAGAAGCGTCACAGAGAAGGATGGGAAAGTTCATTAGATTTAAGAGGGACTACTTTGGAGGCGAAAACATTTAGTTTATTGTTTGGATTTTAAATGAATTGTTTGTGACAACAGTCTCATTACTTTTTAGACACACCTCGTATAGTCCAAACTAATGTGTTTTATGTTGTTACAGAAAAATATTCACTGGAATGTGTGTTTGTTTATAATTTTATTTCTCCTGTGTGAGCTTATTTTCACTGCAAGCTTGTTGCATTTTCGTGTGAACCTGCCTGTTCATTTTCCCGAAATGTAAATTTTGTGTTTCAAAACATAATATAAACTATATAAATTCTTAATTATTTTTGTTGTTGTTGTTGTTGTTGTTGTCAGTATGAACCAGTAGAGTTGAACAAATGATAAATTCAGATTGAATTCAGCTGCTACAAATTATAAAAAGTCAGTGCATATTATACACGAGAATGTTTTTTTTCCAGAATTTCATAGTCCAATGATAGGGTATGCGTTATATACAAATACGAGGGTCAGCTGAAAAGTTGATAGGCTGACTAAGATACTCTCGTAAATTGAGAGGTTTATTTTTCAGCATAGTCTCCCTTGCAGTTTGCACACTTTTTCAATCAGTGTTGCTGTGCTTGGATTCTATTGATAAAAAAACGGTCACCAATGGCAGCAAATAATTTTTCAGCCTATTAACTGAAATTTGATATGGAAATCCGATCTCACTGACAAGTTAAAGCAAGAATTTTTCTAAACCGTAGTTGTGTCAGTGCTACTGTATGGCTGCACTACTTGGACCCTAACGAAGTGCCTGGAAAATAAGTTAGCTGGGAGTTGCACAAGAATGCTGCACGCATTCTTAAACAAGATAGGGAAAAAACACCCCATGAGAAAACAGCTATACAGCCACCTGCCCCATATTACACACCTGCCCATATTACACAAAGTGTGGAAGTCATCACAATAAAGATGAGGACAACAGTCCAAAACATTAAAATTATTCATATCAAGCCTCATCTCAAAAATATACACAAATAAAAAGATTTAATTTATAAATCATTTAACGTTATGTTTACACATACTATAATAAAAATGAGGACAACAATAAAGATGAGGACAACAGTCCAAAACATCAAAATTATTCATATCAAGCCTCATCTCAAAAATGTACACAAATAAAAAGATTTGATATATAAATCACTGAAGAAAATGTTTGTGAGAATAATATATTATAAAGAAAGAAAGGGCAGAAAAAGAACATGCTACACAGAAAAAATATAATAAGAAAAGAAAAAAAGAAAGAAAGCGAGTATGGGAAAGAGTGAGCACATGGAAGTGATAATGCTAATTTGTTTCAATCGAACATAATAAAAAGATGAAAAGAAGGAAAGAAAGAAAAAAAAAGAGTGAGAGAGACTTAAATCAAGATTATTATACTTTTACATATTGAACTATTTAGCAATAACTCCTAGGTAAACATATCAAACGTTGTAATAATTAAATTATCATACTGTGGTATATCCACAGGTCCTGCTAGTTATGTGTCGGAATTATTTTGGATATAAGATGTGCTCTAATTACCCACCTGGATTTATAGATTAGCCATGGTCAAGTGATTGACTCATGTAGCCAATCACTAAACATACTGCATGTAAAACACACTATTTAAACACCCAACTCGTCATAATTACAAATGCGCTCACTGAAGACGGACATAGGATTACCGAACCTTTACCAATACTCAGGAAGGACTTATACGATTACCAGAGTAACCAAAGGATTCATTATCGAAGGACTCTTTACCAAGAGCTGAGAACTCTTTACCAGAGTAGCCAAAGGATTCATTATCGAGTGACTCTTTATCAAGGATCCAATTCCACTGGATAAGCACTTCTACTTTAAGGACAAAGAATGGCCCTTAAAAACGTAACATTATGAATTGAAAATACTTAATATATGAATCCTTGAAGAAAATGTTTGTTAGAAGAATATATTTGCAATTAAATTATTTCCTTATATCTTTGAATCTTTGATAAGTGAACTGATTTCAAAAGTATTGAACATTGGAATCGTGTCTTCAAGTTAACTCTGTATTATAAGATTTCTTGTTGATCTGCCAGAATTATTTTACATGAAGATTTCAATACAGAATGTCTTTGTAATCTTGGCCAATCTCCGACTCTGGTTTGATGGAAAATCATAAAAATTGGGAATGGCTTTTCTCCTCTCTCTCTCTCTCTCTCTCTCTCTCTCTCTCTCTCTCTGGTTAACTACAAATCATATTTGTGAGTGTACTTGCATATGCAAATGTGTGCAGCACATGTGTGCGCGTGTGCCCACTAACATCCAACTTGTTTTTTATTGACTGTTTTTCTGTGAACAATTCTTTGTCCACCAATTAAATTAGATTATTAAAGTAATTAATTAATCTTGATCACTTCAATTTTTTTTGTTTTTTTTTTTTTTTTCGGGCTATAATTAAATCGTCTTTTAATCACATTTTTGCTGCCTTTTGAATTTGGAGAATAATTCTTGCCATTAGAACCAAATTCTTAGCACTTGTTTCATAAATTAAGTTCCATATACTTCACATCCTTGTACCAACGGCTGTGATTTTAATAAAAATCTATTAATAATGGAGATTCACTTCTGGTTTTTGTCTGTAACAAAAACTATGTCACTGCTTACGTCACTATACCTGTCATAAATCATCATAACATAATAAACACACTCAAAATTTGACAGTCCTCATTGTTTTTTAAAACAAGTTTTAATAGATACATCCCCAGTATCATATATTTATATATAGTTTGTTTTATTTCAATAGATATTCAAAGTTAATAGTTTCGATTTCAAATTGTTTTATTTTTTTACTCCTTTAATAAATTTCATGATTTCATGATTTATGGTTCAAACTCTTCAACATTTAATTTTTAACTTCCACCTCCTCAAGCAATATCTTTCAAAAATTTATTTTTACATCGCCCGGAGGGTGTTTTTTTATTTTGCTAATCTATATATAATGGAGATAGATTGCCTTTCTGTCTGAAGCCGAAACTACGTCACGGCTTACGTCACAGATTCCACAATAATTTAAAGGATTTATTAATGGGAACCTAATTTATAATCAATATAGTTTATACATACATTTTTTTTGTTTACATCTTTTACGCTGGAAAGGATAAATTTTGTTTAAAAACTGTATTTTTATTATTCAGTGTAGTGTATTATCTATTTAACAAATAAAACACTGAATAATAATAAAAAAACACCCTTCCTTTTATTTTAATAAACTTTATTACGATAAAAAGGAAGAGTGTTTTTTATTATCATTCAGTGTTTTATTTATCAAAATAAAAGGAAGATTTTTTTTAACATGTTCACTTTACAGATTTATCTATTAAAATAAAAGGAAGAATTTTAAAAAAATATTTTGGCATTGTTTTTTTTTATTACTTTAATTGATTTATTAATTTTACTTGGATACTACCCCTCTAACATTGAATTTTAACTCTCACTCCCCTCAGGTTATATTTTTTTAAGTTTATTTTTACACTGCCCGAAAGGCGGTTTTGTTTTACTAGTAATAATAATAATAATGATAATAATAATAATAATAATAATACTGTTCTTCAGAATAAAGTTCTCTGCGACTTTGAGATAAATACGGATCACCCTATTCCAGCCAGGAGACCAGACCTAGTATTGATTAACAAAAAAAACAAACTTATCAACTGGTGGACTTTGCAGTTCCAGCAGATCACAGGGTGAAGATGAAGGAAAATGAAAAGATAGACAAATACCTGAACCTTGTCAGAGAATTGAAAAAGCTGTGGAATATGAGGGTCAAAGTGATACCAATTTTAGTGGGTGCACTTAGAACAGTCCCAAAAAGCTTGGAAAAAAGACAATCAGCTAGAATACTCAGAAGAGTCCTGGAGACCTGAGTAGACTTGTTGTCACTCAGACTCCAGTGAAATACCATCAGCTTAGGCTGGTGAGAAAAACTCACAAGTAGTGAAAATAATAATAATAATAATAATAATAATAATAATAATAATAATAATAATAATATGGACAAGCAGGAAAACAACAAAACCGAAAAAACTGAAATGGGAAGAAAAACAACTATCAAGATACTTCAAGCAACAAATTGATGAGATTGCACATGAAAAGACTTGGACATGGTTAAGAAAGAGAAACCAAATCACTCATGATTGTAGCACTAAACAACTCCCTAAGAACAAATTATATGAAAGCAAAATAGATCAGACACAACAAAACAGCAAATGTAGGGTGTGTAGTGATAGAGATGAGACAATCAACCATTCTCTTGGACTTTGAGATAAACGGATCACCTTATCCCAGCCAGAAGACCAGACTTAGTATTGATTAACAAAAACAAAAAAAAAGAGAATTTGTCAACTGGTAGATTTTGCTGTCCCAGCAGATCACAAGATGAACATTAAAGAAAATGAAAAGATAGACAAATACCTGGACCTTGCTGGAAGCTGCAATTTCAGGTGCTCAGATGAGAAACAGCTGCCTGCTTTATTAGCATGGTACACGGTGAGTGTTGTGAGAGACAATTCTGATTCTTTGCTAGTGAGACACTTATGGAATATGGTTGAAGACTACAGTAATATTGTTGCAGGTGGAAATACTTTGTTGGCGGACTTTTGTTGTTGGGAAATCGATTACCTGAATCAGATTTTTTTTTTTTTTTTTTGGGGGGGGTCATAATTCCCTTTCCTTACCTTAATGTTCGATGTTAGTGTATTTATGGATGCACTAATGCATTACTAGGACTTAGTGTGGTTATATACTAATACCCACAATTTTTATTAACTGTATATCAACTAAAAACGGCAAAAACAAGTAAAGAAGACAAATGGAAATGTTCTACTTGTAAAAGATGCTGCAACATCTGAGAAAAGGAATTTCTTTTCTTTTTTTTTTTTTTGTAATACATATCTACCAACCCCTCCCCTCTCCATAAGTAGGATGCCATACAAGGTCAATTTCTTAAGCAGAGTTAAACAAGTTTGAATTCAGAATTTCCCTTCTCCTAGACTGGTTGCCTAATCAAGGTTAAAGAACCTAGTCTGTCCTACTATTTACCGATAACTGGAGGGAGAACAGAATACAAACAGCCACATCCAGGATTTGAACTCACTATTTCAATTTCCTACAACATTAACCATTACACTACAAACTACTCTCTTCTGATTGTCAAGCACTTGGCCAATTTCTTAAACAGAGTTAGACAAGTTTGAATTCAGAGTTTTCCTTCTCCTAGACTGGTTGCCTAACAAAGTTTAAAGAACCTAGTCTGTCCTACTTTTTACTGAAGGGAGAATAGTTGGATTCATACCTTTTCCAAGGGTATTAGCGCTATGTGAAATACAAACAGCCACATCCAGGATTTGAACTCACCATGTCCATTTCCTAAGCCAATAATCATTACACCACAAACACCTCTCTTCTGGTTATCAAGCGTATGATTTATTAACCATATTGAAAAGTAGCCTAGCATTAATTTCCCAGTTGTATTTGAGCGAATTCAAAGCTGTGCATTAGCTAGATTCAAACCCTAACAGATAAGACATTGGCAAAACAAATTAAATCTCTGGCTTTGAGAGAAGTGGGTGTGATTTAAATGGAAGATAATGTAGTATCAATGTTAATATAAAGCTGTATAAAAGTCCATGTCAACAATGATATATAAAATTATATTCATAACAGAAAGTCATGACAATTTGAGCCAAACCGATGTGGACAGATAAATTGGTTTAAACCAATTTTTCAGATCTAACGTAGCATGATTTATTAGACAAGAACAATGATGCTTTGCTCGTCGGAAGGGGAAGAACAGCTGAATATTTGATTGTGGTTAATGAACAGACATAAGATAAATGGCCATGTTTGCCAGGATTTTCTCTCAGGTAATCAGGTAACATGTGTTACAAGAATAGGAGGAGGTATGCGTGATTGGATTATGAGAAACTTCAAAGACCATTTTAGGAATAGAGAACCATCTGCCACTCTGGTATTTCTCAAGAATATGAAAGACACACTCACTTTATAAGATGCAAATATCTTCCTGGGCAATTTGAATTATCTTGAGTGAAACAGAATCATGGGATATTAGAATTAGTGTTAGCCATCAATAAGGTTCATAATAATCTATATATATATATATATAAAAGAAAAATTCTGTATAGCAGTTTGTCTGTCTGTCTGTATGTATGTTTGTTTGTTTGTACAATGAGCGAGTTAAAATGTGTTACAAGAATAGGAGACATGCATAATTGGATTATGAGAAAATTCAAAGACCCTAGTGTTGCACAGGGCCAGTCAAGTTGTAGTAGTCGTCGTTAGCTCGAAAGAACAACACACCAAAGTCATATAGTCAAAAAGGGGTTGTTTATTTCTTTCTAGGCTCGTGAGTTATTTTTCAGAGAGAAGGAAAGAGAGAGGGTAAGGTCAAGCTATTCTATCATACGTCACGTTCATGCGTGCTGTTCGTTGCTACCCTAGATATGTGACAACGGAGCCCCAACAAATGCGTCCGACCCTTCTCAGGTCCGGCAAAAAAGAGGCCAAATTTTTTTTACTTCCGTTTGTAGTCCCAAGGATGGGGGGGGGGGGTCACATCCACTTCTGCTCCTCCGCAGAAACTGGGACTTCCGTTTTTATTTTTAACACTAGTCATTGGTCAGTCAATGGCTGGTCCCCCGTTGAGTGTTTACCCTTCCAAACTTTAACCTCTTTTTGTTCTTATTTCTTTTTTTCTCTTTCTCCAGAAATCCAATTACCGTTTTCTTTTCAATCCCAAATTCCCCATAGACCATAATAATTATGCTACACATGGACAAATACAGAGCCATCTGCCACTCTATTCTGAAAAATCCAAATAATACAGATTCAAAATATTTTTTTTTACACTATTATCTTAAAGGAAGTATTATCTTTATATTATGTATATATTTTTTATATTTATCAGAATCATTTATATGGGAAATTCCATGTCAAATCATCCAGGCCATGTCACCCACCTACTTCAATTTTTCTGAAATTCTATCCCAAGTGTGGATTATGATAAAGTTAGACAATCCCCAAAATTTGAGCTTCCAATTCCAAAAATTGGTGGAATTATGTTGATTTTTAGCTCTGCTAATTTGAGGGGGTTGCGAAAAATGGCAACTTTTTGTAACCTATTTTTGTCTGTAAAATGAGTTCTTGAGCTTCCCTACTCCTAAAAATTGTCTTTTTGGAATTGGAAGCTCAAATTTTGTGGATTGTCTAATGTTAACATAGCCCACACCTGGAAAAATTTAAGAAAAATTGAAGTGGGTGGGTGACAATTTTATTTTTTTCTGTATGATTTGACATGGAATTACCCATATATTAATACTAGTGTTCCTTAATCTTACATCCGTTATCACCTTGCAACACCCTCTGGTTAAAAATGAGACCATACAAATCATCCAAGATGAAATGCAAAAATGTAAATATTGATTATCTGGTGTCGCTTATCCAGCGAATTCTTATTTCTTATGAGTTTCGTCAGCTCAGCTAAATAATGGACCATTCTGTTTGTCTGTTTTTTTATAAAGAAAAAAAATGACATGTTATACAGAAAAAGTAGGATAAGAAAGAAAGAGAGTAAAAGAAAGATAGAGAGAGGGAATGAGACTGTTTCAATCAATGATGAAAAGAAGGAAAGAAAGAGAAAAAGAGTGAGAGAGAGTTAAATTAAGATTATTATACTTTTTACATATTGAAGTATTTTGTAATATCTTAAGTAAACCTATCAAACATTGTAATAATTAAATTATCATACTGTGGTATATCCACAGGTCCTGCTAGTCTATCTGTATATATATAAAGGGCAGTTTGTGTGTGTGTGTGTGAGTCTGAATGAAACTAAAATAAAACAATTGACGACAAAGTAAATATATACACATTGAATATCACCAGTTCTCGCATTTTATACAAAAATTATGAAGATTTGATTTATAATTGAAGATATCTAAAAATTAAAATATACATAGAAATAGCATTGAAATTCTACTTAAAAATAGGCTCACATCCAGCATTTGTAAATCTCGAAAGTAAATAAATCAGGGATTTTTTGCCCCTTCTACCCAGGCAATGCTGGGTAGCCACTTCTAGTATATCATAATACTTCTACAAGGAAGGGAGACAACTTGAGATTTTGGGGGAGAGTCCAAGTCAATGGATCCTGTTGCTAAACGCGGCTGCTGAAGAAGAAGAAGAAGAAGAAGAAGAAGAAGAAGAAGGTTGTGATCCGATAGATCCGAATTTGATATGATTTCTGTTTTGAATAGCAATGAGCTTCTCTTCAGCGACTTCTGGCATCCATTGGTGTCAAATGCAAATAATTGAATATTTTCACACGATAAAAAGTCAAAAGTTAATCTGAAAGAAAGAAAAGAAAATGATTAAAAGAAAATTTCAACAGGCATTTTCCATTATTCCATTTTATACTCAATTTCCTAAAGGAATTTTCCCAATTGATCTTCGTAACTGATCTTCCTAAAATGTAATTTCCTTAAAAGCCTTCACCAGTTTGCTTGTCCTTTCTTTGTTTATTTTGTCGATAGATTTTCAATTTTATTTGCAACTAGAAGCGGCTACCCAGCATTGCCTGGGTAAAGAGGGAAGAACTGGGGTGTATTGATTTGTTTACTTTTGAGATTTACAAATGCTGGACATTTTTAAGTAGAATTTCAATGCTATTTCTATGTATATTCTAATTTTGAGATCTTTCCGAATATAAATCAAATCTTCATAATTTTGCATAAAAAGCAAGAACTGGTGATATTTGATGTGTATATATATGTTTATTTTGTCATTTTATTTTTGTAGTTTCTTCCAGACTTACATACACCCCAACTGCCCTTTATATATATATATATATATATTATATATATGAGGTTAAGTAAACAAACAAATGTGTTTATTTTTATATGGTTTTAAGCTGACAATTTTTGGAGGATATGTGCTTAATTGAAGTCATACCTAATTTTGAAAATTAATTAGTTAATAATTAATGAATTTAGGTGGGCATATATGATCAAATGTAAGGCTAAACAAATCGAGAAAATGTCAATCCCTGAATGTACATTTCGACCTATTAGGTCTCATCAGCAAGGTTATAGACATGGGAGGCTGCTCCGTGTGTGACTCAAAACCTTGACTGTCAAGCTGTTTAGAGACTTTGCCTGTCAGCTTGACAGTCGAGGTCTCGAGTCACACACAGAGCAGTCTCCCATGTCTATAACCTTGCTGATGAGACCTAATAGGTCGAAATGTACATTCAGGGATTGACATTTTCTCAATTTGTTTAGCCTTACATTTGAACATATATGCCCGCCTAAAATAAATTCATTAATTATTAACTAATTAATTTTCAAAATTAGGTATGACTTCAATTAAGCACATATCCTCAAAAAAAAAAAATATATATATATAGAGAGAGAGAGAGATTAATGTGTATATATATATTCATTTTGTCATTTTTTTGTTGTAGTTTCACCCAGACATACATACATACACACTAACTGCTATTTATATATATATATATAGATTAATGTGTATATATATTCATTTTGTCATTTTAATTTTTGTAGTTTCATCCGGACATACATACATACACACTAACTGCTATTTATATATATATATATAGATTAATGTGTATATATTCATTTTGTCATTTTAATTTTTGTAGTTTCATCCGGACATACATACATACACACTAACTGCTATTTATATATATATATATAGATTAATGTGTATATATATTCATTTTGTCATTTTAATTTTTGTAGTTTCATCCGGACATACATACATACACACTAACTGCTATTTATATATATATATATAGATTAATGTGTATATATTCATTTTGTCATTTTAATTTTTGTAGTTTCAACCAGACATACATACATACACACTAACTGCTATTTATATATATATATATAGATTAATGAGTATATACATACATACACACCAATTCCCTTTTATAAATGCATAGACATCAATATAATCATCTGATGATGACTAAACAATTAAAATCTTAAAAGTCAATTTCTTGACTTATCTGATCAGACTTTATCCTTTCTGTTTTTAAACATCTCTTATTATAATGGAGATTCCATGTCTGTTTGTCTGTAACTGAAACTATGTCACTGCTAACATCACAATACCCTCAAAAATTCTGTAAGCTTATCAAGTTTATTGTCAAAATTATTAATATTAATACATAGAATAAATCTTATTAACAAAGTCTCTATGAAAATCTTAACTAGATTTGTCTCAAAACAGTCTATGTTATTAGTGCATTTAAAATCCTGCAATGTGTCTTATATATCACTAAGAAATAAAGGTTTACATAATATAGGGTGTGGTTAATTTGCATACTGGTTTTAACAAAACTGGGTTTAATAAATAATCACTTGGTGTTATTGATCTCTGATGTTATTGTTTTATTCTGCAACGTACTAAAATCAATCCTATGAATGATTTTATACAGAAACTAATTAGAATATAATTAAAATAAGTGAATTTTTTTTACATACATTATCATTTAATTTCATTAGTCTTTCTAATTTAATATTAAAATTTAAATACTTATGCCTGGAGGACATATATCTTACTACCACAAAGAATTCATCATATTTTCAGACTAGCTCTTTGTTTTACTATTATTAAGAAATAAAAAAAATAGAAAACCCTCTCATCATTAAACTCCTAAGCAGATTGGACTACATTTCTAACTCTAAAGAGATTCTCATATGTTGGATCACAAGCCACATTGGAGTGAGGGGAAATGAAAGAGCTGACTAGGCAGTTAAATTGGCTTTAGATTTGACCCCCCACATATATTGATTTGAAAACTAAAATTAATAGATTCCTTCATAATAAATGGTAATAACACTGGAATAACATCAACAATAAACTCTTCCTAATAAACCCCATTTTGGGAAACTGGAGACCAGCCTTTAGAAAGTTCAGAAAAAAACATGTTATTGTGTACCAATTATGTATTGGTCACACAAGACTTACGCACTCCTTTATACTCAAACAAGAACAACAACCACAATGTGAAACACTTCCTCATAGAATATGGAATTTTTTGCTCTCATCAGAAACCGCTTTTTAATGCAAATGATATGAAAGATCTATTTGAAAACAGGGATGACATTCTCCCCTTTTTGAGAGAAACAAAATTATACCAAAAATATAAACACAATCCTGATCAATACTATGTAAAAGTAACCCCTTAACACAATGCCCGGCAATGGTAACATATTGTTAAAAACGTTAACTACAAAAGTGTAAATATAGATATACAACATACAAGGTGTGTCAAAAAAGTATCGAGATTTTTTGTACTTTTCGACACACCTGTATTCTGAAAAAAAATAACGTTCCATTCTTCATTTTATCTTGGTAAATACAGTTTTAAACTTGGTACTTTTTTGACACACCTTGTATTCTGAAAAAAATTAATGAATGGAACTTCTTTCTTTTTTTTCAGAATACAAAGTGTGTCAGAAAGTACAAAAAAATCTCAATACTTTTTTGACACACCTTGTATATTGTTTCCTAACCTCTAAGTATGAAATAACCCTAGACAGGTTGATATGCCATTAAAATCCATCAACCAACCTATTACTAGTATGATTAATTGATAATGACTGAACAATAAGAATTCTTTGAAAGTCTATGAATTGCTAGAATGTAGACAATTCTAAAATAACGGTTAATATTTCCTGCCTGTCTCTCAGTTTTGTATTCACTTGATTTTGTTGAACACAATCCCTACACCCACTTGATTCGATACACCTTGATTCTCCAAGCCAAGAGTTCTTGTCTCCATAGTGATGGCAGCCATCTTCACAATCCTCACAAGCAGCAACAACAGAATTAACTTTACTGTTTATCTCATCAACATTATTCCTTACAATCTCATAAATTATCTTCTTGGACTTTGAATAGATCACTAATGCTATCAACTCCAATCACATATGAAGAAAAAAATGTACACACTAATTCAGCTGCTTTAACATCATCAAGCATTTAGGTACCTTCAACAATCTGCCAACAGCTATGAGTGTCTATCATGAGAAAAGGAATATTGAGGCAATGCTGCTATTTGTAGATTTCTCCAGGACATTTGACTCCTTACACAGAGGGAAAATGGAACAAATACTACTAGCATACGGCTTCCCCAAAGAAACAGTTGCTGCTGTAATGATGCTATACAAAGGCACTAAAGCAATGGTATGCTCACCTGATGGCAACACACACTTCTTTGATTTAGTCTCTGGAGTCCTATAAGGAGATACATTAGCACCATATATATATTTACCAACTCCTCCGCACGAGCAGGATGTGACACAAGGTCAATTTCTTAAGTGGAGTTCAACAGGTTTGAATTCAGAGTTTTCCTTCTCCTAGACCGGTTGCCAAACCAAGGTTAAAGAGCCCAGTCTGCCATACTATTTACCCATAACTGGAGGGAGAGTAGAATTCATACCTTTCCCAAGGGTATTAGCACTAAGTGAAATGCAATTACCAAGTCCAGGATTTGAACTCGGGGAGAGGAGTCCATTTCCCATGACTTTAACCATTACACCACGCGCTTCTTTTTTATATCATTAGCACCATATATGTTTATGATATTTCTAGACTATGTTCTTCGAATATCATTAGATCCCATAAAAGAAAAAGGCCTTACACTAAAAAAGAAAAGAAGCAGGTGATATCATGTACAGACCATTACAGATGTGAACTACACAGATGACTGTTTATATATATATATATATATACATATATGTTGAAAAGATAAATGGAAAATAATATATATATTAGTATGGA
>CM042138.1:94475155-94484292 GCA_023376005.1 Doryteuthis pealeii
GAAAACCAGATAATCAGGATTTACATTTTTTGCATTTCATCTTGATGGATTTGGACAGTATCATTTTTAACCAGAGGGTGTTACAAGATAATAACAGTCATACAATTAAGGAACACGATTATTATTATATAGATTTTTTATAAAAATGTTTCTATTTTTGTCTTGCGGCTTACTCTAAAATTAAATTCTCTCCAAATTTTTAAAAGATTGCCAACCATGATTCTATGTTTCTGTCTATATGATTAATGTAGAACCATTGTGTCCAAGTATTATCTGTGTTATTTGGACTATTGACCTCATCTTCATTGTTATCTGTACAAATTTCGGCCAATGTGCTCTCCGGCCTTCTTCAGGTATTTCTTGTCAGATTCGGGAACCTTTTTTTCAGACTCGGAACCTTTTGTCATAATCGGTAGCCATCACGGAACTTTGAACCTTACCCTTTTTTCAGTCCACGGGGGTATCCTGTTCTCATTCCATTAACCATAGCTGAGGTAGAGGCATTAAGCTGTGTTAATTATTATTCTATGTTACTGCCGCCCTTGGCCAGGATTGAACAGGCAGTCTAGAGATAACTGTCACTTAGAACTGTCTTAACCTAACTCCTTTATCCACTAGGCCATCTGTCCAATTGGACACATGGTCTAGTGGATAAAGGAAAAGAAGGTTCCCGAGTCCGAGAAAGTTCCCAAGTCCGACAAGAAATACCTGAAGAAGGCCGGAGGGCATATTACCGAAATGTTGTACAGATAACAATGAAGATGAGGACAATAGTCCAAATAACGTAGATAATACTAATCATCAAGCCTCATCTCAAATATTCAGAGAAACATTATGTCCAAATCTCAAATATCCGCCACATGAGTCACATGATTCCTGTTGACTACTTATGTTACTTATCTCACAGCAAAAACGATTTTCGCAAACCAATATTCCCTAAAAACTAAAAAATAATTTTCTAATTACTTTTTTCTATTCTATTTTTTCATTTCTATTAGATATTTTATATATTAATACTGGTGTTCCTTAATTGTACGGCTGTTATCATCTTGCAAACCCTCTGGTTAAAAATGAGACCATCTAAATCATCCAAGATGAATCTATATATTAATACTGGTGTTCCTTAATTGTACGACTGTTATCATCTTGCAACACCCTCTGGTTAAAAATGAGACCATCTAAATCATCCAAGATGAATCTGTATATTGATACTTGTGTTCCTTAATTGTACGACTGTTATCATCTTGCAACACCCTCTGGTTAAAAATGAGACCATCTAAATCATCCAAAATAAATCTATGTATTAATACTCATATTCCTTAATTTACGACTGTATCATCTTGCGACACCCTCTTTTTAAAAATAAAAAACTATTTTTTGTCTGTTACTTAAAAAAATATTAGATTTCAAAGATCTGTTTACATTTTTTTACAAAAGAATGTGCCAAAAATTAATTTTTACTCTGCCCAATGGCGTTTTTTTTTCTTTTCCTATTTGAATAATGAAATTTCATATATATTTCCAGAGAAATTGACTTGATTTTTCATATACTGTTTTCTCCCAAACTCCAGTTGCCATTCTTTAAAAAGTCTATCAAGTTTGTAATATCAGATATCAACACATTTTGTTATTCTATTCTTAACATTTTAATCAGAATACTTACAACATTGTATCACAATAAATGAAACCAAGTCTGCGGATTATTCCCCCAAAACTGCAAAGTTATTTAACAGCTTTTTTCATGTGCTTTCAATTTTACTTGAATTTTTATCTTTTTATTATTTTTTGTTTTTTTAACAGCTGATTTTTTTTTTTTCAATTCTTGATATTGTATTGTTTTTTTGTTTTATTTTTTGTTCTCTTTGCCTCCATCTTGAATGTTATGTTTGTTCATTAAAGTTTTTTTGTATGTTTATTTTTTTTTTTTTTGTTTTTTTTATTTAGATGGCAATCAGCACGAATCATTTCCAGATTAAGCAGACTTAAGTCATCGGCCATGGATAAAAAAACAACCAACATTGTAATTTTATGTTTTCACTAATACTCTCTATGTAAATATTACTTTGAATAAAGAATTCTCTCAGGAACATTTTTCTAATTTGTCTTTAAGAAAATACTCTTTAAAGCAGTGATTCTCAATTTGGATCTGAGAA
This sequence comes from Doryteuthis pealeii, assembly GCA_023376005.1. Lineage (NCBI taxonomy): Eukaryota > Metazoa > Mollusca > Cephalopoda > Myopsida > Loliginidae > Doryteuthis > Doryteuthis pealeii. The sequence goes on from CM042138.1 coordinate 94,477,309, forward strand.
ATTTTTAAAATTTGCATAGAATTGGTAAATGGATTGGTAAATGGATTGGTAAATGATGGACTGGCAAATACATTTAATTTATTGCAGATTGGAAAAAGAAGAGACCAATGCTTGAAGTATATATGCTTGCATGTGTACCTGTCTTGATGTGTGTGTGTGTGTGTGTGTGTGTGTGTGTGTCCTGAGATCGACCTTGAAAAAATGTGAATCGATGTGAAGACCTGGGAGAGTAAGTCTTTGGACCATGGGCAGTGGAGAAGAGCTGTGCAGGAGGGCACGGAAAGGTTTGAGACCGGCCGTTATACAGCATGAGCAGTTGAAGAGAGATTTTGCAAGAATAAAGAAGTAGACAATCAAGGACTTCAAATCGGTCTACTATGTGACCAGTGTGGAAGGCTATGTATGAGCAGCTGGCCTGATCAGTCACCAATCTGTGCATCAGTGGGATGGACTAATAAAATACCCCGTGCTCCCTGGAAATACCTGTAATTGTGGAAGGTGTGCAAGACTTTGGCAGGACTAAAGAGCCACTTTCGTGCAGCTCATTGTTGAACTTTTTTGAAGCTCACCATTATATTGTTTGAACTATTGAGCTTTTTTTTTTTTTTTTTTCTTTTTTCTTTTTTTTTTTTATTATTATTGTTACTATATCAAGCAATGGCAATACTTGAATACGAGCTTGCTGCCATCATGCTAGGCATAAAGTGGCGGCATAAACTCACCACATTTGGTAATAAATCTATTAATAATAGAGATTCGGTCTCTGGTTGTCTGTAACCAAAACTATGTCACTGCTTAAATCACAATTACCAAAATTGTCAATACATAGAATAAAGAACAATACTAATGAAATAGATAAGAGCTCTTCCTTATAGTTCAACATTTGAATCCTTTCCATTGTAATGAATAAACTATATATAATTCAAATAAATAAACTATATAAACTATGAAATTAATTAAAAAATTGTATTACTTAAGTATAAAAAATTATTTGCGAAATTTATAATCAATTTAAAAAATCATTTTTACTCTTTAATTCAATAAAAAGAAGTTAAGGAGTAAAAAAAAAATAAAACAATTTAAAATTTCTGCCCCATCAGTTAAAATGCTGCATGCATCTATTAATTATTAATTAAATTATTTTGAATATTTTACGCCTAAATTTTACTAAAGTTTACAAATAAATAAATATGATTTTGGGTCAAATTTAGGCGTAAAATATTCAAAATAATTTAATCAATAATTAATAGATGCATGCAGCATTTTAACTGATGGGGCAGAAATTTTAATTGTTTTTTTTTTTTTTTACTCCTTTAATAAATTTGATGATTTAACTAACTTGTGATACAAACCTCTGACATTGAATTTTTAACTCCATCCCGCTCGGGCAATATCTTTCAAAAATAAATTTTTACACCGCCCTGAGGATGTTTTTTTTTTTTTTTTTTTTTTGCTAGTAATACCTAACATCTGTTTTGACTTCTAATGTTCTATTAGAAATTATAAATCATGGCATCTTTGGTTTAGAAGAATAATATCTTTTTATAAAAACGATTGTTGGGGAAGTGTTTATTCATGGACTGTCCGATTGGGAAGCCCTGGATTAATGGTAATGATGTTTCAACCACAAGACAATGCCTGATCCCAGGATTTTCATCCAATGAATAAAGGCTTTGCTGGTGACACTACTGCAGTTTTTGCAGTCGTAGTTGTATGAATATATTTACATGTGTACGTGCACCTGTGTGTGTGAGTGAGTGAGTGAGTGTGTGTGTGCATATACTCATAAAGAGAGAATATATTTACACGTGTATATGCACCTGTGTGTGTGTGTGTGTGCACTAATAAGAGAGAAATATTTACGTGTGAGTATGTGTGTGTGTGTAAGCGCATGTAAAAATAAGAGAGAATATATTTACATGTGTATGTGCATTGTGTGTGTGTGAGAGAGAGAAAGAGAGAGAGTGCATGCAAAAATAAAGAGAGAGAAAAGGAGAGTATATATTTACATGTTTTGATGGACGTGTGTGTATGAGGTGTGGGTGTTTGTGTGAAATCCCTTATAAAGAGAGAAAAAGAGAGAATATATTTACGTGTGCGTGTGTGTGTGTGTAAGCAAAAATTAAGAGAGAAAAGGAGATATAGAAAATGCCCCAAATCCTCTGAGAATCAACTTTTTATGTTTCTTATTAAATGTTTTATGTAATACAGGGTTTCAGGAGACAGACATACTTATATATATCTATATATATAAAAGGAAGTTTGGTATGTACGTGTCATTGTATAACTCTGGAAAGGGAGGTCAGTCAGATTCGAAATCTTGCATACACCTTTAAACCCTTCTAACTAAGACACACGTCAAATTTGGTTATTGATTTTTACTAATTAAGGGATATAATTAATTAATTAAACCAAAATCAACCCATTTGCGCTGCCTGCGTTCTATTATAGCTATACCAGTAGTTTTGTTTAATTTTAGTGAACAAAATCGCAGTCTAAGCCATTCAGCTTGGATTCTTTTGCCTATTTATGGTCCAATCTTTATATATAGTCCGGTCATGGATTGGGTACTATTGCTAGTATATATATAAAAGAAAGTTTGGTATGTACGTGTCGACTTATAACTCAAAAACTAGATGTTATTTAGATTTAAAATCTTGCATACACCTTGACATCCTTATAACTAATAAACAGACCAAATTTAGTTATTGATTTTTACTGATTAAGGGTTATGATTAATTAATTAAACAAAAATCAAACGATTTGTGATAATCGTGTCAAAGCTGCTGCTGCTAATATAAAAAAATTCGCTGGCTGCTACCTATATCAGCCATGATTTAAAATGGCACCGCTGCTGGTAATTTGAAGTTGACAAATTTGTGCCCTAATCATTTCAGCTTGGAATTTCTCGCATATCACTGGTCTAATATTAGAAATTTTATTTGGTTAGAAATGAAATAAAATAATCTTTCTAAATATGCAATTTGTATGTGGTTTTATCGATTAAATTTTTTTACAGTGAAGTCAATAACAATAATAAATGAAAACATTTAATTTAACGATTAATAATAACTCAACTTTGTTTTATTATATATTTCATATATATATACTTTCATATATATATATATTATTATATATAGATTTCCCTGAAGAATTGCTCCGCAAGAAACTGCAGTTGGAATTTATAACATTCGCTTTTTAAAAAACGTATATAATATATAATATATAATTACGGGGGTGCATGGTGTAATGGTTAACATCAAAGGAAATGGACTCCTTGAACTAAGTTCAAATCCTGGACAAGGCTGTTTACATTTCATATAGCATTAATACCCATGGAAAGGCATGAATCTAACCATTCTCCTCCAGCTATGGGTAAATAGTGGGTAGACTAGGCTCTTAAACCTTAGTTAGGCAACCAATCTATGAGAAGGAAAACTCTGAATTCAAACCTGTTAAACTCCACTCAAGAAATTGACCTTGTGTTGCAGAGGAATTGGTAAATATATATATATATATATTGTGTGTGTGTGTGTGTGTGTGTGTGTGTAGATATTTTTTATAAGTTAGAATAGAGTAGGAACAAACTTAATGGTACTCAATGTGTGTGTGTGTGTATATTTACCAATCCCACACAAGTATATCATAATATGTATGTTGCTAACTTATCTCCTTGTAGGACTCCAGCCACAATGTCAAAGAAAACCATGTCAACATTAACCTCACACTAAAAAAAAGGCAAAAAGCAGGCAATATCCCGCAGAGACTTTTATGAATGCAGACTATGCAGATGATCTTCACTTCTTTTAAACACACCGGCACAGCCAAATCCTTGTTACACAGCCTTGAAAAGGCAGTATGGAACATCAGCCTATACATGAATTCCAATAAAACCGAATCATGTGTTTTAAAATAAAGGAGACATCTTCACACTCGGTGGTAAACTCCTAAACTCGTGGAACAATTCACGTACCTAGGTAGTAATATCTCATTCACAGAAAGCAATGTTAATGCATGCATAGGAAAGTCATGGTCTGCTAAACAGGTTATCAGTCATATGGACATCCAATTTCACTGACAATTCTTCTAGGCCGTAGTTGTATCAGTGCTACTGTATGGCTGCACCACTTTGTCCCAGCAAAGACGTACATTGACCAGCTCAGCACGGATACTGGATGCTGAGCAGAGTAACTCGGGGTCAATGAGTGATAGGGATGTTTTGGCGAGAGATTGTCATGGATATCTGTGCTACAAGCGTGACATGATGATGATCATGATCATGATATATATATATATATGTGTGTGAAGAAAATTGGAAGTGAATCGACAGTATATGAAAAATTGAAAAAACACACAAGTTCATAAACGAGTAATGTATATTTTGCCTACGCTGCAGTGTTTCGATCTGTTCCAATAGATCTTCATCAGGACTTTTGTTTGAGGAAAATAAGAAAATCTGCAAGACTCTTTTGCTTTGTCGGTCAGTCTATTTAAAAATTGATGAATGAAACGCAAACTTTCGTGGATGTTTAAAACGTATAACAGATCTGAAAATGGTTGCTGTAGAGTTTTAAAAAATGTAAACAAACGCTGAACAGACGACTGCACGCACTGGGTGTGTGTGGTAAGCATGAGTATGTGATATATTAAATATATAATTAATGAAAAAATATATATATATTTATTAATTGAAAAAAGCATCCCTATTTATTCTAAACTAAGTTGAAGAAACGTGTGTGGGTGAATTTTATTTAATGTATTTTATATTTTTTAATTAAATTTTATTTTTATTAATACAATATTTTTACAATATTTTAATTACATGATGAGTGTGTGTAAAATTCATTAGTAATTATTATTTATTATAATATTTATTAAATTTATTTGTATTCATAGATTTATGCAAAGGGGAAAATGTGAGTGTGAGTGTGAGTGTGAGTGTGTGTGTGTGTGTGTGTGTGTGTGTGTGTGTGCAAGCATAAGTGGTATTATTAATTACATGATGAGTGAATGTGTGTGTATGTGTGTGAAAGTTATCAGTAATTATTACATTATTATTATCAAAATTATAATTTATTTTTGTAATTACAGTATTATTATTTTTATTTATTTATTATTATTTATTATTATTTTTGTTTATATATCTGTTTATTTATTTAATTTTTTGATTATTTTTTTTTGTATATGTGATGAGATTTTACAAACTCTACACCATGTAAAAATATGTGTGTGGGGGGTGAAATGTATTTAGGAATTAATGCATTATTGTATTAAATATTAAATTTATTGACTAACGAAAGCCCTGATGAAGATCTATTGAAACAGATCGAAACACTGCAGTGTAGGTGAAATAAACATTACTTGTTTATTTTATTTTTCAATTTTACATAATATTACATATATATATATATATATATTTATAATATATATATATATATATATATTATATATATATATGATAAATGGATACCTTGGTACAAATATTTATAATACTCTATAATGTAAAAATATATATGCAGATCTTTATATGTACGTTTGAGTTTCTCATTTTGGTTAAATCCTATTAAGGAAACACTTGATGCCATCCACCTACATATATATATTATATATATATATATATTATATATATATATATATATATATATATTAGACAAAACATGACACATTAGGTCACCATTGAACTCTGGGTAGATAATTGGGATTAGGGAAAAATGAGTTAGCAAAGTGAATTAGATTGTTTTTTAAACAAAAAAAACATTAAATCTTTTGTAAGACTTATAAGAAAGGAAACATTTGACTTAATTGAACTAGCTGCTTCTGAAACTTAACATACAAATATATTTTACATTCTGTAATCACTCTCATCATGCTCACAGAGAAACTAACATATATAACAAGGAGTTAATCAAGATATACATAGAAAAGGGGAAAGTGACAGGCAGAATATAGAGTAAGAGATGGGCCAGTTTTTTACTTAATTGCAAATTACAACGAATTAGAACCAATTAAAATTATTTTTTTTTAAACATAACTCAATCCTAGAATTAAGGAATATTTGATATGAATTTTGTGTCATTAACTAAATTGGAAAAAATCCTTTAGCAGATCATTGATTCACTCACGTTGTATCCTAATATATAGAGTAAATTCTTGTACGTACGTGTTGATCTATAACACAGACAGAGAAGTCACTTAGATTTGAAATCTTTCATATAGATTAATATCCTTCTAACTAAGAAACACGTCAATTTGGTTATTGATTTTTTACTAATTAAGGGATATAATCAATTAATTAGCCAAATCACCCAATTTGTGGAACTGTCCATATACCAAGCACCTGCTGATATAAAATATTGTCCGCTGGCTGACTTTTTGTTACAGCGATTATTATAGTGATTTACAGCAGAAATGTATTTTTTTGCGAATAAATTTCGCAGTCTAAGCCATTCTGCTAGGAATTTATCACCTATTCTTGGTCCAATCTTTAAAATATTTATATCATTGGAAAGAAAAGAATATATTCTTTCTGATATGCAATTTTTATGCGTTTTATTAATTGAATCATTTTTTACAGCGAGTTAGAAAAAAAAATTGGCTTCAGAGAGCTGACATGTATGATTTTTTTTTTCTTCTAAATTTTAAGAAAAAAAACAAATTCTATTTTTCTCGCCTATTTACGGTTCCAGTCTTCTTTAAGATATTCTATATGGTTTGAAAGAAAATGAATTAATCTCTCTAAATATGTAATTGATTGAGTTTTATCAATGGAATTATTTTTTTACAGCGAGTTAAAATATATATTTTGCTTCAGTCAGCCTAGAATTCGTAGTATCATTTTTTTTCATACTTAAAATTTAAATAAAATCAAATCTTATTATCGTATTAATATTGGTATATACTTTTCTATAAAAAATATGTTTTGGTGGAAATAGATATATTAAAACAGAATATTTCTAATATGTATTCCGTATGTCTTTTCAACAT
>CM042138.1:94484392-94604392 GCA_023376005.1 Doryteuthis pealeii
ATATATACTTTCATATATATATATATATATATATATATAATGGGGGTGCATGGTGTAATGGTTAACATCAAAGGAAATCAACTCGTTGAACTAAGTTCAAATCCTGGACAAGGCTGTTTACATTTCATACATTTCATATTTCATTAATACCCATGGGAAAGGCATGAATCTAACTATTCCCCCTCCAGCTATGGGTAAATAGTAGGGCAGACTGGGCTCTTAAACCTTAGTTAGGCAACCAATCTATGAGAAGGAAAACTCTGAATTCAAACCTGTTAAACTCCACTCAAGAAATTGACCTTGTGTTGCAGAGGAGTTTGTAAATGCTACTGTATGGCTGCACCACTTGGTCCCAGCAAAGACGTACATTGACCAGCTCAGCATGGATACTGGATGCTGAGCAGAGTACCTCCGGGGGGGCAATGAGTGATAGGGATGTTTGGCGAGAGATTGTCATGGATATCTGTGCTACATGCGTGACATGATGATGATGATGATGATATATATATATATGTGTGTGAAGAAAAATTGGAAGTGAATCCGACAGTATGTAATATGAAAAATTGAAAAAAAACACACAAGTTCATAAACGAGTAATGTTTATTTTGCCTACGCTGCAGTGTTTCGATCTGTTCCAATAGATCTTCATCAGGACTTTCGTTAGTTTGAGGAAAAAATAAATGTATCACAGAAAATAAGAAATCTGCAAGACTCTTTTGCTTTGTCAGTCAGTCTATTTAAAATTGATGAATGAAACGCGAGTGTTCGTGGATGTTTAAAACGTATAACAGATATTGAAAACGGTAGAGTTTTAAAAAATGTAAACAAACGCTGAACAGACGACTGATTCACTTGCGCTGGGTGTGTATGTGTGTGTGTAAGCATGAGTATGTATTATATTAAATTATAATTAATGAAAAAATATATATATATATCCTATTTAATTGAAAAACGGCATCCCCTATTATTTTAAACTAAGTTGAAGAAACGTGTGTGGGTGAATTTTATTTAGTGTTTATTTTATATTTTTTAATTAAATTTTTATTTTTATTAATACAATATTTTTACAATATTTTTAATTACGTGATGAGTATATGTGTGTGTGTAAAATTTATTAGTAATTATTACATTTATTATTATAATATTTATTGAATTTATTTTGTATTCATAGATTTATGCAAAGGGGAAAATGTGAGTGTGTGTGTGTGTCTGTGTGTGTGTGTGTGCAAGCATAAGTGTGTATTATTATTAATTACATGATGAGTGTGTGTGTGTGTATGTGTGTGAAAGTTATCAGTAATTATTACATTATTATTATTAAAATTATAATTTATCATTTTGTAATTACAGTATTATTATTTTTATTTTATTTATTTATTTATTATTATTATTTTTGTTTATATATTTGTTTATTTATTTTTTTAATTATTTTTTTTTTGTATATGTGATGAGATTTTACAAACTCTAAACCATGTGAAAATGTGTGTGTGTGTGTGTGTGTGTGTGTGTGTGTGTGTGTGTGTGTGTGAAATGTATTTAGGAATTAATGCATTATTGTATTAAAATATTAAATTTATTGACTAACAAAAGCCCTGATGAAGATCTATAAAAACAGATCGAAACACTGCAGTGTAGGTGAAATAAACATTACTTGTTTATGAATTTGTGTGTTTTTTCAATTTTACATAATATTAATATATATATATATATATATATATATATATTATATATATATGAATAAATGGATACCTTGGTACAAATATTTATAATACTCTATAAATGTAAAAATATATATGCAGATCTTTATATGTACGTTTGAGTTCTCAATTTTGGTTAAATCCTATTAAGGAAACACTTGATGCCATCCACCTACATATATATATATATATATATATATATATATATATTAGACAAAACATGACACATTAGGTCACCCATTGAACTCTGGGTAGATAATTGGGATTAGGGAAAAATGAGTTAGCAAAGTGAATTAGATTTGTTTTTTAAACAAAAAAAAACATTAAAATCCTTTTGTAAGACTTATAAGAAAGGAAACATTTGACTTAATTGAACTAGCTGCTTCTGAAACTTAACATACAAATATATTTTACATTCTGTAATCACTCTCATCATGCTCACAGAGAAACTAACATATATAACAAGGAGTTAATCAAGATATACATAGAAAAGGGGAAAGTGACAGGCAGAATATAGAGTAAGAGATGGGCCAGTTTTTTACTTAATTGCAAATTACAACGAATTAGAACCAATTAAAATTATTTTTTTTAAACATAACTCAATCCTAGAATTAAGGAATATTTTGATATGAATTTTGTGTCATTAAACTAAATTGGAAAAAATCCTTTAGCAGTCATTGATTCACTCAGCGTTGTATCTAAATATATAAGAGTAAATTCTTGGTACGTACGTGTTGATCTATAACACAGAACAGAGAAGTCACTTAGATTTGAAATCTTGCATATAGATTAATATCCTTCTAACTAAGAAACACGTCAAATTTGGTTATTGATTTTTTACTAATTAAGGGATATAATCAATTAATTAAGCCAAAATCACCCAATTTGTGGAACTGTCCATATACCAGCACCTGCTGATAATAAAATATTGTCCGCTGGCTGACTTTTTGTTACAGCGATTTATAGCGATTTACAGCAGAAATGTATTTTTTTGCGAATAAATTTTGCAGTCTAAGCCGTTCTGCTAGGAATTTATCACCTATCCTTGGTCCAATCTTTAAAATATTTATATCATTGGAAAGAAAAGAATATATTCTTTCTGAATATGTAATTTTTATGCGTTTTTTTTAATTGAATCATTTTTTACAGCGTGTTAGAAAAAAAATTGGCTTCAGAGAGCTGACATGTATGATTTTTTTTTTCATTCTAAATTTTAAGAAAAAAAACAAATTCTTTTTTCTCGCCTATTTACGGTTCAATCTTCTTTAAGATATCTATATGGTTCGAAAGAAAATGAAATAATCTCTCTGAATATGTAATTTGATTGAGTTTTTATCAATGGAATTATTTTTTACAGCGAGTTAAAAATATATATTTTGCTTCAGTCAGCCTAGAATTCGTAGTATCATTTTTTTCATACTTAAAATTTAATATAAAATCAAATCTTATTTATCGCATATTTTTGTTTCTATTTTAAAAATATTTATTTTGTTAGAAAAAAGATCTTTCTAAATATGTAATTAGTATGTCTTTTCAGACATTGAATTATTTTTAAAACGAATTAAATAACAAATCAAACGAAAACATTTGACGACAAATCAAGTTTTTTTTAATAAATTCCCGTCGTTCGTCAATTGTAAACAAAACTTTTTTTTTTATTTTTCATAATCGCGTTAATTTATCTATTTTAATAATAGAAATACAAATAAAATCATGATACTAATGTAGAATAGTGCGCAAGAGATAATATCATTAGATTACCTAATACATTTCACGGAAATACCTGAAAACTCAAATTGTTATCAAATTTATGATAAAGTAATTATTATAGTAAAGTATACTATATTTGATCGGCTATGTTTTGAATTAATAATGTTATTTTTTTAAAGATTATTTATCGTTTTACATAAATTTGATTACTTTATTTAATTCTTTTTTCTTTTTCAAATATTAATTTAAAATTTAGCAAATCGCGTCATTTATATTTTATTTTTAAAATATAGTTAATCATTTAATTAAAATTTCTTACTATATCATTATGTGATGGGCTAAACTTGGAAATCGGTCGTAAAATTTAGGGTGACCCAGAAAAAAAACAGAACGCATAAATTTTGTAATACAACTGTTAATTTTAACTTGGGGGGGGGTAGGTTAGGGTTTAGGGTTAGGGTTGGAGTTGGGGTTTAGGGTTAGTTTAATGAGAAAATAAAAAAATAATTTTTCTGTTTTTCTGGGTCACCCTGTATGCAGGGTGACCCGCCCCCCCCCCCCAAAAAAACTGAACCACAAATTTTGTAATAAAACTGTTAATGTTAACTAGGGGGTTTTAGGGTTAAGGGTAGGGTTAGAGGTGGGGTTTAGGGTTAGTTTAATGGGAAAATAAATAATTTGGGTTCTGTTTTTTCTAGGTCACTTGTAATATGTCTTAACTTTTCGACCAATTTGCAAGTTTAGCTATATGATGTCATATTCCTGACCTCCCACCAGGCAGAATTAAATTAAGATCGTTTTTACGTGGTGATTTTTATGGGTCATCCTGCAAGGACCGAACTCGCTATTCAGTATGTTACATAAACAAAAATAGATATCTATCGATTCACTAATTACCAATTCAATTCGCGCGCACACCGCAATAAAGACACACACACTTGCCAACAAAACAAAACATAAGTTGTAACGCCAACCGGAAGTTGACTCCATGGTAGCCAAAAATGGAGTGACCAAATTAACACGTTTCTACGCATAGGCTCAAGATTAGACTTCCGGTTGGAAAACAAGAATTCCTAAACAATAAAGAAAATAATTTTGTAAATAAACTCACATTTTCGTCCAATCGAAAACGCTCCCCCCCCCAAAAAAAAAATAAATAAATAAATAAAAAAGGCTTGTGTGATCCGAAATCGGATCACACAAGCCTATATAAATCGACTTTGAAGAACCGACAATACAGAGATCCATGCGTCAGCGTCGAACGCATCAACGGGGACCGACCTCGCAAACGAAACCTACATCACAAGGTGGCGGACTATCCCCCAACCCCTACTCTGACCGACCAGCAAGTTAAATTGGCGAACTTCCTACAACAAGACTACGCCAACTGATACTGATACAACCAGCTATCGACTTCAGAATACCAAAACACAAAATTCTGTCTACATCGCCACCCCACTACAACTGACTCGGCCATCCTGACATTTTACTGACTTTATTATTCACTTTACGACAATCACCAAAATTAGACATCTCTCTTAAATTCACTATCAGCTTTTCGTCGCTTTTCATGTTCCTTTTTCTGATACAATTTTGAAACTTAAAATCTGTGTTTGTTTTTTTCCTCATCACCATACGCTTCATACTAACCCTGTTTATTACAAGTAGTAATAGATCTGCAAACGATTATTAAACCATGTCTTTATCGCTGCTAATATATATATATATATATATATATATATTATATTATGTGTGTGTGTGGTGTGTGTGTGTGTGTACATCCTTAGATAAAACCAAAACAGATTCCGCAGAAGTCGGTTCACAACTTCTCAAATCCTGACTATTCGTCAAATCATAGGTGTTTATAAAAAAAATCTTGAGGCAACCCTACTATTTGTAGACTTCTCCAAAACATTTGATTCCATAAAGAGGAAAATGGAGCAAATACTACTAGCATACGGTCTCCCCAAAAAATAGTTACCTGTTAAATTAGCACAATACCGAAGATTATAAACTTCTGAATAATGGATGAAATATCTTGTTAAAAGAAGACATCAGTTTTGAAGTTAAAAAAAAACCTACTATACGTAAGAATCTACTTTCCTCGTAAAAATTTCCTATTCAGAATTCGAATCCTAAAGAATAGAGTAAAAATGGCCAAACGATAACAAGATATGAAACATTGTAGAGAATAAAAGATCAGTTTTTATGTTCGATTTAACATCAACACAAATATCGTAGCACTTCACTTTTTCTTTTTCTTTTTTCTTTCTTTTTTTTTTTTTTTTTTTCTTTTGTCCAAATTGGCATAAACAATGTCGGGAAAAGAACATTGGACCGGTGATTGCTGTCCAATTCTTTTTCGCCGTTGTCGTGTGAATGTCAAATGGTCAGTAAAGACACGGCAAAAGAAAAAGCAACAAAGGACCAGCAAAAGGAATATAAGAATAGATGAAATGCTAAAAAGTCACAACCCTTCAAAAAGGTCACAGACTTGAGATATTTATCATTCTGCTAAGAAGATACTGCATGTAGAAACAAAAAGGTATCCAACCTTTGCGGCTGACTCGGACTGAATGAGAGAAACTTTCTAAAAATAAAAGAAATTCTCCTTTATGCCTGTTGACTTGTACCCGTGGTCAATGGCGTAGCGTAGCTGAGTCTGGGTCGGGGAGGGGGTCGATTGCGCAAAACTTTGAGAAGCGCGAAAATTGTTGGATAAAAAAATATAAAGAAATGACAAAAATTGTAAAGTAATATAAAACGACACCTCGAAGTTTTACTTAATGTAGGGTTTGGTTTCTTTGTTTAATGACATATCAACCTTCTTGGGTTATTTAATGCCAAAGCCATCCTGTAGAAGAATAGTAGTGGTACTATTTAACCCGTAGCAGGTGGTCCATACCTTTCCCAAGAGTATTTGTCCGAAAGTGAATGTAATAGCGCAACTGGTGTTTGAACGATGTTGCAGCCTAGCACGTTAGTCATTGTGCCATGGGGCTTCTCCTCATTCGAGTTTTTTTTTCTTTTGTTTTTTTTTTGCTTTTGTTTTTTTTTTAGAATAATACAGGAGAAGGCTGCTCAAAAGGTGCAGCCCATGCTAAAAAAAAAATTCTGCTAATTTTTTGTAATGGTAGAAATAACGGTAATTATGAACTTTTGTTTGGTAAATTAGGGTGTCCAAGAAAAAACAGAACCCACAAATTTTGTAATAAAACTGTTAATTTTCCCATTAAACAAATAAATCAGGGTTTGGGGTTAGGGTTAGGGTTGGGGGGTTTAGGGTTAGTTTAAGGGTAAAATAAATAAATAATTCGAGTTCTGTTTTTCTGGGTCAACCCGTACATAAGGATTTTTTACATGCGCAAACCTAAAACGGATACATATAAAGGTAAAACTTGCAAATCATACTCAAAATCCCATGATATTACAGGGTAGTCCAGAAAAAACAGAACCAAAATTACTTATTTATTTTCCCATTAAACTAACCCTAAACCCTAAACCCCAACCCTAACCCTAACCCTAACCCTAAACCTAAACCCTAATTTATTTGTTTAATGGGAAAATTATCAGTTTTATTACGAAATTTGTGGGTTCTGTTTTTTCTTGGACACCCTAATTTACTAAACAAAAATTCATAATTACCAAAATAACTTACCTCGGAGATCAAAGCAAGCGTGAATATGTCTTGCGTGCAAAATAAGTGAAGGGTTCGAAAGGAAAAAAGAAAATATGACTGTCGTACCATTTTAATTTAAGAAAACGCGATCTCAAAGCCAGGAGAATTAGTGAGAGTAGTTAGCGCGTATGCAATTTTTCTCGTGATTAGCTATATATAAAACCCCAGGCATGATAGGGGAAAAAGCAAGACACCTTTGAACGTGGTATTGCGGAAACATTGAAGACTGCTGTGATATTCTTGCAAACGGAGAAGTTTTGTCATCAGACTTGTAGTGGTTTGGTTTTGATTTTGGTTTTGAACTTTAAATGACTAAATTCTTACCATAAAATTGTACTAGTGCATTATTTGAAATGAACTTAATTTTTACTAAAAACACATTTCGTGAAAATTATGTTGAATCAAAGAGAAAACACGACGCTTTTCAAATCTATTTCAATGCATGTTTTTAACTCTAAAATATCATAAAATGTATTTTTAGTAACAATTAAATTCATTTCAAACAATGCACTAGTACAATTTTATGGTAAGAATTTAGTCATTTAAAGTTCAAAATAACCCATTATTCTATGTACTACACATGAGCCATTGATGAGTTGTTGAGCACCTGAGCACAGTACGTAATCATTTTATTATTATTTACTCCTTTTGAGTTTTCACATCAGCATTAGCTGATGGTCTTTCACTGGAGTCTGAGTGACAGCAAGTCTCCTCAGGTCTCCAGGACTCTTCTGAGTATTCTTGCAGATTGCAGCAGTGTTCTGAATGGTTTCAATCCTTCCTCTGATTTCCAAACTTTCCAAACCCTTTTCCAATCCTTTTGGGATCGTTCCAAGGGCACCAACTACAATTGGTATCACTTTCATATTCCATAGCTTTTTCAGTTCTCTGGCAAGGTCCAGATATTTGTCCATTTTTTCATTTTCCTTTAGCTTCACCCTGTGATCTGCTGGAACTGCAAAATCCACTAGTTGACAAGTTCTTTCTTTTTTGTTCATCAACACTAGGTCTGGTCTTCTTGCTGGGATAAGGTGACCCGTTTTTATTATTATTATTATATTATTATTATTATTATTATTATTATTATTTATTATACATCCGTTTAAATCTCTTTATCTTATGAGATTACATGGCGTCTCTAACCCTAAAACTTACCACAATATTTGATCTATAAGCAGATCAAATTCTATTATAATTTCGATAAAAATCTAGATGGCTACAAAGAGGCAATTCTATTTTATAAATAAATAAATTTAATACGTTGGTTAGGTTGGGAAAGCATGTAGAAATCTTTTAGAAACTAGAATTCATGACAGCTTGTTGTTTAGGAGAAGATGCAATAGTTTTAATTGCCCTGGGCACAAAAGAACTCATGCAACGCCACTGCCCGTGATGATATGTATTAAGTTCTGTGCTGTTCAATTCAATAAACGTTGACAAGACAAATGGTTGAGAAACCATGAAGTCAGAGACTCAAGTTTTTTTTCCATCCTGCTGTTTAGAAGAAGGAAATTATACACATTCTGGACACATAGCCTAGTGGATAAAGGAGTTAGGTTAAGACAGTTCTAAATGACATTTATCTATAGACTGCAGGTTCAATCCTGGTCGGGGGCAGCAGTTACATAAAATAATTATTAACACAGCTTAACACCTGTACCCCAGCTATGGTTAGCGTAATGAGAACAGGATAGCCCCATGGACTGAATAAATGGTTAGGTTCAAAGTTCAAAGTTCAAGGTTCAAAGTTTCAATGGCTCCCAATTATGACAAGAAGGTTCCCAAGTTCAAAAAGAAGGTTCCCGAGTCTGGGATGGTTCCCTAGTCTGACAAGAAATACCTGAAGAAGGCCGGAGGGCACATCGGCCGAAACGTTGTACAGATAACAATGAAGATGGGACAATAGTCCAAATAATACAAATAATACTAATTCTGACATTTGTTGAATTTTATGGCATGTCAACCCTTGTTGGGTTATTTTACGCCGAAGACGTTTGTTTCATTCATTCTTGATGGGTATTGAACATTTTTTAGACTCAATTTCTTTTAAACTCATTTTTCTTCTATTTACCCATAGATTGAATCCTAACAGGTACTACCACTCCGGGTCAGAGTGGACCTGGGAGTAATAGTGATGAATGGGTACTCAATATTCCCCAGAGTTCCAGAATTGGAACTTCACCATCAGATAGAGTTTAACATCATACCCAGGGCATTAAGACCCTCAGCCACTGCCTTCTAACACATATATGATAAAAAGGGTTGGGACAATCATATAGGTGCTAGGGCTTGACGTGACCAGCCAATTGATCGAAGGGGGCCTCTCCAATCTCCACTCTAGCCTCAATAGGAATAAAAGTGGAGTGTTGTATGTCATGGACTGCTCAGCCACCAGGGTTCTATCCTTGAACATCATGGGGTCACCACCCACAGCCAACAGGTAGCCCCAGTGTTGACTTCCAGGAATTGGCTTCTTTTCATTCCTAGATAACCATTACGATACTAGCGCCACCTATGTATATATCTATGGATATATGATTATATCTGGCATTTTCTGCGTTCATATTTTCCTGGCGGCTCGACAATTGACTTGTGTGTCTTGTTAGTATACGTAAAATATAATTGTGATATAATTGTAAAGGTACAGTTCCATGTGATTGTTACTTCCTTCTTATAAGCTTTGATTGGATTGGACTATCCCACTTCTTGTGTTGGGGTGTTCTTATACACTATAATATTTAAATATGTATACATGCATGTATTTGGGCAAGAATTCTTATATTTATAATTGTATATATATGGCTGGGTCATGTACGTCGGATGGATGATGGACGAATCCCGAAAGACATCATCTATGGAGAGCTTTCATCTGGTAAGTGACAGATTGGTCGCCCCCAGCTGCGATTCAAAGATGTCTGCAAGAAGGATCTCAGATGCTTTGGCATTGCCCCTTTCAGCTGGGAAAATTTGGCTCAGGGCCGACCGCAGGGGGCGACAGACTCTCTGTAGAGGACTGCTCATGTCAGAAGTCACCCTGACGCAACACCATGAAGCTAAGAGGTCTAGAAGAAAGCAGCGGCGACAAAACATCGCCACATCAACATCTTCAGGGACAGCCTTCAAATGCGACATCTGTGAAATGCCAATAATAATAATAATGCATGTTATATATATATATATATATATATATATATGTGTGTGTGTGTGTGTGTGTGTGTGTGTGTGTGTGTGTGTGTGTGTCTGTTGTCTGTGTGTCTGTGTGTTGGTTGGTTATTTTGTTTTTACAGAATATCAACCCTTTAATTTAAGATCATTTAATACCGAATCAAGTCATTTTCATATCAGATTACTTACAGTCCTTGCTGTTGCTTAAATGGTATCCCATCTAATTTTGAACAGGCTTATCGCTGCTTAACTTCAGTGATCTAGCGGAAACCGGTGCTTTTAACGTGACCTAACCGTAAGCATATGTGTGTGTGTGTGTGTGTGTGTGTGTGTGTGTGTGTGTGTGTGTGTGTGTGTGTGTGTGTGAAAAAATAGCAAAAGTATTCCAAAAAGATAAATTTATTATAAATAAATTGAAACATTCGGGTTTTATCTAAATCTTCATCGGCACATTAGGATGAAATAAGTGCTGTCTAAAATGTGATGGAATTTTTTTTCAAAATTAAGGAACAAGAGTATTAATATATAGATTGTGTTTTTGTCACTTGATGTATTTATGATGCACTTAATGTCAATAAGTAGATATTTATAAACTGTTTCTTTATCTTACATTGAAGTCAGAATAAGTGGGAACAAATCCGCCATCTGAAAAGGTTGCACCAATTAATGAGGACATAAAAGCAAGCGTATTATTTTGAGAAGGAATCAGCGTGACAAATGCTCCTCATGTCTTAGAGATATCAATAATAGACATGTGACGTATCTATGTAAAAAGACATTTATACATAATACACTAACATGGGAACCATGTGATGCTCAGGAATGAAATACTGTAGGATCATTAAAACGATTGGAAAGTGTTGTATATCCATTACTTTCCTTCGGTAATAAAGGACTATTTGCTCGTAAATTCCTACCATAAAATAAACTGAACCCCCATTTTATGTCCGTGTTTTTGCAATAAATATTTTATTTTTCTTGCACTCGTTATGTTACAATACAAAATATATTTTATTTATTTATTTTAATATTCATTTCAATGTGCATATTCTTAAAGTTTTTATTTTGTGAGAATGTTTAGTTTTACAATTTAGGCATAAATTGGATCCTCCTTTTATGACCGTAATTTTGTTTTTTCGTTGACGATGATTAAAATCTGACGTTCTTATTTTAGAGTACCAAAGCCAAAAAAAAAAAAAGAAATAACAACAACAAAAAGTAATATTCAACTTTTTTACTCGTAAATTCCTGCCATAAAATTAGGCTTGGGCATTTTATGGTAGGAATTTACGAGTAAAAAGTTGAAGTGTAAAAACGAACCCCATACAATATATCCATTTTATTTTAGATGTTGTTATATGATTATGCTCTTGGAATTAAACTCCATGTTATGTTAGGGTTTTTTTTTCCCTTAACTTTTAATTTGCAGCTTGTGTAGCTCCCATCTAGCTTTTTCTCTAAGCACTTTGTTAAATTAGTGAGATAGATCACTAATTAGGACTGAGCCTATTCTAGTAGTGACCACCCCGAACGGATTTAACAGGTTTGAATTCAAAGTTTTCCTCCTCCTAGACTGGTTGCCTAACCAAGGTTAAAGAGCCCAGTCTGTCTTACTATTTTACCCATAGCTGGAGGGAGAGTAGTTGGATTTATACCTTTCCAAAGGGTATTAGCGTTATGTGAACTGTAGCTTCATACAGGATTTGAACTCGTGTCGACAAGTCCATTTCATACGACTCTAACCATTACACCACACGCCTCCAAAGAGTTAGAGTCCAAGTGGTGCAGCTGTACAGTAGCACTGATATTGGAACAAATTGTCAGCCATATTGAAATCTGATCTCACTGACAAGTTAAAGCGACAGTTCTTCCAAACCATAGTTGTATCAGTGCTATTGTACAGCTGCACCACCTGGACCCTAACAAAGTGACTAGAGAATAAGCTAGATGGTAGCTGCACAAGAATGCTGCATGCAATTTTAAACAAGACTTGGGAACAACACAAGAAAACAGCTATACGGCCACTTGCCCCATATCACATGAACCATCCATGTAAGACGAATAAGACATGCTGGACATTGCTGGAGAAGCAAGGATGAACTTATAAGTGACGTTCTTCTGTGGAAGCCAGCACATGGGCATGCCAGTGTGGGCTGTCCAGCAAAGACATACATTGACCAGCTCTGCGCAGATACTGGTGCAGAGGATCTCCAGGGGACAATAAATAATAGAGAGGATTGACGCAAGATTGTCCTGGATATCCGTGCTGCTGGCATGACGCGATGATGATAGCTGATTCAGTATTTGAATCTTCCTCACTCTTTTTTTTCTTTCTTTCCTTCTTTTCATTGTTAGATTATTTTGTCATATAAGGTGTGCTAGAATCCACCACTTAAACTCATAGACTCAGCATGGACATGTGGATTAAACCCAGCCAATCAACAGCTCGAATATGTGGTTAGTTAACTATTTAATAGCCAATCTGAAAAGCCGTTCATTTGCATGTATTCGCCATTGCTGAACGGACCTGCAACCAAGGACTCTGCTCAAGTGAAGGATTTTACCCTACACTAAGGGACACCGAGAAACACCCAAAGGATTCTTCACTAAAGATCAGCCTCTGCTTAACGCTGTAAAGTGCTTTCACTTGAAGCCTAAAAATGGCCACAAAAATTATTTTCATTATGTTCGATTGAACAGATTAGTATTACCATCCTTTCTCTCTATCTTTCCTCAACTCTCTTTCTTTCTTTCTTTCTTTCTTTCTTATTATATTTTTTCTGTGTAGCTTGTCCTTTTTCTTCTCTTTTTTTCTTTATAATAAAAACAGAATGTCCATTATTTAGCTGAAGTGACAACACTCATAAGAAATAAGAATTCACAAGGCGCGACGTGATGATGATGATAGCTGATTCAGGATTTGAACTCAGTTCGCCATGTCCATTTCTATGATAATAACCATTACACCATGAACCCCCTCCTAAAACCTTTTTTTCTTTTCAGCTTAATTTTGGAAGCAATGAAAAATGTAATTCTGTCATAATTCACTTCTTTTTAAACCTAAAAAAGAAAAAAAAGCAATGATGACATTTTATTAGGTATGCATACACTTTTGAGACACCCAGTAGGCGTTTTTTTTTTTTTGTGGGGGGGGGTATTTAAAACTGTGGCTTTTGTTAAGTGAAAATGTAATTAGTCTACTGCTGTAGCTAATGTAGAGAGAACTTATCTTGGCAAAGAAAAGATGAAGCCTTGTGACTTCTTTATTTAGAAATGGTTTTATTTTCGTCTACCTTAAGTAATTTTGCATTACTTATGTCAAAAATAAGTCTCTCTTGTTATACTTTATGCAATACTCAACAAATTAACTTGGGACAGTTTAGCAAAGTAAACTAATTGAATTATAGAAGAAAACTTATGTGTGTCTCCTTATAAGAAGACAATAGAGAGGTAGGGTTAGGGTTAGGGGTAGGTGGTGTTACCTCTGACAATGGGAAAAAATTGGCAAAAGATAGGACGAAATGGAAATCTTCTGTGGATAAATATGAGGGAGGAACAGTTGTAGGTTTTTTGTTTATGCAGATGATGATGGTGATGATGAAGCTTATGATATGGACAAATATTGATGCAAGAGAACTGAAAAGTTATGGAATATGAAAGTGAAAGTGACTTGGAGTAAGGATTAGAAAATGGAAAGTTTGGATATCAAAGGAAGGATTGAAACCATTCAGACTGCACTGCTGCAATCTGCCAGAATAGATGGAGACCTTCAGACTCCAGTGAAATACCATCAGCTAACATGAAAACTCAAAAGGAATGAATAATAATAAATAAAATAAAATAAAATAGAATATGAAATAAAAATAATATTTAAAAATTAAAAATAATAAAAAGCTAAAAACAAATTAAAAAATTAAATAACAAATTTAAAAAAAAAAAAATAAATAAATAAATAATTTTTTTTTAATAAATTTATTAATAAAAAAGAGAACTTGTCAACTGGTTTATTTTGTAGTTCCAGTAGACCACAGGATGAAAATGAAGGAAAACAAAAAGATTGACAAATGCCTGGACCTTGCTAGATAATTGAAAAAGCTGTAGAATATGAGGGTCAAAGTGATACCAATTGTAGTTGGTGCACTTGGAACAGTCCCAAAAAGCTTGGAAAAAAGACTGGAGGAACTGGAAATCCAGACCATTGCATTGCTACAATCAGACAGAATACTCAGAAGAATCGTGGACACCTGAGGAGACTTGTTGTCATTCAGACTCACCTTGTTTATTTCAATTTGAGGAAGCCATATGTTTTGGCCGTCCATTTTCATTTCACTATAAATCTACACTGAAAATACAAATTTGTTTCAAATCAATGCAACTGCATGTTTTAACACAATAATATCATAAAATGTGTTCTTAATTGTGCTTGCGCATTATTTGAAATGAACTTAATTGTTATTAAGAACACATTTTGTGATATTTTCGTGTTAAAACATGCAGTTGCATTGATTCAAACAAATTCGTATTTTCAGTGTAGATTTATGGTGAAATGAAAATGGCTGACCAAAACATATGGTTTCCTCAAAGTGAAACAAACAAGGGGGGCTACTCTCATTTATGTAGCTAATGTTCAGATTACCTCTGCTGTTGCTTAAGTGGTCACCCAATTAAATATAATTGCTTGTAAAAAAACTGACTTTGGCATTAGATAAATCAACAAGATTTGGTAAATAAAAAATAGTGAATATGTAGATATTCTAGGTAAAACAAGACATTAGGTTTATAAGTTCACAAAATTCATACTGGATTGTTCAATTGAACACATAGCCTAGAGGATAAAGGAGTTGGTTTAAGACAATTCTAAGTGACAGTTATCTCTAGCCTGCAGGTTCAATCCTGGTCAGGGGCAGCAGTAACATAGAATAATAATTAACACAGCTTAACACCTGTACTCCAGCTATGGTTAGCGGAATGAGAACAGGATATCCCTGTGGACTGAATAAAGGGTTGGGTTCAAAGTTCCGTGATGGTTCCCGATTACAAAAGTAAGTTCCTGAGTCCGACAAGAAATTACGTGAAGAAGGCCAGAGGGATATCGGCCAAATCGTTGTACAGATAACAATGAAGATGAGGACAATAGTCCGAATAATCCAAATAATACTAATTATCAAGCCTCATCTCAAAAATTCTGAGAAAAAGATTTGATATGTTCTAAAACCAACCAATCATTTAAGAAAACCAGCCTCATTTTGATCCACTTTGACCAAATTTCTTGTCATTAATCGAGAATCAGTGGAAACCAGACTTGAAAAGGAAACGCTGATATACAAGACTGTCTGCAGTTGCCACTTGGGATTTTCGCAAAAGAGAATTTGATTAGCACAAACAACAAAGGAAAGTGAACAATATGACAAATGGGACAAACAAAATGATGTAAATAAAATCAACTAAGACCTTTGCTAGAAATTTTTTTTTAAATTGCCTTAAGAACACATATGCATACACACACATGCATACACACACACACACACACACACACATACAAACACTTCTATTAGAATACAAAAACACACACACGTATACACATACACATACATATACATGCCCACATATACACACACACAAAGACTTCTATCTAATTAGAATACCAAATACACACACACGCATACACATACACATACATACATACACACACACACACACACATACAAAGACTTCTATCTTATAAGAAGAACATAGACACACACACACATACACACACACACACACACAGATGTGCACACACACACATACACATACATACACACATATACAAACATTTGTAATTGTAGTGCAAGTAGCATGATTGACATTGTCATCCCAGAAATGAATTTAGTGAGGAAGATTCATATCCTTTTTCCATTAAAATAAGAAAAATAACAAATTCCCATGAGCCTTCACACTGGAAGAACCCTCCAAGCATGTGCAAGAAAAAGGACCCACTTCCAACCCCCAAGAGAATCTCTCAGCCATTCGGACATAGGCCTTATCTGGAGCGAGACACAACTACTGGTCAGGATGGAATTTCTTTACCACGTGGAGGCTATGACCCGAGAATAAAACCTAAGTCATAAAACTACATTTTGACTTTATCTCTTCTTTTTTCTTCCCTTGAATTCCTTTTTCAGCATGGCCACCAAATAAGATGGGGTTAAAAGCAAACCCTAGGAACACGCACCAGGAATAACAAGCTACCTTTTAAACCTAAAATATCAAACCGCTTACAACCCCACACATCTACCAGTAAAATAGTAGGGCAGATTGGGCTCTTCACGAGTTATTTTAATGTCAAAGTAATCCTTATAGAGGAACAGCTAGGGTAATATTCAACCCATAACTGGAGGGATGAGAAGGATCATACCTTTCCCAAGGGTATGTCCAAAATGGTGGAGGATATTACTTTGGATTTTTACTTAGCAGTAAATTAATTAATAATAGATGAGATACAAAACACTTTTTATCTAATAGCTAAACATTCTGGTTTGGGGTATTTCATAGAATTTTCCTCAGAATGACTTGGAAAAAATATGCCATTAATTTGAATAATTTGATCTAGTTTTTTTTTTTAAGTATATTTTATGAAGCCAGAATATTCAGCTATGAAATAAAAAATATTTTGCATCGTATCTGTTTATTTACTGCTAAATAAAAAGACAAGGTGAACATCATCTTAATCAGGGGTTCTCAACCAGGGAGTCATATTATGGGTAGTGGTTGGTTGTTTGTTCTATGTGGTTTAAGCTCATTCGTATTAGTGTATAATCCCCAATATAGTTGGGTTCTTCCTTCTTGTGGGCTGGTAAGCTGAGAGGGAATTTAGAAAAAGAAGCGAAAGGAACAGAGATAAGGATGACTTAGGGTAAGACTTTTATTCATTGATTCACACTACTTCTTTGAGGGGAAATATTTCCCAAGCAAGTCAATAGGTGTTTCTCTTCCAAAGTCTTGGAGTAAAAAAGGCAGAGAGACCTTTTTGGTGTCAAGAATTCAGGGTTTTTCTGCACATTCTCAGAGGGCTCTTCCAGTCTGCGGCCTTCTGGGAGATTGTTACTTTTTGTGTCTTTTTATTTTTTTTAAATATAATTTGATTTTGTTTTACTTTTGTTTTATTTATTTTTATTTGGTTTAATCTTATTCTTATTAATCCCCACAATATACACCCCACCGGGACCATATAAAAAAATTTTGGTCCAGGAAAGCAAAAAATATTCATTTATAGAAATACAATAGGACTTTTAAACATCAAATGGTTATGGGTGTTACATCAGGACTCACCATCACAAGATGAGTGCTTCCAGTAAGTAAAGCCTCAAATTAAAATGTCCAACACTGGATAGACATTTTATAGTAATTGGAAGATCTATTTTTCCCAGAATGCAATGTTAAATTGGTATATATTTTAGACAGGAAGCTATTTATAGCTGATACTATAATATAATGAGATGGAAAAACCCAAAACATTTATGAAACGTGTAGATAATAGTTGAAAGTAACAAGGATTTGGGGGATGACGTGTGAAAGGCAACCTGTTGATTTCTGATTGGTTAGCAAAAGGGAAGGAAGACTGTGAAAGAAAGAGAGAATGATGCATGGGCTGAGATTCTGGAGTGAACAGACACAAGATGGGTGTCTTTTCTCCAGGTATTTTACTTGGGATAAAATGAATGAACTCAGAAAAGAAAAGAACATCTTGTGCTGTTAGTAAAAACTCTCAAAAGCGACCTGTCGATTTCTGATTGGTCTGCACAAGGCAAGGAGGAGAGTAAGAGAAATAGAGAGTGATGAGTTGTCAGTCTGGACTGAGCAGTTAGAGGGAACTGATGCAAGATGACATTCTGTTCCCCAACGCATTTTTACTTGGAATGATATAAATGAGCTCAAAAAAAAGAAAAAAAATCTTGTGTTATTAAAAACTACAACACACAGGACCTGATATCACAAAAGATTCCAAAGTAATTTCCAGACTCAAAGAAACAACGCGAATGCCATTCATCCCAA
This sequence comes from Doryteuthis pealeii, assembly GCA_023376005.1. Taxonomy (NCBI): domain Eukaryota; kingdom Metazoa; phylum Mollusca; class Cephalopoda; order Myopsida; family Loliginidae; genus Doryteuthis; species Doryteuthis pealeii. The sequence continues at coordinate 94,502,678 of CM042138.1, forward strand.
CAACAGATCCATCAACAGACACAGACTGACCCAACCGCAGAAGATAAGTATAGAATTATTACTATTACCATTACAATGTCATCACTTCTTTTAATCGACCCCTGAAATGCTACAATACCAAGAAGACAGTCCAACAAAAACTTGCAAGAATCAAGAGTTGAAAATGCAACTGGCAATCGGGATTTTTTATCAAATCTTTTTTTTTTCCACTAATCACTTTCAGTTTAACATTTATTATATACAATGTGTGTCAAAAAAGTATCGAGATTAAGCTGTATTTACAAAGATAGGAATGAACAATGAATGGAACATTACTTTTTTTAGAATACAAGGTGTCTCATAAAAGTATCGAGATTTAAGCTGTATTTACCAAGATAGAAATGAACAATGAATGGAACATTGATTTTTTTTTAATACAAGGTGTGTTATAAAAGTATCGAGATTGAAGCTGTATTTACCAAAATAGAAATGAACAATGAATGGAGCATTGATTTTTTTAAAATACAAGGTGTGTTATAAAAGTATCGAGATTGAAGCTGTATTTACCAAGATAGAAATGAACAATAAATGGAACACTATTTTTTTCAGAATACGAGGTGTGTCATAAAAGTGCCAAGTTTAAAGTTGCATTTACCAAGATAGAAATGAAGAATGAATGGAACTTTTTTTTTCAAAATACAAGGTGTGTCAAAAAGTACAAAAAATGTTGAAACTTTTTTGACACACCTTGTATACTAAAACAAACATATTATTTTGGTTTTCCAGCTGGGAAAATTTGTCTCAGGAGCACCCTCGGTGGCGGCAGGCTCTCCGTAGCAGACTGTTCATATCTGAAGCCACCCTGAAGATCCAGAAGAAAGTGGTGGCAACAAAGCACTGGCACAACAACATCTTCAGGGACATCTGTGGTCGAGAATGTTTTTCGAGCATTGGACTTCGCAGTCACAGGAGGCGCTGTAACTTCAAGAACTATATAGTCTTCCGAGACTGCAATGATTTTGGTTTTCCAAGAATGAAAGAATCAGCCTTTTATGTGGACCCAACATATAAATAGAACGAGACAATACATAGATGAGCAATAAGTATCCGTTATAATCGTGTAGAAAAAAAAAATGGACAAAGCAGTGTGAATTAGAAATTATCATAAGCTTTATTGTTCTGTTCATCTCAGTGATAGCAAGAATAGCTTGTCACGTATCTTTGCCTGCAGACATGACAAATTGAGGTTTTCTTTGTCTGAGAGCTTCATAAAAGAAACCTAACTTCCCAAATCAAATCATCTCTTGGAGCGAGCTCATCAGTAATGCCATGATGATAACTTCAGAATGTCAAGTTGTTAAACTCTGTTAGTGAGAATTCTCAGTGAACTCTCGTCATTTAGTTCTCTCATTTTGAGAGTGGAGGTGTCTGTGGTGTAATGGTTATCATCATGGGAAATGGATATAGTGACCAGAGTTCAAATCCTGGATGAAGCTGGTTGCATTTCAAATATATATAATACCCTTAGGAAAGGAACAGTCAGGGTAATACTTAAGCCATAGCTGCAGGGATGGAGAGGTCCATACCTTTCCCAAGGGTATGTCCAAAATGGTGTTTATCTATATAGTACCCCTGGAAAAAAAATTATGGAATTAGCCCACTTAGAGGATATTTACTTTGGATTTTTTCTTAGCAGTAAATTAATTAATAACAGATAATAAACACTTTTATTTAATTGCTAAACATTCTGGTTTGGGGTATTTCAATTATTCTCTCTTTAGCAATGGGTAGTTGGTAGGGCAGACAGGGCTCTTTACTTTGGTTGAATAGATAAAAAATGAATTTTAAATGTGTTTAAAAAGAAAATGAGTTTAAAAAAAACGAATACCACATTACTCCCAGGTCTACCTGACCAGAAGTGGTAGTATCTGTTAGGGTCCCATTTATAGGTTGAATAGATTAAAGAAATAAGTTTTAAAAGATCTGTTTAAAAAGAGAATGAATCAGAAAAAAATTGAATTCCCAGCAAGAATGAATAAAACAAAAATGTCTTTGACAAAAAACCAACACATGCCATAAAAATCCAACCAACCAACCAACCACAGACATTTCATTAACATCTATTCTGGACAAGCACCTGATGAATCATCGTTTAAAATGTTCAAGTAAATGATGTAAATGTTTATGGATGGTCCAATCGTTATATACCACATCAAACATCGTACATCAGGGGTAATTTTCATGTTTAGTTGTCAAAATTCCAAGCAAATAAGGCAATTAGAGTAACTTCCCTTGACTTTCACTTTGAACCAAGCCAGTAGCTATTTTGAAAGTCTTCATGCGAAATAAACAAATCTTAGAAATTTTTTTGAAAACAATACAACTGCATGCTTTAACACAAAAATATCATAAAATGTGTTCTTAATAACAATTAAGTTCATTTCAGATAATGCGCACACAAATTTATGCTAGGAATTTTGATTACTAAATGCATCAGATATATAAACAGAGTGTTCAGAGAGTGTTCATAGAGCATTCTCAGTTCATTTAATTGAAAACAAGTAAAGACCAAAAGCAAAGCCCTTGGTAGAATAAGTTAGATAGAAGAACCCAACTAGACGAAATGTTGGCCAAAGAAGAGGAAATAAAAGACAGGAATATGGTAACTAGAAGAGTAAAGATGTCAATAAGTTATAAAGAAGACCATCTCCTCTCTCCAGGTAAGTCTCTAATCTGTCTCTGTCTCTCTCTAATATCTCTTTCTCTCTCACCTGAGAATGCTCTATGAACACCCCTAAAATACATTTAACACCCTAAGTTGGTTGTTTTCTTTCAAGTAACACCGTAGCTGGGGTCATTATTTTAATAGTCACCGGGCAGCAATTTTTGAGGCAGGAGACCGGGACGCACTTCCTCATAAATTACCAAGTGAATTTCTTCTTGCGCCAATTGTAGTGTCTGGTCTCAGTCAAGGTTTCAGTCAGAATGACTGAGGGATTTTCTTGGTGGTAGGAAGGTGTTCTTTTTCTCTATGCATGCCCAGTGGGTTCTTCCTGTCTGAGGCCTCCTGGGGGATTATTATATTTTCATTTCTTATTTTATTTTATTTTATTTTTACCTTGATCCACACAAGTTTAAATCCTGAATGAGGCTGTTTGCATTTCACATAGTGCTAATACCTTTGGGAAAGGTATACATTCGACTATTCTCTCCCTAAATACATACAAGTAGAGATCTTAAAATTTACTATTCAAAGTATGTATTTACCCAACCCCTCCACTTGAGCAGGATGAGATACAACAATAATTTTAAACAGAGTTTAACAGGTTTGAATTCAGAGTTTTATTTCTTCTAGACTGGTTGCCATACCAAGGTTAAAGAGCCCAGTCAGCCTACTACTTTTTACTACTGGTAATCAGACCATATATGTAATAGAAGTTGGTGGTTGAGAGTCAACCATCAGTTTATTAATTCGCATGAAGATGATGAAAATTATTTTCACCAAGTTGTTGATAAACATGAGGTTAATGAAAAATCTAACAAAAATTATTTCTACTGTTTTATAAAACCAAACCAAACCAAAATATTTACCAACAAACTATTCCCTTACAAATATACAAAAAGACAGGATTTGGCATTGGGTGACCCACAAGGGTTTGATATGCCATTAAACAAAATAACCAACCAACATAAAAAATCATTTCTACTAATTAATACACATGAAGTTAATGAAAGATCAAATAAATTTTTAAATTGAATGAAATTAGTGAAATAGATCACTAATTAGGACTGAGCCTATTCTAGTAGTGAACACCCCAAGCGGGTTTAACAGGTTTGCCTAACCAAGGTTAAAGATCCCAATCTGCCGTATTATTTACCCATAACTGGAGGGAGAATAGTTGGATTCATACCTTTCTCAAGAGTATTAGCACAATGTGAAATGTAAACAGCCTCACCCAGTATTTGAACTTGTCTCACCGTGTCCATTTCCTACAATAATAACCATGGGCATCCCCACTTGATCTCTACTTGTAAGGCCAATGCTAAATTTCATGAACAAGTGCTAGATGTCGTTTTTTATTGGGTGGGTCCTAGAGGTGGGTGATTTGCAGAGAACAAAATATGAATAATCTATTGAATTATCGATAAATATAGACAACGAGTTAAGTCTCGTAATCTTATTAGTCTGCTCTTATGTTCTGCCACAGAAATAACCGATACTGATAGATTTTTTTGTTTGTTTTTTTCTTTCTCTGTCCTCTTTAATTTTGAATAAGCTCAGCCAGGGAAAAAACTATGGCAGAAAAATAATTATCTTCAGAAACAAAAAAAAAAAAAAAAAAACGTCTACATTAATTTCTTTGTATTTTGTTTCTTTTTCATTAACTTTTGTTGCGGTTCACTTGGTAAATACTAAAAACTTCATCTTCACTTCTGTAAACTTCTTTTCAAAAAGAACTGATTATAGAAGTGTTTCTTGTTGCTGGTTGGTAGATTTTTTTATGGCATGTCAACACTTGCTGGTTTGGTTTGGTTTGGTTTGGTTTACGGCATATCAACCTCAGTGGGTTACTTAATGCCGATAAAGTTTTGAAATAAATCAATTCTTAATGGATAATATAATTTTGTTCATCAACTCATGTTTTTCTATTTAACCCATAGATGGGACCCTAACAGGTACTACCACTCCGGGTCAGAGTGGACCAGAGAGCAATGGTGATGAAGGGGTGCTCCACATTCCCTAAACCTCCTGAACTGGAACCTCACCATCAGATAGAGTTTAACGTCATTCCCAGAACATGTAGACCCTCAGTCACCAACTTCTAGCACCCATATGATAAAAAGGGGTTGGGGCTTGCCGTAAGGGCAATAGGGTTGAGAAAATCATATAGGTGCTAGGGCCTGATATGACCAGCTGATTGATCGGAGGGGGCAACACTTGCTGGGTTATTTTATGCCAAAGATATTTTATTTTATTCATTCTTGATGGATATTCAACATTTTTTAAACTCAATTTTTTTTAAAACACATTTTTTTCTATTTAAGCCATATAGGGGACCCCAACAGGTACTACCACTTCAAGTCAGGTTGGACCTGGAGTAATGGTATTCCACATTCCCTAGAGTTCCAGAATTGGAACTTCACCATCAGAGTTTAACATCATACCCAGGACATTAAGACCCCCAGCCACTGCCTTCTAGCTCATATATGATAAAAAGAATAGATTATAGAAGTGTTTCTTGATGGTTGGTTGGTTGGTTGGTTGGTTAGTGGGTTTTATGTTCATGTTAATATTTTTTGTTTTGTTGTTTCCTTTTCACACATGGTCCTACAAATACAAATAAGATCTTAAAAGAGATGTGAACAAACTGATAGGGAGAGAAGAAAAGAAAGAGAAAGAGAAAGAAAGAAAGAGATGGTTGGTTGGTTGGTTAATTGGTTGGATGGATTTTATGGCATTTCAACCATTGTTGGGTTATTTTATGCTGAAGACATTTTGTTTTATTCATTCTTGTTGGGTATTTTTTTTTTTTTTTCAAACTCAGTTTTTTTAAACACATTTTTTAATACTCATGTTTTTATTTCTTTAAACCATTAGATGGGACCCTAATAGGTTCTACCACTCTGGGCCAGGGTGGACCTGGGAGTAATGGCGATAAAGGATTACTTCATATTCTCCAGAGTTCCAGAATTGAAACTTCACTATTAGATGCAGTTTAATGTCATTCCCAGGAAATTGTTTGTTGTTGTGTCTTTAGTTTTGTTTTTTTTAGTATTACTTTTAGCTGCCCACCCTGTTAACTGGGGCGTTAGAATACACCAACTGCACCTCTGTAGAATGGTAAGACTCCCCCAATGGGGCCACCTGTTGACTGTGGGTGGCGACCCGTGATGCTTAAGGATGGAACCCAGGTGGCTGAGCAGTCCATGACCTGCAACACTCCACTTTGGCTCTTACTTGGGCTAGACAGGTGGTCGGAGAGGCACCCTCCAATCAATCAGCTAGTCACATCAAGCCCTAGCTCCTATATGATTGTCCCAACCCTATTGCCCTTATGGCAAGCCACAACACTTTTTATCATATGGGTGCTAGAAGGCAGTGGCTGAGAGTCTTCATGTCCTGGGAATGACGTTAAACTCTACCTGGAGTCTATGAGGACCAACTTTGGACAGCAATTTCCACGAAACTCCAAACATGAATACACACAAGCGGAGTTGGCTAAATCCACATTAGTTGAATGCCATTATATACACACACACTTGCACCTCTGGAACATCATACAGCTTTCAGAAAAATTAACATTTTATTTTCTCTGTGTATCTTAGTAACGACTAGCAGGACCTGTGGTTATACAACAGTATGATTATTTAATTATTTCAATGTTTTATATGTTTTCTTAAGTACTATTGTTAAATAGTTCAATATGTAAAAAGTAGAATAATCTGGATTCAATTCTCTCTCTTTTTTTTTCTTTCTTTCCTTCTTTTAATCTTTTCATTATGTTCAATCGAAACAGATTAGCATTATCACTTCCGCATGCTCACCCTCACTCTCTATCTTTCCCCTACTCTGTTTCATCTGTCTTTATTTATTTATTTCTTATTATAGCATGTCCTTTTTCTTCTCTTTCTTTCTTTATGATAAAAACGGAATGGTCCACTGTTTAGCTGAGGTGACAACACTCATAAGAAATAAGAATTTGGCGGATAAGCAACACCAGATAATCGGGATTTATATTTATGCATTTCATCTTGGACTATTTGGATGGTCTCATTTTTAATCGGAGGGTGTTTCATGATGATAACAGTCGTAATTTTTTGGAACACCAGAACAAAAACAGGTATGCTGCCAACAATTTGTCATCAGTCAGAGTTCTTACCTCCACACCATTTAGGAAAGAGAATTTACTGATATAAACACATAGGGCTGCTAGGAGTGCTCTGTCAGTTAAGGAAAGCTATGCAATTTTAGCGTAATTAGCAGCCACCAGAACATAACATTTACAAAGAGCTCAACCCACCATATGCATATATATATATATATATATATATATATATATATATATATATTTACTATTCTAAATTTGAGTGAATCAGTTGACCATTCTTCAGGAAATTCTGATAATCTCAATGAACACTTGTCTAAATTTTATATAGATATATACATAATGTTTAAAATGTTTAAAAGAAAAAATGCTACCAAAATATACTTATTTTAAATATATATATATATATATATACACATATACATATACATGTATATATATATATATACCTATATACATACATATATATATACATACGCATATATATAAATACATATACATATATATACATATACATATATATATATATATATATATATATACATATATATATATATATAAATTTAGTATATGTATATTATACATATACTAAATTTATCTCAAATTACCCTTTTAAGAGAACACACTACCACTATGACTGACATGAACAAAGCCGGCTTTTGTCTCCGTTGATCAGAAAGATTTTCTGCAAATATGTCGTTCCTCTGGACAATAATGACATAGCATAATGCCCTTTGTTATCCAGATCTAAATCTGACTAGAAAAAAATAGATGAAAGAAAATAATATAAACAAGCAGGACCTGTGGATATACCACAGTATGATAATTTAATTATTACTACATTTGCTATGTTAACTTAAGAGCTATTGCTAAATAGTTCAATACTAGCAGGACCTGTGGATATACCAGAGTTGGCATCCTTCCATCTACTAAAGACAATGGCATAGTGTCCTACTTTTTTCTTTCTTTTTTTAAACTTTTTTTTTATCTGCAGCTGCGTGAGTGGCTGAACAGTCCTGATTCTTGAATGGCAATCTCTGGTGCAGTGTCTTCAAGCAAATATTGATGCCTGCTGGAGTTGCTCTTTTTCAATCCTTTTCGTTCCTTGTTTGACAAGTAGTCACCAGGTCGCACGGTCATCTACACAAGCCTCCCATGTGTTGGTGCCAATGTGGCATGTCTTTATTTTCCTTTTGCAGGCATCTTTAAAGTGCAGGTGTGGTCCTCCTGTTGGTCGGGTGCCGTCTGCCAATTCGCCGTGCAGTAGGTTTTTGGGGATGCGGCCTTTGTCCATCCTCCTGGCGTGACCAAGCCAGCATAGGCGTCTCTCTCGCAGATGATGGCTGGCATGCTGTTCATGTTTGCTCGTTCCAGCACTTCTGTGGTTGGCACTTTGTCCTGCCAACATATGCGTAGGATACGGTGTGTGCATCTGGGGTGGAAATTGTCCAGTTTCCTCTCACTGCATGGGTATAGTTTTTGTAGTGGGAAAACTATGTAGCCTGGGCAGGTTTTTATGGAGGGTGAGCTATCGCCCAAGCAGCAGATCCTCCCTCTCCACACAGCCATTGTGATCCAAAGGAAAGGTAGGAACCAATGTGGTTTGACAACAGCGGTGTTGCAGGAGTTGTTTGGAAGTACTGAGATTCAGCACTGCCCATCTTAGGGACTCTGGCTCCGGATTTGTTTTCGGGGTTTACTCCCTTAGCCTTTCCTTGGGATAAGGTAGGGTCACAAGGCAATGGTGGTTTTATGAGACTTTTCCTTGTCTTGGTCCTGTTATTTTTATTTATAAAGTTTATATAGTTATTTTTATTTATAAAATTTATATAATTATTTTCATTTATAAAATTTATATAGTTATTTTTATTTATAAAATTAACTACAACCACGATATCTAATTTAGAGTAGTTTAGTGGGTTTTATTAATTTCACTTTGTGCTGACTATTAGTTTCTGCAGTCTATGAATCCCTAACCGGAAAATGGTAAGAGGAACTCACATACAAACCCTTTTTAGTTTACGCTGCTGGTCAGAACAGGCGACATGGTAAGCAGTTGTCCCATTTCTTTCTGGTTTTCTATTTCTTAGAAAAGTATTTGCTGTTATCCTTTTATTGGATGTTATTTGTCTTTCCTTGTACAGTTTCACAGTGTTTATTAAAATAAACTTGATGGCATCTGTAAGAAGCATCAAGCGTCCATTTTTTTGAAAACCAGTGACAGTAAAACATCCAACAAATTCACCTGTGGTGAATTCATGGAAGAAGTAACAAGGGAATATGAAATTTGCAAGCAGTTTCCAAATCCCACATGCATATCCCAGTCAGGGGAAGGAGATGCCCTTGTTTGCTGCAGATTTTCCACAGACTCAGTGACAAGTACACCAAAAGGCAGTTGATTCCTGACAATGATGGAGACACCCTTTAGATTTTTGTCAGAGCCCCTTTGGCCAGGTTGTGGCCTTAATACCACTGGGTCCCAGGCCTGTCTGCCTTGGATGACCCTACCAAGAACTTAAGTTCCTGATGGCATGGCTCTGACACTAACAAGTTTTCACAGCCCTTCCAGGAGGGGTTGGGCTTTAGAAATAATGAGATAGATGACTGTTAAGCAAAGAGCTTCCTCCATCCTTTTACAGGTCTTGTTTATCATTCTGCAGGGTGTCTAGCCACCATCCTCACCAGACAAAATCTATGGGGGTCACCGGTTTAGTCACCAATGATCCAAGTATGAAACAGGTAGTACTGGGTTACATAGTACCAGTAGCACATCATCTGCATAGTCCACATCTGTAATAGTTTCTGAGGGATATTGCCAGCTTCTTGCCTTTTTTTTTTATTGTGAACCATTTTCCTTCATTAAATCTAATGGTGTGCATTGTACATAATCTAAATAGATTATGAATAGAAATGATGTATCTCCTTGCAGAACTTCAGCAAATATATCAAATAAATCTGTGTCACCATCAGGTGAACAAAAAACATTACTATTGTCTTTGAGGAGTATCATTATAGTGGCAACAGTTTCTTTGAGGAGATGATATGCTAAAAGTATTTGCTCCATCTTGTCTCTGTGTATGGAGTCAAATGTGTTGCCTTAAGTTTTTTTGCTCATACTCCTCCAACAATTCGACAAATAATCAGAATCTGAGAAGTTGTGGATCAATTAAAAATATCCTCTAAAGCCACAGTATCGTCTGTGCCATAAATTATACTTTCATCCTTGCCGTGGCTGAAAATCACACGAAGGAAACAATCGTTTTGGGTGTGGTCAGTCTGGGAGATTTCTTCAAAAATCTGTTTCATCTGTTTAACAGTCTTATTCTCACGGATGATGATATTAAACTTCAAGTTAGTAAGTACTTTTTTCAACCTTTTGACAGCATGGGCAGAACCAATGCGTTTGGGTAGAAACATGTTATTCTGGGGGAGAAACTCCTCGTTGTTTATGATTAAAGCAATTCCTCTATTGGGATGAGTCATGGAATAGGTTGAAGAAGTTCTGTCAATATTTCTTCTCGAGAGAGAGAGAGAGAGAGAGAGAGAGAGAGAGAGAGAGAGAGAGAGAAAGTCACAGAGAGTAAGAGAAAGAGGGTCATAGAGAGTAAGAGAGTCATAGAGTAAGAGAGAGCACGAGAGACTGAAACTAAGAGATAGTCACAGAGAGTAAGAGAGAGAGTCACAGAGAGTAGAGAGAGAGAGAGAGAGAGAGAGAGAGAGAGAGAGAGAGAGAGAGAGAGAGAGAGAGAGACTGAGACTGAGAAAGAGAGGCAATAAGAGAGACAGAGACAGAGAGTAAGAGAGAGAGAGAGTCACAAAGAGTTGGTATGGCTAGAGTAGAGCTGAATTCGTAAGGGAGGGAAAGCATCGACTAAGTCCTGAACAGTGTCCTGAGGCACATCTCCAGCACTTTTTTGCTTAGACATGATTTTCTTTAGCATTAGGATAAATAAAAAAAACAATTTTGTCAACACTTATGGCAGGGCCACAACAATTTAGTTCGTTATCTACTCAAGCAGTTTTCTACTCAAGTTACATTAGTGATTTTCGTGGAAAAAACCCTTTAAAGTGAAAGTGTATTATAATAATGAAATTTCTTGTGTACTGTGCTCAGGTGCACCACAACTCATCAAAGTCTCATGTCTAGTACATAGAATAATGTATTAGTGTGAGGAACATGAACAGTTTACAGTAATAATATACATGTATGTGTACAGTGCTCAGGTGCACCACAACTCATCAAAGTCTCATGTCTAGTACATAGAATAATGTATTAGTATAAGGAACTTGAACAGTTTACAGTAATAATATACATGTATGTGTGCGCATGTGTGCATATGTGTGGAGAGGGGTATCAGGTATAGTGTTGGCGAACTACCGGAAGCATGGAGGCTTTGAAAGAAGCAGTGTTTCGGCAGCCTATAACGGATGTAGGCAGCTTATTCCATGCCTCAGCAATTCTGAGCGTGAAAAAATGTTTCCGAAAGTCATGTGAGCAATGCTGTTTTGTTGGCATGCCCATGTGTGTTAGAAACATGGAGATCAAAAAGGTGCTCAAGGTTGCTGTTGTTAAGATGATTAATGACCTTATGAGCATTTACCAGATCAGTTGCCAGATGCCGGAGTTTCAACGAATCCATTCCCAGGGCAGCAAGACTTTCAGAATATAGCAGATGCCTGATGGAGGGTATTCACTGAATATACACTTTCTATGGCGTTAGAGGATTTGTTTTGATTTTTCCTAGGAATTTTCTCAATTTCAGGTCAGTTGTTATTAACAATCAGGGCATTATAATCCTTAGCAGCTATGGTAGTAAGTGTTATACCTCTGTAGTTGTTAGTGATTCTGAGTCACCCTTTTTAAAAATTTTATTTCGATTTTATTGACATCCAAAATTATGTAAAGGGAATTTTTGGCCATGCTCTTTCTTAAAAAAATGATTTTTGACATGCGCAAACCTAAAATGGATACATTTAAAGGTAAAACTTACAAATCACACTCAAAATCCTATGATATTACAGGGTGACCCAGAAAAAACAGAACCCAAATTATTTATTTATTTTCCCATTAAACTAACCCTAAACCCTAACCCTAACCCTAAACCCTAACCCTAAACCCTAACTGTTATGACCTGTTTAAGAGTCAATAAATAATAACTCAACACGGGTATAAAATGTAGGGAACAGATTGTATTCAGCAATATATATCCACGTACAATGGAAGGGTTTCCTTGTTTCAGCTTACACGAAGAACTGTATCTGGTACTACTTGTTTGAGTAGCTTTACTCTGTTAAATATATACCCTTTGGGTAAGTCCATGGTCGTGTCATAGGTGAGTCACCTACAACACTAACCCTAACCCTAAACCCCCCTAGTTAAAATTAACAGTTTTATTACAAAATTTGTGGGTTCTGTTTTTTCTGGGTCATGGGATTTTCAGTATGATTTGCAAGTTTTACCCATTGAATACACATACATCTTCAAATTTAATGGAGAAGAACATTATGTGACAATTTCTTGTTTGTAAATAATTTTCTTGTAAAACTCTATATGTTAGATAACTTTAGATATATATTAAAATAAAATGAACTATATATGAATCAATAATTGCAGGCATGTATTTATTAAAACTTATTTTAACAAGTAATGTGGACCATTCAATGTTGCATACTTAATTTCTAAATATATATAATAGAGGGTTGTTATTTATTCAATGTATTAATGATTTTGACAATAAATTGAATACTGATTGATAAACTTATGCAACTCCTGAGGATATTGTTATGTAAGCAGTGATGCAGTTCTAGTAACAGACAGACAGTCACCAAATTTCCATTATGCAAGGTGTGTAAAAAAGTATTGAGATTTTTGTACTTTTTGACACACCTTGTATTCTGAAAAAAATAACATTCCATTCATTTTTCATTTCTATCTTGGTAAATACAGCTTTAAAATTTGTACTTTTTTGACACATCTTGTATTCTGAAAAAAATTAATGAATGGAACATTAATTTTTTTCAGAATACAAGGTGTGTCAAAAAGGACCAAAACATCTTGATACTTTTTTAATGTCCCATTCATTCTTCATTTCAATTTTGGTTAATAGCTTTTTGACACACCTTAGATAGATAGACGTAGATGTTTGGTTTTTTAAATTTTAAAAAAATAAAAAATTAAACAAAAAATAAAAAATCATTAAATTTGTTCTTGTTTTTTGGAATTATAATTATTAATAAGTTAAAATCATTTCAGTCAACTGTGAATTTTAATCACTAAATCGGTTAAAGTTTCAATTTTGAAATAAAAAATTGATTTATTCATTTAGGAATGTTTCAAAAACTTATTCTTAATTTATCAATAAATTCTTCAAAACTTTCATAATTTTTAAATTACAAAACCATTCAAATAGAATAGATTATAATCTCTCTCTCTCTCTCTCTCTCTCTCTCTCTCTCTCTCTCTCTCTCTCTCTCTCTCTCTCTCTCTCTTCCATCTATTTCGTTTACATTGTTGTTGCATATCATATTTAATGCGATTGTCACAGAAAGTTGTGTTTCTTTATCAGTGGCAGTTCTTCTTGGTTAATTTTCCGAGATGAAATACGGAAAATAAAGTGCTCAATTACAAATGTAAGAGCTTTATTTATTAAATATAACTGTTTATACAAATATTTTAGTAGGCATCTACCTAAGGTTTCAGGCCGTTTGCCTTCGTCGGGATATCATTTAATCCCTCTGGTGTGTCTGCAAGATCATATTTTGCAGTTATGTCTTTGTAAATAACTGCAATTTTTCGGTTAAGTTTATTGACGCTGATAAATTCAAAATTAAGGCTCACAAAGTTATCTCCCTTTGATTGTTTACAAAAAACGATTTTTTTCGGAAAAAATATAAACAAAAAAAAAACACATATGTAAAGAAACATATGCATATTCCACTTTTACATATATATTTTTCTTTTCTCACTTAATGTCATCTTCACCGTATTTTTTTAGTTCAATCCTTATAGGGGTCTTCACTAGAAATTCTACAAATTTATTTTTTAATTTTTTATTTATATTAATTTACTCTGAAATTTGATAGAAAAATTAAATTTCCGGATGGTAAAATCCTGTGCCACAGTTCCTTGAGATACCAGAAGATGAACTCCTTGATACAATTGAATCACTGGTTACAAAGAGTTCAAATCCCTCCGTCCATCGGCTTGCATTCCGTTCTATCCAACTACATGAACATGAATCAATTCAGGAATATGAAATACGCATGTGCACCACTGTTATTGAATGTGTGTATTGTTGTTCCCATTGCAATCATAATTTGTCCGTGGACAATATCAAGGAACAATTTGTCAACGGACTATTCAATGAGTCCCTGCAAACAGATATCTTAGCCAAGACCACCCAACTATCCAGCCTCGACTCTGTGATCAACTACGCCAATGTATTTGAGTCAGCAGTTCGCGATCAAGCCAAGCTCCACGACTCAAGCGAAGTTCATGCTGCCCGTCTGTCAGGGTACAGAAATCAACAGCGGAAACGTGTTTCCCGAGCAAACAATTTGGGTCAGACGCCTACAAATGCAGGTTCTCACTCATTTCACCAAACCCAGCAGTCAAACTATCCTTGTTCTGGGTGTGGTAGCCTGCAGCATTCATCATTTGCCAGGAAGACAATGTGCCCTGCATGGGGACAAACCTGTGGCAGCTGTAAGCGTCGAAACCATTTTTCCTCTGTCTGCCGAGCAGGATTCAAAGTAGCCGAGGTCAAACTCGTTGCGCGTGTCCAATACGATAACGATAGGGACTGCTTCCGCTCAGCAAACAACATTGAAATTGAAGAGATTCCAGCTACTGTTTCATCAGCGGACAGTCAGTCACGCAATGGTACTGTGATATATAAAAATTAATGGTTAACGACATGGAAAGCAGAAGAGAAGAGGCGGATATGACATTAAGGAACGAGAGTACAACGAAATCAAAATGCAACAGGTTTAATATATAAATGCACATAAAAAGGTACAACAAGAGAAGAAGAAAGTTCTGGTTTAGTTCGGACAAGCTTCGCGAGGTTTAATAACTTCTTTTAGAAGCTAGCGGCACCTCCTCGTTTAGGTATAAGCCGTAATGTTATTATGGGTTTGTTTAGGGTATTTTAAGGTGTTTAAGGGTTGCAAAAGTTTATTCTGCTAGCAGCCTATTGACTGCAAAGGTATCAAAGTGTGAAGTTTGTCCGTTGTTGCAAATTAGTTCGTCGGCTCCCTCAGTTGTTATCCTGGTGATATTGGTAATTGGCTGTCAGCCGTCATGGGTCCAAAAAGACAGCAATCTCTCTTTAGAAGCCGGGTTTGTTAACATGGTAGTAAGGTCCGTCATGGGTTTTACTATCAGTAACCTAGTTCGTAGGGAGAGATAGAGCAAAGCTCTTACCTGTAGTAGTCAGAAGGATTCGCCAAGGGGAGAGAGAGGGACGCGTGAGTGCCGGTCCCCGAACTGACCCTCAGAAGGGTTACAACTAGAAAGAGGAAGAATTACTAATGGTCAGGGCTATTTATAGAGATCACCCCTGACGGTGATGATGATGGCTGCTGCTGCTGCTGCTACTGCTGACAGTCCCCTAAGGCCTAAGTCCGGTGTAGACCGTAGTATTAATATAAAATTTCAATAGATAAGCATTTTCCCCGACAGTGGGGCCTCAATATGCATCGGCAACAGTAAACACCTGGAGCTTCTTGGTGTAGATGGGTCTCTGTTACGTCCATGCCACAGGAGGATAGTTGCTGTTGGAGGCTCCTCTCTTCCATGTCATGGCTGGATCCCTCTTCGTTTAAATGTCAGTGGACACTCAACTACACAACCCGTGTACATTTGTGATAAAGTTGACAGACTGTGATGGAATCCTAACCAACCTGACATATTACAAGCTGCACCCTGAGTGGATCCTAACAGCTCGAAAACGAGAACAATTGACATCCAAACGCAACACTGAGAGGCGCAACAGATATAACATTGGCACCAGAGAGCTTGAAACTCTGATGGTGGTGACATATGTAGTCATACAGAGAAAACAGGGTTGACACAGGTGGAACAAGACGGGTAGAGTTATCGAGGTCCTTCTAAACAGGCAATATCGAGTGAAAGTCAATGGTTCAGGCCGCATCACCTTGCAGAACCGCAAGTTCCTTCGACCTAGTGCTATCAAATATGCTCACCCAATCTCACTTTATCCAGAGGTTCCAATCACAAGTGCAGCATCCATGAATACCCAGGCAGAGACCACTGTTGTCACCAATCCTCGAGAATCACTCGAAGGCCTCTCAACTAATTCTGTACCTAGATCAAATGAATCTGTTGTCTCCCCTGAGCCATCACAACCAGGTACCGAGTACGTGAGCACCAACTCAAACACCTCAACAGAACGTGCTCCAGTGATACAAAGCATGCCCCGGGCACTGAAGAGATTGCAACCAGACAACAAGCCAGGTCTCAATGAACTTTAACTGCCCTCACATGGACTGAATCTCCTTTGACAAGGGGAAATGTATACAATGAACTGTACTGATGAACTTTAATTTGCTTTTACATGGACCGAAACTCCGTCGGTGGGACAGATGTAGACACTTCTCATACTTTTGTTGTTTATGTTTCAGGCATTGTTGGGTGGTCTCCGTTTACCTGATTGATCTCACAATTCGTCAGTTCTCCTAACTCTACAGACTCCCAGTAAAAAAAAAAAAAACAGGTAAGTATAAAAACATGTAAGTAGTAAAGACACATGTAAGCATTTAGCTATGTTTATTTTCTGTTCCCTGGACTAAGGGAGATAACTAATGTTATACTATTACCATAATGATCTCCCCTGATTTTAATTTCGTGTTGACGATGCTGTCTAGTTGATCAGTGAATTGACCTTAGATTTCCTTTATCGCTTGTCATGTGAGAGCGTAGATGCCCACAAGGATTACATGGAGTTGCAATGTAGAGAATTGTAGGATTCTCTGGGATTGACAATTCACTCATGCAGAGCAGAGGGCCTCTCATGATCCTACAACGCACCATATATATATAATTTATTTTACAAAAGTGATATTGTGTATTTAGTAAATGACCATCAATAAAAAAGCAAAATAATATTAAACATTTAATTTATTTTTGATACATTTAAAGCGATTTTTTCGGTCAATTTCGATCGCGTTCGACCATAAACATTCTTTATAAATGCCATATTTACAAAATTCATGTAACATTAGCGATTTTTTTTAAATTACCAAAAATCAGGGAATTATCCGATTTTAATGAAATTTTCAGTATATATTATTAATTAATAAATTTTATAATGCATCAGTTATTTTATTTATATTAAGTAAATACTATTTACTTAATATTTTTTAAAACTTTTATTCTGTATTCCTTTCTGATGGTGTTAACTGTTTTTCAGAACGATGTTGTGCTCTTGCAAAAAGTTGATCAGTTCACGGACTCATTCATTAGCCATTCGATTTTTGAGCTCTCCTTCTTGTGTTTATGATGTGATTGTGGTTGGAGGAGGTCATGCAGGAACAGAAGCTGCCCATGCTGCTGCTCGTATGGGCGCTGATACACTTCTTATTACTCATAAAATAGACACGATCGGTAAGTTGGTTCCGTTTCAATTAATTTATCATCTGCAAAATTTATTTTTCTTGACTTTTCAATATTAAGCATAAGGGAGGCAACTCTTGTAGCATTTTTAATCTTCACCAGAAATTCATGTTCAACGTGAATTTTGAATGATTAATGTATAAGTGACATTTAAAGAGTTTCAAGCTCTCTGGTGCCAATGTTATTATTACTGTTGCGCCTCTCAGTGTTAATATATACCACTTATAAATAACTTGAAGGGTTACCCGGCGTTGTCCAGATGAAGGGAATAGCTTTACATATAAACTTAAGAAATGTCTTCTATAATATATTTGTTCTAAGTTATTTAATTTTTTTGTTTTTGTTTTTGTTTACTTAGAACTGTAAATTTGTAAATTCCATATCAAAATAGTTTTGTCTTGTTGCACAATGAAGTAAAAAGACATTTAATTTTTTTAAATAGCTTTCTTATAAAGTTTATTCACAAAAATGTTATTAAAATAAAAAAAAATGAAAAAAATCTTTAAAAAATTATTTTTCTCCAGAGCTCAATAATCTTTATAGAATATTTTAATCAAAAAATGAATTTAAAGTTTTCTGAATCAAAAAAATATTTTAGTTTTAGTGCATTTTTCATTTTGTAATTCTAGGTCGCTTTTCATTTTTATGATTTGAATTTTCTTAGGATTTTTTTTTATAAAAATATTTGCATCTAAGGCAGTGAAATTTCATTAGAATTTATAGCAATAATAAAAAAGGATACAATTTTTTTTACTGTTTTATTTATTTTATTTTTTTTTTGCCTGCAATTTTTTTTTTTTTTTAATTAATTTGGAAATTCAAATTCTGTATGATTTGTAATATCCTGAAGCAACTTTGTTGATTATTGTTTATAGTTTCAAAGTCACCCTTTTCCCCATGAAATATTTGTTATATAAAAAAAACCTTCCCCTGGATCCAATAAATATGGATACAAAATTTGAAAGTTCTATATCAAACTATTGGGCTATGGAAAGAAAGACAAAGAATCTTTTCTTAATTAACAAATCAAGATTTATTCTTATTAGCAGAAATAGGTGCTCTCCGTTAAGTGCAAGTATTTAAGTTTTAATGTAATGAAATATAATATTGAATCAGACTAACAAAACTAAATAAGAATGCATATAAAAAGATTACTAGTTTTAATTTTATTTTAATCAATTTCTATATAAAATTATACATAGGACTGCTTTTAATATCTTTGAGAATAAAACAATGTGTAAATATAAAAAAAATACTATTGGACTTTTAGTCATAATAAAATAAAATAAAACAATTATAAATCAATAATACCATACATACATTTATTAGAATAAGATTTTTAAGATCAATATACAAATTAGCTTTCTTGTTCACATTGTAAACTGCTATTTAGTTAAATATGTAAATACAGTTGCATGTTATTTGTATTTAGATAAGGCCAACAGTATTAATAATGTAAAAAATATTTCTTAATAATTGAGATTTAAATATAGATAAAATCATGGATAATATGACTTCAATAACTAATGGAATTGTGACATTGATGGTGATGTATTTTTGGTTATAGACACACACATAATCTCCATTATAATAAGATGGTAGAAAATATTCTGTATTTGATTGTAGTTTTCAAGGTTAATTTTGTAAGAGATGGAAAATGAAACTAAACAAAGGCATTAATGATTTAAATGAGAACTTTTACAAAGTATCTAAGAATGTGTTTTTTTCCCCCAGGTGCTATGTCGTGTAATCCATCTTTTGGTGGCATTGGTAAAGGTCATCTGATGAAAGAAGTTGATGCTTTAGATGGACTATGTGCAAGGGCTTGTGGTAAGTTCTTAGATTGGTTTCTTTTAGATTGGCACCATCAATATAAGTTACTAATGCAATCAGTTATTAAGGGTTTTATTAAGAGTTTTATTAACAATGACCGGAGGGCATTTTTGCGATTGGGCCGGAGACCGAAGGGCATTGTGCGATTGGTCGGAGATCGGACAGATTTTTGTGATGTGACGAAGAAGCCACAGCTCCCCCACTTCAAAGGAGCACCCGAACAAAGAGGCCAGCACCTACCTGAACGTTTTGTGATGAGGACATCAGGGGGGAGTGTGACGGAGAACGAAAAAGAGCAAGACTTTGTCTTGCCTGCCAGGATCAAACCCACATCCTCCCGCATGCAAAAACAAATGCGATTTAGGCACTGGATGGATGCGAGGTGCAATTCAGGTGCCCAGATGTTGGAGCCTACACGCATCCATCCAAATGTACGTGAATTGTGCATTGCACGGACACGAGATTTGACTGATGTGCCTGGATGTTGGGGGACTGTGCCCATAAAAACCAAGTGAGTGGAGCGCTGGACAGTCAGCAGAAGCAGATGACCGACGCAAGACGGCAGTCAGCGACGAAGTGCTTTGTGAACAACAAAGAAATTGATTTTTATACAACAAACAATGTAGATTTGCAATTATTTCAATAAAACTTGTTAGAGTGAATGAATTCAATTTAAATGATAAGAGGTGATATATCCTGGTTAAGGGATATATTATGAAGTTGGTAGTAAGGTATATTATCGCAGTAGTAGCTGGTGCGTCGATTGGCTGTACGCCTTTCGAGCAGTCGTGGTGGTATTCTGACTGGTAGGCGTCGAATGGCAATACGTCTTCCGAGCAGTCGTGGTGGTATTCTGGCT
The DNA here is from genome assembly GCA_023376005.1 of Doryteuthis pealeii. Classification (NCBI taxonomy): domain Eukaryota; kingdom Metazoa; phylum Mollusca; class Cephalopoda; order Myopsida; family Loliginidae; genus Doryteuthis; species Doryteuthis pealeii. Next base: position 94,522,812 of record CM042138.1, read on the forward strand.
GGTAGGCAAGTAAGCTTAGGCACTTGTACCACCACAGTGTCGATTATTTATAGAGGACACTCTCCAATCAGATTATAGTCAGGGGATACCTAGGTATTTACATATTCATTACATCAAGAGGTTATCAGTTTATATAACAACAAATTTATTATACATATTTACAGGAATGTCAGAGTTGCAGAGACATGGAATAAGCTGCCCGCAACTGTTGTAGGCTGCCGAAGCACTGAGTCTTTCAAAGCCTCCATGCTTCCTGTAGTCCGCCAACTCTATACCTGATGCCACTCTACACATACATATGCACACGTGCACACACATACATGCATATTACTACTGTAAACTGTTCATGTTCCTGACACTAATACATTATTCTGATACTAGACATGAGACTTTGATGAGTTGTGGTGCACCTGAGCACTGTACACAATAAATTCCATTATCATTATCATTAGACAAGGCTTAACAATTTCTTGTCTCTCTGAAAAAGACTTTGAAATTTTTAGCCAATGTTAAATAATCTTCTGGGATGACTTTATTGCTTTCAAGAACTTTTTACAAAAGTTTCAGTTTTCCTTCTATTTCAGTTTGATGTATTTTTATAGTCTCCATTAACACCATGTTTTCAATTAGGTGAAAAGAAAATATTTTTACAAACTACTGGCTGATTGTAAAGTAACTTCTGATTTTAAAAATTTTATAATTTATTTCTGAATCATTATTTTTACAAGAAATGAATATGAGAAGAACACATATAACAGTTTTATCTAAAATTCTATTTGGATACCAGCAATCACCTCCAGCCTCTCAAGCCATTTGGGAATCGCATCATTGATCTTCCCAGGAACTCTTGTGGAATGGAAGAAATAACTTCTCGTATTCATCCTTCAAGTTCTTCCAAAGTTGCAGGGTGTTAAATCAGAGCTTCTGGCTGGTCCCTCATGCAAACCACGTCTACCCATCCATTTCCCAGGAAAATGGTGATTTAGCCATTCACAAACAATAGCAAAATGTGGAGAAGGAGCACCATCTTGCATAAAAATCAAGTCTTCAATATTCTCCCAAGTATTGATAACTGGCCAGATTATAAATTATAAAAATCTTTGTTGTGTAAAATAAATGTTTGTTTTTTGGGTTTTTTTCAAATTTTTAACAAACTGTCTTATTGAAATGCTGATGTATTTTTCTTTTTCCTCAGATGAAACTGGTGTCCAATATAGATTACTTAATACCAAAAAAGGACCGGCTGTCTGGATAAAGTTCTTTTTTCTTTATTAAAAAAAAACCTTTCTTTTTACAGTAAATTAGTCTCTGTTAAATGCTAAATTTTGATTCTTCTACTTCTAAAATCTAATCCACTTCCATATTCATTATTGATTTTTCTGAGTCATATTCCTTCCCTCTCTTGTTAATAGTTTCCATCAAACCCCAGTATTGAAATACAGCTAGCAGGACCTGTGGATATACCACAGTATGATAATCTAATTATTACAATGTTTAATATGTTTACTTAAGAGCTATTGCAAATAGTTCAATATGTAAAAATTATAATAATGTTGATTTAATGCTTTCTTTCTTTTTGTTTCTTTCCTTCTTTTCATCTTGGATTAATTTTAAGACTATTTTTCTAGCTTCTATATCTTTTGGGTCACATGACTGAAATTATCCAATCCCAGCCAAGCTATTAAATTGATCTTTGTGTCATAACCTTGTCAATCACACCCATTTGACCTAATATCTCGGAGTATAATTTTTAATTCCCTTTATCAAATTCTACACTCTTCTCAAAATAAAAGATACAGCTAATTTATTATTTAACAAAAATACTGTAAATAAATTTGGTAATGAATTGCAAACTTTAAAAAATAATTACTGTTTAAAGTTAAAGATTCCTTCTATTTCCCCATAAAGAACAAAATTATGTTAAAACATTTTTCTGTGGGTTGAATAAGTATGTATATTGAATTTGGTAGATCTACATCAAATTACTCCACTGTCTTTAAGAGGTTGACAAACTCTTGTCAATTATTTATATGGATGTCTGTTTCTTTTCCACCCTGTTGGTAGGGCTTAGAATATGCTGACTGTATCTCCTTCAGAAAAGACCCCCCCCCCAAAAAAAAATAAAGGGGTTTCCTGTGTTGGACACAGGACGCTAAATTGCATCTGATGGTGAGGCTCCAGTTCTGTATCTCACTCGACAGCAACATAGCTGTGGGGTTTTATTATTATTTTTTTTTTTTTTGCTCACTCTGTATAACAACTGGAAATATAACAACTTGCCACGTGATATGATATGAGGAGGTGCTGAAAACTTCATGTTAACTGCCTGCTGGACACCGGGAGATCCTTTGTTGCTAGGGAAGCTCTGCAACCCCTGAACATCCCTGATTCTTGGGGTCACGAGTATGACCTTTTACTGACCACCTTTTGGGGTCAATGTAGAGAATGCTATCGGGAAGTGACTGAGGATTGATTTGGGAATGGGTCAATGGTAGATGCTGCCTATCTTGGTGCACAAAACTTTAGATCTTTCAACCTGCATGGAGTATCTGGATACTGTGTTGGATAATCTCCAGGGAATGGACTATTCTTGCCGGCAACTTCACTAGAGGATCCAACAAAACTACTTTACAAGGCATACTTGAGTTGGATATCATCCCATACCTGGGACCTCTCCAGATGGTACCCTGTGCTCGGGGTCAGACCTTTTCCATTCCGTCCAGACTCATTACACTTTGGAAGAGAGGATTCCTTTCTAGGTGAAGAGCCCCAATCTCATCAGGGGACTGCGGCACTCTCCTTCAGTAGGGTGCTGGATACTGACCATGTTGAGTCCTCGCATTTGTGCTATGCCTTGGAATAAGAGGCCACCTATATGGACCCTCTGGAGGATTTTTTTCTCGGACAATCAAGTCCAAAGAGGACTGGAACTTATGTTTAGTGTAGAATCGCTGGGCCTTCCTGAGCAGAAATCCTTTTCTGATATCGATCAGGAGAAGGTGAGGATGTTCCAGAAGTCCATTAGCTTAAAGGACTATAAATATTGTCGAATTACCTTGGCACCTGGACAGGCTGTCGCAAGTTCACTCCAACCACACGATCTCTATCCGCATTTTGGTCCGAGTGGTTCGGAGACTAAAGAGGGGGGGTGTATACCAACAATACTTAGGTGTTTTGCCAACAGGAGCTTGACGGTACCATTGGAGATATCAAGGTTCTGCCCAACCAATTTGAAGATTACACCTGGATCCTTCATTGGCCTGTCTTCGAAACAGTCCCGACCCCCACCACCAAGATTCGCCCAGTCTTTAATTGCAGTTTAAAGATTGGAGACTGTTTCCTTAAACGAGGCAACATAACCAGACTAAATTTGACAGGCAAGATGCTGAGCCTGTTACTGTCATTCAGGTCCAATAAGCATGTGCTGCTTGCAGACATTAGGTTTGGTTTGGTTTGTTTTATGGCATATCAACCTCAGTGGATCATTTAATGCCACTAATGTTTTGAAATAAATCAATTCTAAATGGATAATAGAATTTTTTTATAAATACATTTTTCTATTTAACCCATCCAGTAAAGCGTTCGACTAGAAACCAGATGGTTTCTAGTTCGATTCTGTTCCTCGCCAACTCAGCGTATGAGTAGCACAGGGATCTGTGTGGTAAAGTAAGGAGCTGATAGTAGGTGTAGCGCTCCACCCCAGATGCCAAAAAACAATCTCCTTGGTCTAGTGCTAGGAAAAAGGGGATAGACTCCCTCGCTGATTGGCTGATACCGACTTTAGGCCGCCCCAACGACTTTACTTACTTATTTAACCCATAGATGGGACCCTAACAGGTACTACCACTCCGAGTCAGAGTGGATCAGGGAGCAATGGTGCTCCACATTCCCCAACCCTCCAAAACTGGAACCTCACCATCAGATAGTGTTTAATGTCATTCCCAGGACATGTAGACCCTCAGCCACCACCTTCTAGCACCCATATGATAAAAAGTGTTGGGGCTTGCTATAAAAGCAATAGGATTGAGGCAATCATATAGGTGCTAGGGCTTGACGTGACCAACTGATTGATTGGAGAGGGTCACTCCGACCACCCGTCTAGCCTAAGTAAGGTTCCAAGTGGAGTGTTGCAGGTCATGGACTGCTCATCCACCAAGACTCCGTCCTTAAGCATTCATGGATTGCCACCCACGGCCAACAGGTGGCCCCATTTGGGGGAATCTTACCCCTCTGCAGAGGTGCAGTCGGTGCATTCTAACGCCCCACCAACAGGGCGGGCAAACATTAGGAAGGCGTTTCTAATGATCCGTCTTGGACTAGAATCGGACAAAAATAGATTCTGTTTCTTTCTCAGAGATGGAGACCAACTACGTTCCTATAAATATACAACCATTATTTTTGGTTTTGTATCCAGCCCCTTCTTCCTGGGTTGCATTTTGAAATTTCACGCTGCCCGATTTCCTCCGGTTCATTGTCGATCCATGAGGGAGGAACAGTTTTATGTTGACAACCTGGTGATGAGCGATACTGACCGGGATGTTCTTACCAAACTGTACTTCACTTGTAGAGCACGCCTTCAACAGGGTGGCTTTGAGCAACAGGCATGCAACTCCAATTGAGTCTCCCTCAGAGACAAGATAAGTCGTGATGGTACCCTTGGCACCCACAGAAGTAAGTGGGAGAAGGTGTTGGGCTACCACCATGCGCCCCTTACTGAAGAAATGAGTGTTACCCCTGTGAAGTGCGACCCTTGTACCTCAACCAAAATATTTGATCCACTGTTCATATGCCTTCAGGTGACCCTATGGAGCCGAGTGCTGGTGGCTAAGCTTTGGAAGGAGGGATTGAAATGAGATGCACAGATTCCGGACAAGTTTCTACCCTTATGGAAGACTCTGGCACAGGACCTCTCTGGCCTGAGTGATTTCATGTTTTACAGAAGTGTCTTTCAAGGGGGTCATGAAGGAGATGTGGTTTGGTTAGTTTTGTTTTACGGCATATCAACCTCAGTAGGTCATTTAATGCCGACAAAGTTTTGAAATAAAGTCATTCTTAATGGATGCTCAATTTTTTTATAAATACATTTTTCTATTTAACCCATAGATGGGACCCTAACAGAGTGGACCAGGGAGCAATGGTGATGAAGGGGTGCTCCACATTCCCCAAACCTCCAAAACTGGAACCTCACCATCAGATAAAGTTTAACGTCATTCCCAGGACATGAATACTCTCAACCACCGCCTTCTAGCATCCATATTATAAAAAGGGTTGGGTCTTGCCATAAGGGCAATAGGGTTGGGGCAATCATATAGGTGCTAGGGCTTGACGTGACCAACCGATTGATCGGAGGGGGGCTCTCCGACCGCCTATATAGCCCAAGAATGGGCCAAAGTGGAATATTGCAAGTCATGGACTGCTCAACCACCTGGGTTCTATCCTTAAGCATCACAGGTCGCCACCCACGACCAACAGGTGGCCCCATTGCAGAGGTGCAGTTGGTGCATTCTAATGCCCCAGCCGACATGGCAGAAGAATATCGGAGTAGACTTCATGGGACATTTTTGGATTCGAAGAGGGTCAGCAGAAGAAAATGTTTACCTCCTGCTTTTCACTTGTATGGTAATTAGAGCCATACACATGGAGGTGGTCCCTGAGAGGAGCATCTTATCCTTTGTGCAGGCCCTAGTCAGTTTCACCAACCTTTACGGTGTCCCTTAGGCCCTCTACTTGGATAATGCAAGGACATATGTGGGCAGTGGGAAACTGTTCGCCCGGCTTGCCTTTTTCATGAGTACCAGGAGAGATTTGCTTCTTCCAATATGAAACTGCACACTATCTCCCTTTTTTCTACCAGATATGGGTGTGTGTGGAAAAGGTACATACAAACGGTAAAAACATGCATGTACAAGACCATCGACCGGGGAGGAGTGGATTACTTCACTCTTAATTATCATTTCTGATATCCAGAGAGCAGTGAATAATCGTCCTCTGACCTACCGGGAATTTGCAGATAGGGAACTGGAGGCAATAACCCTCAGCATGTTTTTGGGGCTCGGCAAGAATACTGGACTGATGTTAAGACTACAAACAGATAACCTGTTGACGTCTGCTACCCCTGGTCGGAGGAAGTTGGTGGAGGCTATGGAGCTGCGCAATAGATGGTTGGAGGATTTTCGGCAGCTGTGGTACGAAGAATATCTCTTTTGCCTTAGGGAAAGGCCCCAAAGCCGATCACAGGAACCCTTTATTAACCGGTTATGGGGAAATGACAGTCCTTATTAAGAGCCTCCTCAAGCCGAGACCTTTCTGGATCTTGGGATCCATCCTGGAACTTTTAAAACCAGATAAGGATATTAGCAGGTCGGCTCGCGTCCAACAGAGTGATGGTGCAATGGCGATACATTCTCTGAAATATTTTTACCCATTAGAGCTTTCTGTCTCTCCAGAGGACTCCTCCAAAGAGACAGAAGTGATACTAGGCTGACTGTGCTCCTCGAAAGCGGCGACGAGGCAGGCCCAGCCTGCTTCCCGGTTAGAATACTCCCAGGAGGAGTCCTGAATTGGACTTTAAGGGACACCCAGAGTTGAGGCCCCATTTAGAGGCTTTGGGGAGAGTCACCCATTAATCGCCATTGTTCCAAGGTCCACTCTAACCCCAAAATGGTGGTACCTGTCGGAGTATCACTAAGGAGAATCTATCATTTGCAAACTCACCACTATCAGTAAATGGCATCATTGGGGTTTTATTTTCTATTTTTTTTTTCTTTTTTGTTTGTTTCTTTCCTTTCCTTGGGAGCATGGGGAAAAAATATTTGAGGTGGGCTCTCTACTCACGTGGGTGGCGTCGGCTGGAGTGGCAGTGTCTAGTATGAAATACCGATGGCGAGAATTTATACCTTTCTACCGGGATGTGCGCAGGTTCGCCTTTCATATAAATAGACTTCAAATGACAGGGGTGGGGGAACATGATCGTTTGACATTGCACTGATCATATTGTTACCCGACCAGTCTTCTTGATCACTTGAGATTGATATACAGAAAGAAACTTTGTTACCCTTAAAAGGATAGTTAATTGACCCTTGATTGTACCAGAGGGTCGCGAAACTGGCATTGTTTCGCAAGAGCTGAATAATTAACCACAGGCTCTTGTCTCTTTTTCTTACACCCTTATGGTCGAAAGTTTTTCGACATTCTTTAGTTGCAAGCAAAAATCCAACTACATTCCTTTCCAATGAGAGTCCACACCAAAGAGCGGTTTTTTTTTGGGTTTTTTACACTTTAAGAGGTTTGGATGGTCAGCTGTTTTTATTAAATGCAAATTAACTGTTTAAAATAAAATCATACCATGTCCTAGGTATATGGGATTTCTATTTCCCTACAAAGCCATAATGTGACACAAGGTCGGTTTAGTTATTTATGGCGTAAAACACGATGTATGTGAGACCTAGTAACAGTTTGTTAGTCCAGTTGGCTCGTCATTATACAACACGAGGTGCTCACACAAGGTCGGTTTATTATGGTGTGCGCCGCTAGAAGCAGTTATTTACTCCCACCCCGTATGTTGGTATGTGACATTAGGTCAGTTTAACATGGGGTGCACCGAAGAAAGCAAGCCTCTGAGATGGAGGATGTCCCAGTATATCAAGCACAAAACGCCGTTGGGTTTTTCAGACGAACCTTTCCACGCCAAAAAAAGCAATGCTTACTAGTATTATCTGCGTTATTCGGACCATTGTCTCCATCTTCATTGTTATTTGTACAACGTTTCGGCCGATATGCCCTCCGGTCTTCTTCAGGTATTTCTTGTCGGACTCGGGAACCTTCTCGGACTCGGGAACCTTCTCGGACTCGGGAACTTTCTTGTCGTAATCGGGAGCCATCACAGAACTTTGAACCTAAACCTTTATTTAGTCCACGGGGGTATCCTGTTCTCATTCCGCTAACCATAGCTGGGGTAATGAGAACAGGATACCCCTGTGGATTAAATAAAGGGTTAGGTTCAAAGTTCCATGATGGCTCCAGATTACGACAAGAAAGTTCCCGAGTCCGAGAAGGTTCCCGAGTCCGACAAGAAATACCTGAAGAAGGCCGGAGGGCATATCGGCCGAAACGTTGTACAAATAACAATGAAGATGGGGACAATAGTCCGAATAACGCAGATAATACTAATCTTCAAGCCTCATCTCAAACATTCAGAGAAACAATGCTTACTCGTCAGTCGACTCGAAAACGTAAGTCCAACCGTTTCTCACCAATGTAAAAGACGTTCCCAACAGAACTCACCTCGGCATTTATTGTTCTCTGCGGACGAACCATTTCAGCCAACAGGGGTGACAGCAATCATACTACTCGCGATCAGTAGGTTGCACCATGACTGCCCGTCTTCGTAGTCAAACGGATTGGGGTTCGTGTCGGACTAGACGCCGCCTACAAATGCCGCACGTCACTTGCTGTCTTTTCGAACGACGAAGACAGATTGCTGCTCGCTATGCCTGTCATTTCCACTACACCCAGATATATGAATTACTGACAAAGTCTTCTCAAATTAACACTAATTTCAATTTTCAGTAGTACTTTTCAGTACTTTTGCAACTAAAAACAAATACCACAGTACGAAAAAAAAATGTTACTTCGAAAATATTATAAACCTAAAACATTGATATAATTAGTAAAGGCAAATGAAAATGTTAAGCTACAAAAATCAAAATGATATTGCCATAGATTTAGACATTATTAAATTGTGGTAGCAGCGAGTGAAAACTTTATGGTACATTTTGGATGGTTCTTTCTTTTTAGAGTGGATTATTTTGACACTTCACCGTTTGATCTCGTAGCTACACACGCCATGTGAAGTTGTGCGCGCTAATCTTTCTGTTGTTGGTCTTCTTAGATTTTAAGTTGTGGGTTATATAACCAGACGGTAAGTTTTTAAAGTACAAGGTAATTTATCAGGAAGACCGGGTCTCCTGTCTCAAAACTTGCTACCGGTGACTGCTGAAAAACCAACCCAGCTACGATTGAAGTCCGTAGCCGAAGCAGTGTCGATAAAAACGTTGTTTTATTTCATTTTATTAAGGCATATTGGAAAATAGTTTGTATCTTTTTCTGAAAAGCAGATAAATAGATAGGAACAGAGAGAGATAGATAAACAAGTAACATAGATAAGAACAAATTGAGATAGATAGTGTTGAATAGACTGATAAATAGATAGGTAGATAGATAGAAACAAAGTAATATACATAAATATGAACAAATTGAGATAGATGTGAAGATGACTAGTTTTGAATATACTGAGATAGATAAACAAATAAAATAGTATAGATAGATAAACAAATAAAATAATATATAGATAGATAATAAACAAATAAAATAATATAGATAGATAGATATCAATAAATGGAGATAGATAGATATGAAGATGACTAGATAGATTTTTTTTTTATTAAAATATAAAAGAATATCTAAATACTCAGATTTTCTTTTATTCATGTTTTTGTTTAATGTCTTGTTTTTAGTTTAAAAAACAAGAATATCTAAATATTTTGATTTTTTTTTTTTTTTTTTTTTTTTTTTTTTTTTTACTTGTAATTGATTGTTGGAAATAAATATATTAAAATAAACGTTTCCTTAATATTTTACTAATATTTTCTTTAGAATACAAAATGAAAACACAATTTTAACCAATATTCAAAAAGAGGAGTAAGATTAAACGAACGGATATTCCAATGTGCGCGGAATAACAGAATAGATCATTCTTGCCTACATCATTGAAACGTGCAGCTGATTCGAATAACCCCTTTTTTTTACCTTTACATTCCACTACAGATCTTTAAAAAAACAACTTTTTGCCTGATAGTTGTACGTTATTAGATATAAGATCAACACGGAAATTTATCCTATGTCCTGTATATAATATCACAAAAATATAGATTTTTATTTATTAAAGAAAAAAAACAACAAAAAAAACAATATACATATATTTTCGCGCGTGGGGGTAAAATCACAAGCAACGAAAGCAATGGCGTCCGTTTATGGTTTGTCGCCCCGGTATGAAAACGACTTAGATTTTGATGACTGTGTGAGTTCAGATTACGAGGATGATAGGGATATGGATGCCAATATCTCCGATGAAGGTAAGTTACAATTTTTAAAATCATTCCACGTCTATAAAAAAAAAGAAAATTGTGTTTTCCTTGGATGGTGCCTCCTTGTTTGGTCTATTGTTTTTGTGTACGTACAACATCGTTTTGGTGGGAAGAGGTTGTTGATAGCTTTTTAATTCATTATTTCCTTAACTTCCTAAAAGTTCTGCTTCTTATATTATTTCGATTATTTCACGTTTATTTGGAATAGTTTGTTTATTTAAATTTTATCTTTAAACTTTAAAGTTTCCTGAGGAAAAAAAAAGTCTTTGTTTTTAAATTTTGGGGGAATGGGAATAAAAATGAAATAATTTTATCGTCGAAACAATGTTTTGTTCATCATTTTAGGTCCCTTTTTATAATTTATAAATTTTGATTTAGATTATTATTTTTTTAAAGTATTTTTCTTTATTGTATTAAAGATATCAATTAAGTTTTTTTTTTCTTCGGATACCAGAAACATGTTAATGTGTTTTTTCCTTTTATCTTCTCTCGTCTGGTACCAACTCTTCTGTTCGCCTTTTTTTATCTATTTATTTATCTAAAGTTTTAATTTTATAATTACACTATTTATTTCTTAGTCTGCCCCTGTATCAAATTTTCTAAATTCTTTTTTGTTTTGAAATCCTTAGAAATGAAATACTAGTTTCCTGTTTTTGTTATTCAAACTTATGGTTATTTTAAAGTCTCGCCATAACAAGTCTCTCTTGACCGAAAATTTTGAATTTTTATTTATTTACACTAATATTTTTTTTTTTTTTTTTTTTTAATTATTAAAATTCTTCCCATAAGAATTTTCTATTTTTATTTTATTTGTTTTTTTTTTTTTTTTTTTTTTAAGAAAAAACCACACAGTGAATTTGCACTTTTGTCGTAAAATTTAACCCATAATTGAGAAAAACGTTTGTGTAGATATTAAAATTTTAAAAATTAATTTTTTTTATCCGATAGTATCAAAATTATTTTTCTATTATTCTCAAAATAAAATTATAGTTCAGGAGTAATACTGAAAATTCATATCGTTGTTGATTTTGATTAAATCACATTCAGTAAAAAAATAGCAATTGAATAAATAAATAAAAAAAGGTTATCGTGTGCCCTCAAATCAAAATTTTTGATAGAATAGATAATGTTTCTACTTCGTTCTATCAATTCGAATTTCATTGTTTTTAAATCTGAATCCAAATCCGCATTTATTTCATATAAAATAACGTTATTTTTACCTTTTTTTTCTTCTTTTTATAAACAATAAAACATTGATATGAGAAAATTTTGACTTAAAACAAACCCTTACCCCCCCTCCCCCCAAAAAAAAAGAAAACCCAGAATGGAGTAATTTTTATAAGAACGGTAGAAAAAATGGATTCTAGACTCCAATTTCTTAACAAAAAGCCCTTTTTTAAAAGTATTTTTTAATAAAACTTGAAATGAAAATGCTTTTAAAAATTTTGAAATGAAAATACTATTCGGTGATGTGATATAGAAGGCTTAGAATTCTTTTTCTTTATTCAACTTTATAAATAAAAGTCTAAAGTCAATAAGGATTATCTTTCTTTTTTTTTTAACTTTAAAGCATCAATTTTTTTTCTACATTATACAAAAGTTTTTGATGATATAATTATGTAGTTTTTAAGTTTGTTTAAATAGTATTTATGGTAAATAAGAACAGTTTTCTCGTTTATTCCTACCATAAAATAAACTGAACCCTCAATTTATGTCCGTGTTTTTGCAATAAATGTTTTATTTTTCTTGCACCCGTTATTTTACAATACTAAATTATTTTAGAGTACCGAAGCCAAAAAGAAATAACAACAACAAAAGGTAATATTCAACTTTTTACTCGTAAATTCCTACCATAAAATTAGGCTTGGGCATTTTATGGTAGGAATTTACGAGTAAAAAAAAGTGTGAAAACTTTTGTTGTTGTTATTTCTTTTCTTTTTGAATATTAAAATAAATAAAAAATATATTTAGTATTGTAAAATAACGGGTGCGAGAAAAATAAAACATTTATTGCAAAAACACGGACATAAAATGAGTGTTCAGTTTATTTTATGGTAGGAATAAACGAGAAAACTCTTCTTCTTTACCCATTTTTCTTTAATAGCAAATGCTATCATCAATCATATTTTTTTCAATTCATTATTGAAAATATATTTCTTACATTTTACTCTTTAATTCCGTTTCAAAGAAAACTAATTTCAAATCTTAAAGTTAGGAATGATCTTTATTTTTGAAAACCACTGAAAGGCGGAATATTTAGTTATTTATTTATTAAGCTTTGCTTAGTTGTGACACAAGGCCAGATGAATGGGGTATCCAGTGAGAAAGACTGATTCGTTAGTAAGTCTAGCTTAATAAACATTTACACTACGCAAGGTGCCCGGCAGATCATTTATATCAACATGGAAATTTGCCACAGATTCCCCCCACCTATAACATAAAAATTTTCAATCAACAAATTTCTCCTTTTCTTCAAGAATTCTGGAATAAAAACAAAAGAAATAACTTTGAAAATGTAGTCAAATTTTTTAATTTGATTTTTAAAAAATTTGAACATTTTTGACAAAGGACTTTGGTACTTTTACACATTTATTTGTTTGTTTTTTTTTTACTTGGAAAATGGCATAAAAAATACAAATTATTTCCCAGTTGATAAATACTTCTAAAAAAAGTTTAACAGTAAATCATTTTGTGATATAGAAAATGCTATGTTAGATTACTGGAGATTGTCACATACAGGATGTTAAAATCATGATTTATTGAAGAAAAGTGTTTAACTTAAATTTGATATAAAGCCTGATTTTTGCATTCCTATCTTGGTTATGAAAAGAGTTTGTCTTCTGTAAACTGCCAAATCATTTGCTGTAGGACTTACCATATTTGTCTAACGTGCGTCACAATGAATCAAACAGTAATTGATTTGGTTTTTAATTAGTTTAAGTTGAAAATAATTGCATAGTATTATTGTTTAATTAACACTAATAATCTAGAGAATGTTTTATGTCGTTCACTTAAAAAAATATTCTCCATAAGACTCAATGATATTTTTCACAGAACAATATTAACTTCATAACATAATTCATAAATCCCTTTTCTGTTATGTGGATTTATATTTTACTAACTGAAAACTCACACTGCAGGTGATATTTTAAGCTAAGGTAAAAGATTTATATTTCAAATTAAATAAAATAGTTTTTTTTTTATTCCTACTTGGCAATAATGTCAACATTTTGGGGTCATTGTCAAAACTATGCAAGGTAACAAAGAGGGGAAAAAAACTACTAAGCATAAAAGCACATGCACTAGAGAAAATAACTTTGGAGCTAAAAACAAGACACTTATATATACAAATTTACAATGCTTTATTCAGCATAGCAAACAGAAAAAAAACTAATACTAGTGTACTGCACAATAGTTCCACATGCAGGAAATTTTCAATACCAATATTTAAAAAAAGACAAAAGAATGTTTTAAAAGAAAGAGACCAAAAAACAACTTTTGCACACTTGATGAAAACGTGCATGATAGAATGAACTGAAACAGTCACTTTGGGTTTCTTAAAAATATTTATATGGTTTGAAAAGAAAAGAAAGAAATTAAAGTAATATGTAATTTTTATGGGTTTTATCCGTTGAATTATTTTTAACTTTTTACTTTAAACAGCTGAAAATGAGAAATATGAATTTTTTTTTTTTTTTTTTTTTTTTTCAAGACTAAATTTTACACGTTACATTGTTTTTCAAAATTCAAAGTGGCCAATCTTTATAAATATTCTTGAAATTGTACACTCAATTAGAAGACACTTTAAAATATGAGGAAGTTTTGTTTTTTTTTCTTCTCCAGTAAAACCACTACCAACAAAGTTAACACAGGCTCCTTCAAAAAGTATAAGATAAGCAAAAAAAAAAAAAAAAGAGCACTATATTATTAATAGAAGATAGTCTTAGAATTATTTTGATTATATAATGTGGAAAATTTTGATGGTGTTTTAACATCAGGCTTTTTTGTGAAACTTTCAATTTTGGAAAAAAACAGACTTACAAGCTAGTATTAAAACATAAACAAAACTGATTATCACATGCCAGCTGAACAGGCTTTGTTTTTAAAAAAATTATATAAAGAAGTATGTAATACAACATAGCAGGTATTTAAAAACTTATTTTTAAGTTCAAAGTGATATAATTTATTTAAATTAATACTATATATGTGTATACATGCAGTATTAAAATTAAAATGTTGAATAATTTATGATAAACTTTTTTTTAAATTATTCTCTAAATAATGGGCTACAGCATAGAGATACATACAATTTGAGTGCAGAACCAGAACATACAAATTTACATAAGAATGCCAAGAGTTTTATCAAAATTACTCCAAAAATAAAGAAATGGTGAAGAAGTTACTGAATTTCTTGTTTTGAATTGGTGTGTGATTTGACTTTTTTTTTTTTTTTTTTTTTTTTTTTTTAAAATCCTGTCCGCTTTTGTACACCAACTTCGAGACTTTAAATTCTCATAACTTTTAAACCACTAAGGGATATTTACATCATTCAAACAGTTTTGAACTCCATTTACACTGCTCTATATAACTAAAGTGATTAAATAACAATAACCTCAAATAAAATTTTAAAATTCAACTGGGAATGCTAATGAAACTCCAAATCTTCTTGCTGCATGTTGAGAGAAAGTAAACTATGTTAATGCCATTTTCATTGTTTCTATAGCAACTGCAATCATTCAGAAAATTCATCCAGCAGGCAAGGGTTGATAACCCAACACTAGTAAAAGAACTGTTTTTCTGATGCCTTTTAAGTTAATAGACATCATTGGGTGGTTAACATTTATGGTTTACTCATGGCTATTGCTTATACTACAGGCCATCAGGGACCTTTTCTTTCTTTTTGATCATGATAAAAAAAAGGTCATAACTTTTTCTAGTTAGGAATTTTCGGCTAAATATCTAATTTAATACAGTTAAACAAAAAAATTAACCTAACAGACTCAATATATGAGCCCAGTTTATTCTTATAATTATCGTTTAAGTCAAGGCTCCCCAACCTTAGGAGATTTTGGGTCCACATCAGAAAATTGTTGATTTGATTGTTACAAATGCAGCATACTCTTGGCAGGCTTCATTTTTGAGAGCAACTGTTGACAGTTGTATGTAGTGTCAAACATGCTTACTACTTGCTGGTTGTGATAAGATTGAGGGGAATCCTCCAGATGGAAGGATGTGGCAGGCAAGAAACTTGGACTAATATTCTCAACACTGAAGATCAATGAGTTCCATCTGCATTTGTAATGGTACTACTTTAGTCAATATCAAAAGGTGAAGAGACAATTTTGAAAGTTGGGTATAGGGCCTCAGGAGCCATGGGTTGGTCTAAATCAAACCCTTCATTAATAATTTTAAATGTTTTGGAAATTTGAAAAACTAATTTAATAAAAACCTCCTTTTATAGTACAATTAGTAACCAGACATTTAGTGTCCATTTTTGAGTTATGATGATACAGATAAAACAAACATTTGACCACCCTGTTGGCAGGGTTTAGAATACACTTGATTGTATCCCCTTCCCCCAAAAAGGAGTGTCCTAGGTATGATACTAAACTGCATCAGATCATGAGGCTCCAGTTTGGGAGATCTGAGAAGTGTGATGTACTACTTCATTGCCATTACTTCCAGGTTCACTCTGAGTTAAATAGATATGTTTAAAAATTATTTGTATTTGATAGGATCATGTGCAAAAAAAAAAAAAAATTTAAGAAACAACTATACAAAAAATGTAAATATGAATGCAATTCCCTATATCCTAGGCATAAAAACAACTTTAGGCTGATTGGTTTTGCCATTAGAATCAATCACTCAAACATCTTGTGAATTGTAGTAAAATAGTAACTATTATTACCATTTGTAAGATGTAAATGTTTCAATTGACAACAAAACTAAACTTTTCTTCTTTTTTTCTATACATATGTCTGTTATTCTTCCTGTGTCTGTAAATAAGTCTTTATTGCTTACCTGGCATAGATGGATATATGAGCTAATAAAATATAAACTTATTAAAGAAAATTTTCTTAAATTGATCAAGCTGTTAAGAATTAGTAAGTTTTTGCTGGTCAGCCTACACTGGTGTCTCCATGTAGAATATCACTTATGAGTTAATCCTTACTTCTCTAGCAGTGCTCAACTTATCTTTAGTTTGTGAGATGGGGGATGAGTGGCCGTACAGCTGCTGTTTTCTAGGGTGCTGCTTCCAGGATTGTTCAAAACAGCTCGCAGCATCTTTGTTTAGTTCTCATCTAGATTTCTCTCCAGGTGTTTTGTTAAACACCAAGCCGTGCAACCATACAATAGTACTGACACAGTTACAGCTTGGAAGCTTATCTGATCATTAACCTGTCAATAGCAGTCCATACTTTACCTATGCATATGTTGGCATCATTTCAGTAGAGGATACTATCGAGGGATATGAACTGGTCTATTCATTTCAGAAGCTTGCTATTTAATCATAAGATGGCATAAGCTCTTCATTGGGATGAAGAAGATATTTCTGACGCAATATTTCTCTTTTAAGGTCAAATCTTTGTAAAAGAAATACTGCTTTTTATAATTTTAAGGGAATAGAAATTGTCTAATTTCCTGCCCTACTCAGCAGGACTTAAAATACACTGACTATCCCCTGTCACAGGTAAGACCCCCTCCCAATTAAAGGGTGTCTTGGGTATAACACTAAACTGTATCAGATGGTGAGGTTCCAGTTTTGGAGAGTGTGGAATACCCCTTCATTGCCATTACTCCCAGGTCCTCTCTGATCCAGAGTGGTAGTACCTGTTAGGTCCCATCTACGAGTCAAATAGATCTGTTTAAAAATTATTCAATTGGAATACTTGATGCTATATATCAGTAAATTATTTGTATTAAGAATACTTACTTGAAGCTATAATTGTTTACTATGGATTATTATTAATTAATTGAAACTATCTAACCATGTGCAAACAACTATTATTAAGTAGAAATAATTACATAAAACCATATTATTAATATTCAATAAGAATATGATATCATAACTGTGTGAGAAACAACTACTATTGAATGCTATTCTCTAACCTATTGGCATTAAGTAACTTTAGATGGGTTGACATGCCATTAAAATTAATCTACCATTTGTTTAATTTCAAAGGTCTACCAGACTTTTTCCTATCTGAAATACTCCCAAGATCAACGTGCTTTTTCTAAGTGACTTGGACCTTAATATTCCAACCTTCATGACTATATAATGTTGACTCATTCTTTAAGATATTTCAATGATCTTCATCCTCTTCTTCAAACTCACTCTTCCTAAAAATACATTAAAATGTCAAGTTTGAATGGTCTACAGTTTATGAATTGTTTGGTCCATTTAATGAGAAATTTGCATATCTTAATCTTATGAAGATGTTTACAATGGAAGTGGGAGCCAAGTAGTTCATAACTTTTGCTTGTCCTATTTTCAGCATCATGTATTCAGATCTGTATCTCTCTTTGTGTCAAATGTGAATGTGACACATTGCACTTGAGTCTTGAATGACCAGACATGTTACTCTTGAAAGTACAGTGACAAACACTTCAAAAGATTCTGGGTAAAAATCAAACAAACCTTTTATCATTATTATTATTAACTTGATGGCTCATTATTTTTGCTCACTATTGTACATAAGTATATCACATAAGACCACAGCTTAATTATGAAAATAAATCTTTTTTCCAACATAATCACTTTTCTTTTTATTATACTTCTCCATTAATGTACAGGGTCTTGTCAAAAAGTGGGGTTACTCTCAAGATGTATGTATAAAAAAAGGGGTTATGCCTACCTTTCAGTATTTATCTGGTTTGTTGGTTCAAGATATGTGTAAAGAATAAAAATAATGCTATGCTTCAGTATGTTGATATATTCAATACAAGTCCACATATATCTGGGGAAAGAAGGGCCATTAAAAACCATACCCAAGAAATATCTGAGTGAGAAGCATTATTATATCATACATATTCCTCATTGACCAGGTAATGAAGATAGAAACTAGTTTGTTTTATGGCATATCAACTCTTTGTGTGTTATTTAATGCTGAATCAAGTCATTTCGATATCAAGTTGCTTACAATACCTGCTGTTGTTTAAATGGTAATAGAAACTGAATGAGAAAAATACATTCAATGGATGACTAGGCAGATCTTTGTTAGGAGTGATTAATAAACTTTCATAGTCAATTCAACTGACCAAATGAAAATAATGTTGGAGATTGAGAAAACTATTGGTGATTGGGTGTGGAGTTTCTTCATTGTGTAAATGATTTAGATCCATCCCTCAGGATTAATGTCAAGGGAACCCTAAACCAATGACAGTGTGAAGTGGTAGCATTTTGGTTGGTCAGGAGAATAGACTAATCCTATTTTGCTAATGTGTGTGGGGTAACTGATTGGTATTATCAATACTATGATATAACCAAAGGATTTTGGGCCCTTAATCTGTAAGATGAAGCCAGACCAGACCTCCTCTCACTACACTTCCTTATGAAGAACTTAACAACAATAAACTTGAAGTGAAGCAAGTCATCACAATATTCTGACCAGCCATATATTATAGATTCTAATGACAACATGTAATGATTAATATTGGCTTTGTAACCCTGGTAGAAATAAAGACCAGTGTTATTGGCTATTGTACAGCCCTCAAAACTCATCTTTGTAGCCCTACGCCCAACTTTCAAAATTGTCTCTTCACCTTTTTTTATGCCCTTCTATAAAGAAGTTTCCCCCAACCTTATCACCACACTTAGCAAGTAATAAGCATGTTTGGCACTACTGTGAACAGCTGCTTTTGAAAATGAAGCCTTCTCTGCTGCATTCACAACTGTCAAATTATCACTTATCTTATGTGCTCCTGTCAGCCTCTTCATTCAACTCTTATATTACATCTTTTTGTGATTGCAAACATCAGATGACTCATTGATAAATTATGATTGTTACATTGTGAATTTAGCTGGGTATTTTTAGAGGATAGGGTCTGTCTTTTTAAGATCGTGGCTCTGAACCTGCCTGAGTTAAGCTTTGTGGCCCTCTGGCTGAAAAGGTTGGGGACCCCTGTTGTAACTGGTCTTTTTTTCCCTGTAGTACTACTACTGATTATCATACCTTTAACAAACACTGACAGCCTATAAAAATTTCATCCAAGAGCTTCTCCAGGTCAAAATAAAATCACTTTGGTGGAGAAGTGTGGCACATTGACCCATGAAGATTAACAACCAAACAATCACCCAGCTGGGTTATATAACTCTAATCTTAGATAATGTAGCAAGATAATTCTTTTGCTTAAATATTTTGTTATCTATTACTTAGAAAATAAAGTTTTATGAGGGAACACAAGTTTTTTAATGTCACAGTGTACATTGTTACAAGAATGTAGATATTTGTTCCCCCACACATACAAAAAAAAGAAGGCTTCTGTATCTGTCTACTATAGGGGCAACATGCTTTAAAAATAAATTAGCTCAGTAGCTTGTGATTGAGATTGATAGATTTTAATGGCATTTCAACCCGTCTAGGCTTATTTTAATCCTACAGGTTAGGAAATTGCATTCATTGTGCATTCATATTCAAATCTTTTGTGTTTCTTAAGAGTTTTTTTTTTTCTTTTTACACAATCCTATCAGATACAAATAATTTTTAAACAGATCTATTTGACCTATACATGAGACCCTAACAGGTTCTATAACTCTGTGTCAGTGGACCTGGGAGTAATGACAATGAAGGTGTACTCCAACTCTCCAGATCTTCAAAACTGGAGCCTCACTATCAGATGCATACCCAGGATACTCCTGGGGGAGCTACCCATCTACAAGGGATATAGTTAGCGTATTCTACGCCTTGTGACAGATTTTTAAAAATACACACTTATTCACAAACTTCAATAAATTCTCTCTCTCTCTCTCTCTCTCTCTCTCTCTCTCTCTCAATAAAATGATACTGAATTTCTATGCAATTAAAGGGTTATTAATTCTCTGAAAAACTGTTTCTCAGATAAATTATTAAGACAAAAACTTCTAATAGTTGGCACTAACTAGTATAAGCCATTAAAATAAAGTTGATGGTTTACTTCAGATACAATTATTAAAGTTATCTGTCCTTTGCTTCTATATTGTTGACACTTTGTAACCTGGTTTAAGGTAGTTATTTATTAATCTTAGCTCAGTTGTGGCACAAGGCCAGAAGTATTGAGCACCTAGTGAGAATCAAACTCACTAACAATGATCTGCTAATCCAGCTTTCTTAACATTACACAATGTGACTGATCCTGTGTTATGTAGAACTATCATCATTTGTCTCAACTGATTACAATGGTTCTGTTATTAAGAAATCCCCACAGATAAAGAAGACAACTTACAAAAAGATTCTCAAGATTTCAATTGTAAAATTTAATCTTTAACCAGGAAAGAAAGATAGGCTAATATTTTAAAAGTAACCAATTCTACTGAATTTGAATGTTAGATAAAATGAATAAATAGATAAACCTACAAAAAGAAATTTAAAAAAACACAATTATTGTGAAGTGTTTAAATGTACAACAGCCACTTCTGATGAATATATGCAACAGATTTAGAAATATTTTCTAAATAAACAAATGTTTATATTTTCTAAAACAAATATTTATGAACCAACAAATTGGATCTTAACATTTATGTTCTATTTTATTAGTCTGTATTGTTGGTGTACATTTTTACATCCTTTCAAAAAAATAAGATATTTTTATGTATACATAGACATTTGAGTCAATAAGCAAAGTGATATATGTCAATATTGAATGAAGATCATTCTATGAATTTCAGTTACAACTAATATGAAAAATATTACAAATCTTTATCCATGTTTTCCTTGTAGCATTTATCTGTATAGAATGCAAAGATGCTGATAGGTACACGTCCTGCATCCCTGACGCCCAAAAATCTAAAAGGATGCAGTAAAATCGTATCCATGTGTCCCAGTGTTTTTCTTTTTTCTTCCCTCACCATTTCAAGTTAACTGTAAATACATGTCAATAGTTTCTTAGAAATGAATTACACAGGATAGGTTACAAGGTAGGAGTTGGACGGCTTTAGTTGGGGCCCATAAATTTTTCCGGGGACTCGTTCAAAGCAAATATGTGCGTCCCAGGACATACTAAATCAAAAGGCTATTATGAGAATGTATGTATTTACCCAACTCCTCTGCCACATGCATGATGTGACACAAGGTCAACTTTTGATATGTTAATTACATTGATTTTATTTTGTGTAGAATTTTTCAAGCATCAGGATTCTAACCAAACTGAAATACATAGATTCTGAAAAAGAATTTATGAAGAGAAAAAAAAAAATTTGTTCAAATAAAGTTTTCCTATAATCAGAGAACAATATTTTAGCAAATCCTGCAATTTTTAAATTTCGACCTTTTCAATCAAGATAAAAGCAGTTACAGGATCAAGAAGGGTTTAGAATACATTGACTGTATCCTTTGCAAAGAGGTAAGACTCCACACACAAGCGAAAAAACCGGTGGGCTGAGTATGACGCTAACTGCATCTGGTGGTGAGACTCCAGTTCTGAAGATCTAGGGAGTGTAGAATACCCCTTCAATGGCATTACTCCCAGGTCCACTCTGACTCGGAGTATTAGGTCCCATCTCTGGGTAAAATATATCTGTTTAAAAAATTATTCATATTCAATTGGAATACTTGATGCCATATAACTAAATTATTACTATTAAGAATAGTTACTTGAAAAAGCTATAATTATTTACTAAGGATTATTATTAGTTACTTGAAACCATATAACAGTGTGCAAACAAATGACTATTATTAAATATAATTATTTGATATGATATAACTGTGTGTAAAAAAGCTCTTAAGCAACAACTATCCAAAAAATATAAATGTACGATGAATGCAGTTCGCTAACCTAGGCATTAAATAACCCCAGACAGGTTGATATGCTGTTAAAATCAATTAATGTAAAAAAAAAATTAAAAAAATTTTAAAAGCTGCAATAAATGTTTGAAAGATTAAGTACAAAAAGAAACTATTAGAAAAAAAAACTCAGAAAATAAAAATATTAAATATAGGAAATAATTGAAAGTAATTTATTAGCTTCTAACCAGATATTTTGGTTGGTAGTTTCTTTCTTTTTAACGTCTTACATTTTGGTAGTTGAAATGTTTATGTAAACAAATTGACCTTATTTCCCCTCTTCACTCTCACCTTTTATCTTAAAAATAAATTTATTGTAACAATAAATATTAATTATCTAAGCACTCATCTGAAGGGTGGAATTAACAGAGATTCATTGGTACAATCATATCTTTGATGTTTAGTTCAAATAATCTATCACTTTATACCAGGGTGTCTTAAAGTAGTCCATATAGACCCCTGGGATCAATAAAATATTTGGCAGGGTGAATATTGCATTTATAAATCCCTTTATAACAGGAAAGCAAAAATTGATGGATCATGAAGACTGGTTGCCAGATATTATTTTATAGTAGAGAATGCTTGATTGGGTGTGATGGCCATTAGTGATGTGACGTTCACATACAACCCATTCAAAACATATGGGTTATTTAATGGACACTATTAAACTTTTTTTCTTTTTTTTTTTTTCTCATGTAAATTGTATTAAACACTGGTAAAATAAATTATCTTTTTGTACTTTGATATTCGATTAATTCCTTTAGGGGTAAAGGAAATTGAATTTGATTACAATAAGTACATCAAGTAAAACGTTTGAGACGCCCTGCTTTAGACCCTTTGTATAGATCTGGCCTGCACAGGTATACCCCCCCCCCTTCCGAAGTAATAAAGGGAGATAATTAGATGCAACTGGTTGATTGAAGTTATGCTTTTTCCCAAAATTGAATTTTTTGCATATCCTTCAATATCAATATCAATTTCAAGAGCTCTTGTAAGGCTGCATGTGGCTCAGGCCTGGATGCATTATTTATTCAAAATTTTGACATTCGAAAAATAAAACAAAAAAACATATAAATATTATCTGGTGGTATCCAGCTGTATATCAAAACTTGTATCTGGTACATTACTACTTTCAACATCAGACCCCTTCACAGCTAAGATCAATCACCTCTCAGCTTTGCATCCCAGTAGCAACAATCCATGGACTTAACCATTTGATGGCTTTTCCCAAGAACCCCCCATTATAGTTACTATGCCCCTTCTCCCCTTAGCAGCTCCTATTATACCAAGTATAGTGAATGCCCTGCAAACTTCAATAGCACATTTTTATTGGCTTACATAAAGCCCACTTGCTTTGACTGCTCTACCAGCTCCTGATTTTTGGTGAGCTTCTTCCAGGTCAGGGTATTTTATCTGTCAGCCTTTTTCTACTCTCAGGAAAGTCAGTCAAAGCCTCAAGGCAGCTGCTGAAGTCTTCCTCTTCTTGTACACTGTGCACAGAAAAGCATTTCACTCCTGCCTTATGAAGGTTTGCTGAGTTTGGTATAGTGTCATAAAAAGCTTATGCCAACAATCCTATTTGATTGAAGTCAGCCTACCAAAAATCCAACTAAGTAATGTTCTGCCATATTCTCTTACCTTGTCCAAGCTTGATTGCGCCTCACCATCCTACTCATTGATGCTTGCATCCACCTCTTTCTGCTGTTGATTCATTCCTTTTGGATTTACTGATAAAGCAGTTTGAAAAACAGACCAGGCTGCAGAATGAGGATAGAAAAATTCTTACTTGCACTCTATTAAAAAAAAAAGAAAAAAAAGAAAACCTTATGACTTGTCATCCTGAAGAAAATGATAATGGAACAATCAGAATTTTGTGATAATAACATCAACATCAATCTGTACCTTGAGATGAAAAAAGACAGATCCTGAACGCTGCAGATCTTTCTTGCAGTCAGACCTGGATACAGTGCAGCAATGGATCACTGACTGGCAACTCAAGCTGGCTGTAGACAAATGTACCACCATGCATTTTGGGAGGAAAAACCCATCATACATATACTTCCTCCACAACACTAATATCAAGGAATCTTCTTGTAAACGTGATCTGGATATTAGTGTCAGCAGTGATTTACGTTGGATGAAACACATCTCTAGAATTGTCAAGAATGCTGAGGGTGTCCTGGCTTCGCCCACAAGACCTTTGTCAGCCGTTCACCAGCTATCTATTTAAAGCTGTACAAAGCTATGGTGCGGCCACACTTGGAATTTGTATCACCAGTCTAGAACCCCTATCTCGTTCAGAACATTAACCTCCTAGAAACTGTACAGAGACGTGCAACCAAACGAATACCCTCCATCAGGCATCTGCCATATTCTGAACGTCTTGCTGCCCTGGGAATAGATTCGTTGAAATTCCGACGTCTGGCAACTGAACTTCAGAAACATATTTTCACACTCAGAGTTGCCGAGGCATGGAATAAGTTGCCTGTGTCCATTGTGGGCTGCCGAAACACTGCATCTTTCAAAGCCTCCATGCTTCTTGTAGTCTGCCAACACTATACCTGATACGCCTGTGCACGCACGCGCACACGTACATGTATATTATTACTGTATGCTGTTCATGTTCCTGGCACTAATACATTATTCTCTGTACTAGACATGAGATTTTGATAAGTTGTGGTGCACCTGAGCACTGTACACAATAAATTTAATTATTATATCATAAAAAAATAAGTTCAATTGTCTAAATAATCTGGGGAATCACCATTTAAATGTTCATTCTGTTGGTTATATCCTGATGGCATACCTTAGAATATGCTGACTGTATCAGCTGTAAGACCTCTCCCCAAACAGAGTACCCTTGGTATGACACTAAACTGCAGCCAGTAGTGAGGCTCCAATTCTGGGGAGTGTGGAGTACACTCTTCATTGTCATTACTCCTAGATTCACTCTAACCCATAGTGATAGGACTTGAAACCATATAACTGTATGCAAGTTATTTGTAATTGATAGGAATACTTGATATCATATAACTGTGTGCAAAAAACTCTTAAGAAACAACTTATGTTAGTCAATACATAAATTTATTATCTAATAGAAATTTAAGAAAAATCAACTTTTGAGAAATTAACTGATTAGATATTTTTGATGATACACTGTTCCATAAATTTTTACTGATATTTCTCTTCAATTTTTTAAATTTCTTTTTTTCTTTTTTATAGACACAGAAGATGCCAGTGAGACTGATATGGTTAAACGAGAGGAAGAATACACAGAAATCAAAGAACAGTAAGTCTGCTAAATTACCTTTTTAATTCTTTAGTTAAATTATTCGGATTTCTTTTTATCTATTAGAGTATCAAACATCATTTTGTATCACTATGAGAAATAGACTAATTTGCTGAAATCTAAACATTTAAAAAGTTTAAGCATTCATCTGTGATCATTGATTATAAAAAAATAATGGAATCCAGTTTTTTTGTTTTGTTTTGTTTTTTTTTTGTTTTTTTACACATTTCTATATTAGTAAATGGCCATTTTTCAATGTTTTTGTTTTTTTTATCCACTTGAAAAACGGTAATTTTTTTTTTTTTAAGAAAAAAGTTATCACCCTTATGACATTTTTGGGTACTCTACCCAAAAATGTGTTGACCAGGATGGTAAACAGGTGGAGACTTTAAAATCGTAATATCATAAAGGAATTCACATAGAAATGATAACATTCTTTTAAACACTCTACAACTACAGATGGAATTCACTGATAATAATGATATTGTTGCTTTATCACTATATTATTATTACTCCTACTGCTTGGAAAATAAGGTTTCAATGCCATTCATTCCTGTCATTTACTACTTATCTTTCTCTTGTTCCATGTAAGGTTCATCTCTCTCTCTCAACTTGCTTTTAACTGTTTTATGTCAGATGTTCTTCAACCATCCAAGTTTTCACTTTCTAAATAGTATCCATCTTAATGCTACCCTTTGTATTCTAGCCTGGTCCATTCTGAGTGTGTAGCCAAGCCATTTGAACCATTGACATTTTATTTCACGGCTCACACTACAGCAGCTAGTTCCTTACATTTTGATGATCCAGAAGAGGCAGATTTTCTATAGGCATCCATTGTGGTAGGCATGTCTCACATTACTAATCTCAAGCCAAACTTCAAAAACAGATTCTACATTGTTGTAAAGCAGAGGTCTCAAACCTACAGCTTGCAGGTTACCAGTAACCCTTATGGCCCATCCGTTTGGCCCTTCATTCAACTTTCAAAATTTTCTCTTCACCTTATGATATTGACTATATAAAGAAGTATCATTACAACTGCAGATAGAATTCATTGATCTTCAGTGTTGAGAATTTTCTTGCTTACCACATCCTCAATTTCTATAAAAATCCTGTTTCCATCTGTATGATTCTTCAACATTATCACCAACACAGCAAGTAGTGAGCACGTTCAACACTACATACTGTTGTGAACGATTGTTCCTCAAAATGAAACATCCCCAGAGTATGCTACATATGCAACTGTCAATTCATTGTCTGATATGCTCCTGTCAACCTCTTCATTTCATACTCTAAAGTAAAGTGTGTGTGTGTGTGTGTGTGTGTTATACATAAATAATTATGGTATGTATGAAAACTCCATGATGATCATGGTTTCTTATCTTTTTGCCCCTAAAATTTTCCCTTCTGTTTTTTGTATTTCAGGATGTACAAAGATAAATTACTTCAGATCAAAAAACAGCTACAACAGTTACAAGATGGTGTATTACCTGAATTTATGAAGAAAAATTGCAAAATTGAACAGCAATATCGAGACAGACAGCTGAGCAATGAAGTCTGGTGGGAATATGAAGTAAATTTCCCTTTCTTTTTTTTTCTTTTTTAAGATAATTAAATTAGTCTTGTGCATTTCAGGTCATAATTTTTAATGTCTATTGTTGCTTTTTATCTGTATTATTTTTATAGTAGAAACACCCAGTCTATGTCCAGACTAAAAGGATGTTAGGAATACCCTGGAGTGAGAAAAGGGGAAGAGATAGACAAAATTTAAATTCAGTTCTTAATTACTTGTTAAGTTAAAGTGATAAAAAATATATTCGTTTTTCTTTTTTACCCCTAAAAATGTAACAATAAAAAGAAGCTAAGAATTAAATGTCTCTTTATTTGTAGGTGAAAAATTTTGTGTATTAATTCCAATGAAAATTATTTGTTTATTCTATGAATAGTTTATTGCTTTTAAAAAAAATGTTCTTGAGTTACACTGATTAAAAATTGATATATTTTATTCTAAGAAATCAGTACTTATGAGACAAAAATTTAAATTCTGTTCTTAATTGCTTAAGTTAAATGGTAAAAAGCTATTTGTTTTTACAAAGAAGCTAAGATAGGTACAATAAAAAGCTAAGAATTAAAAATGTAAAAAAAAAAAATTATTTTTTTTTAGATAAGGTACTCCTTTGAAACATTTTTATTTTTATTTTTTTTTTTTTTTTTTAAATTTTAATTAGTACTAAATTCAAAATAATTTTCAAAAAAGCATTAAATTCAAATTTCATCTATGGAATCTTTGTAATATTTAAACATGGTGGGTGAAATAATGTTGTACTTAACAGAATTGGCTGACGGCTAAGCTTTATTGAACACTACTGAAGGCAAAGTAGGCATTTACCCAACCTATTTGCCACAGGTAAGATGTGACCTAAGGTCACAAATATGGGGTATCCAGTGAGGTTCAAACTTGCTGTAATGGATATGCAATACTTAAAGCAAAGTATGTCAAACTATATTTGCCTGGACGGTTCCAATAAGAGGGGTTGTATATTATACCACAGTTGGTTGTAAGAACTGCTTTTTGTACTTATGAAAAAACTGAAGAGTTCCACAAGTCAATTGATTTTTAATAATTGAATTAGGATTTAATCAGTAAAAATCAAAAACTAAATTTTGTACTTTCCTTATTATAAATATATTAAACTGTATGCATGATTTTAATGCTCAATGGTATCTTTCCTCTAAGTTGAAACATACATACAAAAACAGATGCCACTACTATATATATATATATACTAGCAAAAGTACCTGGTCTGTGTGTCGGACTAAAAAAATTAGGAACACCAGAGTGAGTGAGAAAACAGGAGTATGGGAGAAAATAAGAGGAAAATGGTTTATTAAATTTTTTAAAAATTGCCAAGAATTTGTATAGTTTTTTTGTTTTTTTTTTTTCATTTTGTTTACATTTAAGATATTTTTGAAAATGCATTCCTAAACTTTATTAAAGATTTAACGATAAACAAAGCTAAGAATTAGTGTATTTTGATATTCGTTTATTTTAAGAATAGTTTCTTTTTGTTCTTTACATTTTTGAAACAATTTTATTTTTTTAAGCAAGTTTCCTTGCCTGTTGATTTCATATGGTAGAAATGAAATGCATCTGTTTAATTCCTTTTTTTTTTACCATATTAAAATGTAACAATAAGATGCTAAGAATTAAATACTTACAATTGCTCGCTTTTTTTCTATAACTCTTTTGTACATACAAAAAATTAAATACTGATTAAAAATGGATATTTTATTCTAAAATGAAAGTATTAATAATAAAACAAAGTTCAGTTATTATTAATCATTAATTTAAATGTTTTCATTTATTATTGTTATTTACTTCGCTGTAAAAAATAATTCAATTGATAAAACCACATACAAATTACATATTTAGAAATATTATTTTATTTTCTTTCTAACCAAATAAATATTTCTAATACGGTGATACGCGAGAAATTCCAAGCTGAAATGATTAGGGCACAAATTTGTCAACTTCAAATTACCAGCAGCGGCCTGATATAGGCAGCAGCCAGCAAAATTTTTTTTTATATATATTAGCAGCAGCAGCTATGCCACGATTATCGTAAATCATTTGATTTTCGTTTGATTAATTATATTCTTAATCAGTAAAAATCAATAACCAAATTTGGTGTGTTTCTTAGTTATAAGGATGTCAAGGTGTATGCAAGATTTTGAATCTGAATAACATCTAGTTTCTGAGTTATAAGTCAACACATACATACCAAACTTTCTTTTATATATATATATATATATATATATATGTAGTTTAATGTTTGTGAATAGAGAAGGTAAAAAGGAATACATTTTTTTCCACTCTTTTCAAATTGATTATTTTATGATAGCAACATTTACAATTTGTATCTTTATAATTATATACACACACACACACACACAAAATAACTAAATCTATTACAAATTATTTAATTTTCTCTAACAGAAGTTTTGAAAGCAAAAATCTTTTAATTTTCAGCGTGCTGTTGTAGATCGTGAATGGATTAAAGAGAAACAAGCAGCTGTAAAAGATTTTGAAGTAAGTTTGTTTTTTTATAAACCCTCTCTCATTTCTGGTATATTTTTGATATTCATCATACAATGATTAAAACCTTTACTAATCCATAAATGATAATGTTGTTTTTAGTGTTGGGTTGGTAAGTCAGGTTCTCCAAAGAAATTTTAAATTTGTTTTCCTTCTTACTCTATGTACTTGTAGAGAAATGTTAGAGACATGTTGTTTCATCTCAAGAATAAATATAATTATATACAATTAACAACAGAATGTTTTATTGCCTGAGCAAATTAAATTGAAATGTATATGTAGAATCATCCTTATTATTTGTATGTTCCTAAAAGATATGAAAGACTTGCATATCTAAGAAGTGTTCCTTATTTTTTAGTTGTTTGGAATTAAATATGCCTGTGTGTAAGCAAATAAAGTTACGGTATTGTATGCTGTTGTTGTATACTCTCTTTACTTCTATTATTCTTCTGCTCATCTTTGGTATCTTACGTTCTTCTTCTAGCGTCTGGACTTCATCTTGGGAACTTCGTGTCTGGTCTTCCATTGGTGATTTCTCTTTATCAGAAGCCCTGTGTCATTGGTAGTTTTTAGATAATAACCCAAGACTTCGATTTGCTTTAGATCATATTTTATTCCGAAATCCCCACCAGACTACCTGTGCAGATTGAGTCGGCCGTGCACTTAACACAACTTACCACCTTCGTGGTTTGGTCGATACTGACTAAACTCTCTTTCTAATCTAAACCGGAAGAGGGTCTTCTCCACCTATTCTCACGGTATCCCCCAGAAGGAGGATCAGACTGAGGTCAAGCCGACTCACTCAATCCTTCAAGGCTGCCGGCTGCAAATTATAACAACCATTTTGGTTTCTACACTACTGTAAATAAGTGTTAGGGTACTAACAATTATGTAACACTGTGTTCTATTTAGTAGCCTCACGTTTAATGACACGTTAGCTGGGGGATGAAAATATCCGTATATTTAAAAACAGGTCAGACTCTAAAGAAAATCTGACCCTAGTATGGTCATTTTTATGTTAGCTTGTACAAATTTACATCACAAAATAGTCTGATGTTTAGAGTAAGCGTTCTTGTACCAAAAGTTTGAATTCTTCTACCATTTACTGCTTGAAGTTGAAATGTGGATGCTGCTGATTTGTGAGGGAGGTAGAATGACACTTATTTCTGCTCCGGTGTCTGCAAGGAATTTGAAAGCACATAAGGTATTGTATAGATTATACTTATGATAAAAATCATGAGTACAGCACAGACAACTTGGAAGTGATCCAGACTCGGTCGTTATTGTTACTGGCTTGCAGCGTTGTTTCCCCAAGATCCCATCATAAGTTTTAGTGCATCTACATGCATCTTTCCTAAATTTTCCAGAGTACCAAAATATTCAAGTGTGTGTCAGCACTCGCTTGTGATGACTAAATGCTTGTATATCTTGGTGGGAATTTAAGCATATAGCAGGAAGTATCATATATACTCATGTAATGAACAACTTTTTAAGACCAATTTTTCACCTAGAAAAACAAGCAGTCTTTTATTACATGAGATATGTTTTTGAAACCTAGAACCTTACTTTGTTTCTAGACCCAACCTTGCTGTAACTTGGATCCAAAGAATCCTCACATAGCCTATACCTAAATAAAGGCTATTAGTTAAGATAATAAAGTTTTTACTTAATCATGTTTACTATTTATAAGACCTGTGCATATATGTACAAATATTATAAATAGTAAACAAAGTTACGTAAAAACTTAATTATCTTAATACAGTAGGCTACATCAAGGTCTAGACTACATTATTCACTTACAGTATTGTATTGATTGTATTACAGTAGTTTTGAAATTATAAATAAGTGTTTGAATGTTTTCTTTGTCATTAGATGTTGAAGAAATATTTTTGTAGGCTAGTAAATTCAAAAGTTGGGGGGGGGTCATTAATCAAGTATATATGTTACTTCTGGAGCATTGGTAAATTGTCTAGTTTCCAATAGGGATGGATGGTGAGAGAGTCAAGGGAATCCGTGCTGTCAGCATGTCTTGATGATGGTGACAATGTCTTTTCATAATTTTTTTTTATAGAACTTTCATTTTTAAAACAACAGGATTAACAACAGAGAATATACCAATTTTCTGAACTGATATTCAGATATCACCCAACCCTTTAACAAGGTGTAGTGAAACATAATGCCAAACATCATATTAAAAGCACAGGACCATCCGTTCACTCCTTACCTCAAAGATTAACCTGAGAAAAAGATAAAATTGCCAGGGAAGAATTTTTGTCAAGTGTTATGTGATGGAATTGTCCATCCCTCAAACAATCTGTACGATTCACCTCTTTATTTTGTGCAGAAATGCTGATAGCGTTTTGATTTAGTGCATTCTGGGACGCACATTAGCTTTGAATGAGTCACTAGGAAAATTTATGGGTCCCAACTAAAGTTTCTTGATAAATTGTAGGGTTTTTATTTATGATCTGGGTCCCAACTAACACCATCTAACTCCTACCTTATAACCTATTCTGTGTAATTCATTTCTAAGAAACTATTGAAATGTATTTACAGTTAGCTTGAAATGGTGGGGGAAGCAAAAAGAAAAACACTGGGATGCATGGATATGATTTTACTGCATCCTTTTAGATTTTTGTGTGTCAGGGACACAGGACGCATACCTATCAGCATCTCTGTTTGTGTATGTTTACTACAGAAGACTTATTGCATCAACAATGCCAGATCATTATCCATCCCTCACATACAGGGTTTTTCACTTTAGGCCTCATCTGGCAAAAAGCATACTACTTGATATTTGTTGCTGAAGAAGACATCACATCCCTTTGGTCTCAGTCTGAGGAATGCCACTCAAAAGACTTTAGTGCCTTATCAATAATGTGTTGAGAGGATTGCCAAATGTTTGCGTAAACATCAAGCCAGGAAAAAGAGTAATGCAAATCTCACCTGCATCATGTTCTACAGCAACAAGCAGTGAATCTAATAGCAGATAGCAGCATGAGTTAGACAGTTACACGCTGTGTTACATTCTTCCTCTGACCAGATAAGCTTCACCCCACCTCTTTCTTGTTGTTGTTCCCTTGAGTTTGTTTTATTTTATTTTTCTTGTGACGGGTTTCTTGGCCAGATACAGTTTGAAGTAACACAACCAAAGGGTTGCGGAATGAGAACAGGATACCCCCATGGATTGAATAAAGAGTTGGGTTCAAAGTTCCGTGATGGCTCCAAATTACAAAAAGAAGGTTTCTGATTACATCAAGAAATACCATTGGCCGAAATGTTGTACCGATAACAATAAAGATGAGGACAATAGTCCGAATAATCCAAATAATACTAACAACCAAAGGGGTCTGACACAGTTGATGGATGACACAGCGGAATAAGACAAAAGAGATCAACCCCTGTTGGGGACCACCTATGTTACATCTGTGAATTTACCTTGTTTCTTAAATAGATATTCTCTTAAGGTTTTGTATTTACCCAACCCCTCTGCCATGAGCAGGATGTGACACAAGGTTGATTTTTAAGTGGAATACATCTGAATTCACTTCGGTTTTCCTTCTAGACCAATTGCCATACCAAGGTTAAAGAGCCCAGTCAGCCCTACTATTTACCTATAGCTGGAGTGAGAGATGAATTCATACTTTTCCCACAAAATGAAATTCAAACAGCCTTGTTCAGGATTTTAACCAAAGTTGCAATGCATTTCCTATGACTATATATATACACACACACTGAAAGCTTCTACAAACATCTAATAGTAGATTATCTCTTAGAGAAAAAGTGCAAACAAAAGGAAAGTTTTCCTACCTTTTCCAATAAAATGGATCCACTTTTTAATGAATAGATCCACATAATCATAGTTCATAAAATCCTGGATGCTCTTTTTATATTTTTCCTCGAAAAAGTTTAAAGTTTTCTTCATTTTCTTTTGTATAAACACTTTCTTGATTTTTTCAGGAAAAGAAATTTGGCTTAAAAGAAAATTTGATAGCCGAGTTTGAAGAGAAGAAGCGACATATTGAAAGCGAACGAAGTACTATGGAGCTTACAGGAGGTAAAAAAACGTTTTTTCTTACGAACAAAAGAAAAAAAATAGGGTGTGGAGGTAAGATATTTATAAATCTTATAGGATTTTTCTCTATAGATTTTTAAATGACTTCAAGGCAAAAGAAAATGAGTTTTGCAGCAACAGGATATGGATATTGATGTGCAAAAATTCCTTTTCCTTTTCCTCCTACCGTATATACTCTTGTATCATGCAATTTTGTGAGACCTAAATTTTAGTCTAATATTAGGGGGTCATACCATACGTGATGCACTTTGTGTGTGTAAATAATTGGCCAATGCGAGGCCTTGTTTGTATCTCGTATATGGTGTGAACTTTAATATTAAGCTAGAAATTTGGGTGTCAGAAAGTCACATCATACGTGAGTATATACGGTAAATCTGAACCGTGTTTATTCTTCAATTTTCTGGATGAGTGTGAAATTTCTTCTGATTTTTATCAAATTTTTTTTGGAAATAAATACTTGAATATTTTTTCTTTCTTTTCTTTCTCTTTCTTTTCTCTTCAGATTCAATGGAAGTTAAACCCGTAATGACTCGTAAATTACGTCGTCGACCAAATGACCCTCTTCCACTTCCTGAAAAACGAAGAAAGCCTTCACCTGATATCCTTTCATTTTTATTTTTTTTCTTTCTTCAGAAATGCTTCTATTTTAAACTAGCTTAAAAGCCGCCATATCGGGTAGGAATTAAGCTAGCTCCTGGGGTGGGCTCTTAATTGCGCCTTTCGGCCCAACAATGGCACTTCATGCATTGAGTAAATATTAAATTTTTTGTCATGCAAAAAATTTCTCACAAAAAAATCACATAGAAAATAGTAATTAAGATAATTCAAACTTGTGAATCCAAAATTTCAGGATTTGGCATGGAATGTTTTTAAATTGCTCTCAGATTCGGTTCGATTCCAAAATAGTATATGTTGGGCTATGGCCTCTAGGAGTAAAGTTGAAAAAATGTGATGCACTGACACTGATATTCACATTTATTATTTTAGAAGACTTTTCTCATTTTAGCTTTGTGACAAAAATACTATTTTCTTTTTGTCATTTTTTTTTTTTTTTAAACCTTTTCCTTGCTTAGAGGAGTGTTAAATACCAATTAATCTGGCCATGGAGTAAGTTTGAAAATCACCTGGCCATCAACATTATCAAAATGACTCGGAAGTGTTCAGTCAGCAGATCATTAATAGAATCAATTTCATTGGAACTTGTTATTAAAGCTACTGTGACCCTACTTTGTGTAGCCAAAAAGACCTGTTCATATACCTTGGTAGTAATATCTCATCTACTGAAAGCAATGTCAACATACTCATAGGTAAAGCATTTACTGCTGTTGACAGGTTAACAACCATATGGAAATCAAATTTCTCTGATAAAATAAAATGGGGAATTTTTCCAAGCTGTAGCTGTGTCGTTTCTACTGTATGGTTGCACCACTTGGAATTTAAAAAAAAACATTTTGGCTAACCAGCAAAAACAGTCATCAACTTTGTGCAGACACTGGATGGCATGTAGAAGATTGCCAAGAGCGATCCCTGATAGGGATGGATGGCAAAAGAGTCATGGGAATCTGTGCTTTCAGCATACGTTGATGATTAGGACACATTTTTAAAGATACTAACTATAAAAGCTCAAGTGAATCTATTTTGCATAAAAGACAGTTTAAAAAATCCAAATGATTTGTAGCCAATGTGACAATAGGTGAGTTTTACAGTGAAAATATGCATTTTTTTTGTGTGTGTGTGTGTGTGTGTGTGTGTGTGTGAGGAAAATCTGACTTAAAGTTCATCTGAGAGGAAGCAGCAGACCCCTAAGAAATTAGACTTTTAAAAAATATCAAAAAGCCATAATCTGAGATAAGGTTTGGTTTCTTTTTTATTAATGGCATATCAACCTTAGTGGATTATTTAATGCCAAAGCCATCCTTGTATGTATTTACCAATCCTCCTACCTGGAGCAGGATCTGACACAAGGTCAATTTTTAAGCAAAGTTTAACAGGTTTGAATTTAGTTTCTTTCTCCTTGACTAGTTTCCATACCAAGGTTAAAGAGCCCAGTCTGTGCTACTATTTACCCATAGGTGAAGGGAGAATAGTTGGATTTATACCTTTCCCAAGGGTATTAGGGGTGTGAAATCCAACCAGCCTTGTCCAGGATTTGAACTTGTCACCATGTTCATTTCCTATGATAACCATTACACCACAGGCACCTCCTCAAAAAGCTACCCTTGTATAAGAACAGTAATTGTACTATGTAACCCATAGCTAGGGGATGAGGGAGTTTATAACTTTCCCAAGTGTATTAGTCCTGAAAGTGAACATAATAGTGTGACTGGAGTTTAAACTCGCTTACTACGATATTTCAACCCAGCACATTAGCCATTATGTTACACACCCCACCCCACCCCAATCTGTGATAAGAAATTTAGAATAGTCAAATCTGGAAAGAAAAGCAAGAATATTTAGAATAAAGTAGAAATAAGATATAGAAAGGGAAAGGTAAAGAAAACAATGTACATCTGACAGATGACTTTGTAAGCACAGCCAGTTCAGTGTTTTGTAAAACAAAACAAAAAACACTGCAAGGAAATCTTTTAACTGGGAGAGAAAAAAATGGTTGTCTCTCTCTCTCTCTCTCTCTCTCTCTCTCTCTCTCTCTCTCTCTCTCTCTCTCATGTATAAAGAAAATGAGTGTATTCTTTTAGCCCAGGGGTTGGCAACCTTGTACTACAATGGCAGGCCACATTTATCCTTATTGCATACAATAATGATTAATCGTGTGGGTTGGGGTCAAGTAACATGATTGTAACATTGTATAAGTCTTATACACCAAATATATTTGTGGGTTTATTACCAGATTTCACTTTACTCATTACCAGATTTCAATAATCAAGATTATTTGATCTTGCAATACCTATGAGAGGAATAACAATTCTTACCAGAGAAATAGTACGTGACATGGGGTTTGTGACTTCTGTGTACATTTTTAATAATAATAATAATAAAATTAAAAAACAAGCATCTAAGCCACATATGGTCTCTTTCCTTTGCAGGTTGGATTAATATAATACTTTTCTTAGGGACTGTGGGCCAGATGATTATGGATTGCGGGCCGGATCTGACCTGCGAACTGTAGGTTGCCAACCCCTGTTTTAACCAATACATATAACCATTATATATCTTATATCCGTGTCTAGACTTATCTATAGAACAGTTACAGCTAAACGAATTCTAAAGATCACTGAGAAACAATAGCCAAAACATAAAATCAATTAAGATAAAAATACTTGTCTAAAAACAAACAAAACAAAAAACTTGACCTACTGCAACTGAATAGATATATTATCATAACATAAATTGATACATGGGTCATTCAATAAATAAGGTAAATTTTGAAATGGGGGGGGGGGGCTGTTCACAACCAAAGTAACTGGGATAACTGGATTCAGCTCTGGTGTCAACATTTTGGGAACCCTACAACAATTGACCTAAGAAAAAGCAAAAATTCCCAGTTTTTCAAAAATGTCCCTTATGTCTTCTGTCAGCTATTAACTGAATCCACCATTTCAGGTGTGTTCACCCTGTAGTAAAAAATTTTTTACTAAAACGTGCTTCTCTGTACACATCACATATTCTTCTGAAAATTTCACATGGTTTGCAATTCTCAGCCACCAGAAATTTGATGATAGATTTCTGTTCAACCCTGGAGCACTGTTTGATTTACCGCCATTTTGAATAGCCTCAAAACAAATGTTTTTGCAAGATTAAAATAATTTTTACTATAAACCAATTTCAAACAATGTAGTGGAAAAAAACATTTTGCTTTCTTCAAAAATTTCACCTTTTATTAAATGACCCTTGTATATTACTAGCCATAATACCCACCTTTGCTGTGACATAAAAATAAAAAAATTCAAGATAGTTGATACCATGAACCTTGATTGATTTCAGCTTCAGACCTTCTTTAGGATGCTGACTGATGCTATATGAAAATGAAGGCTGTTATCATATATTTGTATGTTTTGTTGTTTGTTTTCATTTTCATTATAGTCATCACAAAACATTTTGTTCCTAATTTCTCATTTTAGTTTTTTTAATTTTATGGCTTTCTTATAAAAGTTATACACAAAACTATTGCTTATATATATATCATCATCAGGTTGCATTAGCAGTACAGATATCCATGATTCTCTCACCAACCATCCCTATCGGTCATCATCCCTTGGAGGTCCTCAGCACAGCACCCAGAATCCGCACAGAGCTGATTAATGTAGGTTTTTGCTGGTCAGCCTACACTAGTGTGTCCATAGGAGAATGTCACTTATGAGTTTGTCCTTGCTTCTCCAGCATGTCTTGTTTGTCTTACTCAGATGGTTTGAGTAATGGGGGCTAATGGCCGTAGAGCTGCTTCTTGTTAGGTGCTGCTTCCAAGATTTGTTCAAGACCAGGCACAGCAAGCATCCTTGTGTAACTCCCATCTAGTTTTTTTCTAAGTGCTTCAGCCATACAGTAGCACTGATATGTATATGGCTTGGAAGAATTTTCACTTTATCTTATCAATGAGATCAGATTTCCATATTATTAATAATGTTTACTCCTTTCCTATGCATATATTGACATCGTTTTCTGTAGATAAGATATTACTACTTAGGTATGTGAACTGGTCTACTAATTTCAGAGGCTTACCAGCCAGTGTGGAGATGTGTCCCTCTTGTTTAACACACATGAACTCAGTTTTATCTGAGTTCACTTAGAGTCCAATGCCTCTTACTTCCTTTTCTAGGCTATGCAGCAGTGATTTGGCTTGTGCTGGTGTATTTGAAAGAAGCACTGAATCATCTGTATAGTCCGCATCTGTAATAGTCTTTGCAGGATATCACCAGCTTTTTGCCTTTTTCTTTTATTGGATCTAATGATGTTTGAAGTACGTAATCTAGACATTATGAATATACATGGTGCTAATGTATCTCCTCATAATACTCCAGTGACAATGTCAAAGAAATATGTCACCTTCAGGTAAACGGACCATTGCTTTCATGTCTTTGTAGAGAATCATTTTAGCACTAAGTTTCTTTGGGGAGACCATATGCTAGTAGTATTAAGAGGTGTGCTTTTTTAAGGAATGGGAGGGATGCAATCTTTTGTACCTTTCTCTTGTATTTTGTTTATACAAAGTTAAAGACGGGTATCATCAATTTATATAGTTTTGTGAAAAATAAAACAAAATTACAAATGAATAACACAGGACTATTATAGCTCTGTAAAGTGAAGGACATGCTCATATTTTTCAAGAGCATAATCATTTTTATTAGGATTGCTTTTCAAAAGAACCAGCTTCCTTGTGTCTAATGGGAAGTGGTGCTAGTGTTGTGTGCCATAGATTTCCTAAGTAGAGCCAAATAATAAGTAGATCTAAAACTACCTTTGCAATCTACTAGTCAAGCACCACTGGGCTCAGGAAAAGAATAAATGCCCTTCTGCCTTTTTCAGGAGTATTCGTATGCAGTGAACACAAACTGTCCCAACTGAAATTTGAACCTAGCTTGCTGATTCCATTTTTCACACAGGCTATCCGCTTTAGTGGGGCAATCAGGAATTATCTCACTGTAAATGGCTTGAGAAATACTACTACATCTTGCTAGACTTCACACATGAAAAAGTGGGGCTCATGTAAAACATCTGTTGCTGGAGCGGAGAAGTAGAATGTTAAGCTCTTTCCTGACACTCGGAGCTCTACTATATCTAAAACTTAGTGCCAAGAGATCATGACACAGGTAGTTTATAGGTGTATAAAATTAATACTTTCCACAAACTCTCTAAAGCTAAGATGGTGTGTTAAAACAAAAGCGGATGAAATAATTAAAAAAATTATCAGATGAAAGAAATTACTAGTCATAATTAATAAGTGAATCTTATTATAAAATAGGTTGTTTTTTGGGTTTTTTTAAAATCTTTACATGTATATTTATATAGTCTGTGTGTGTGCCAGTGTTTTTCAAAGACTCAAAGTATTAAAATTTCTTAACTCTGTGTACCTCAGCTCAACTATTTCCTGGATGAAACTGAAATTATAGAAGATTTAAAGGCTCTCAACAAAATGCCTGGCCGTCCAATGCAGAAGAAACCAATGTCTCCCACAAACAGCACAGATGCCAGTATAACTATGGATGCCAAAATTGAAGATGGCCGTCTCTATTATGACAAAAGATGGTAAAGTTCATTTGATTATCTATGAACTCACTTGACTTGCTTATGTGGAGATTTTATTGTCTAAATTCATGTCCCTCCCTAATCTGTAAAATAAAAGTATAAATGGCTGATGCTACATGAAAATTTGTTTTCGTTTAAGTTTTTATGAAACGGCTTTTAAAGCCATTTCCTGTACACATTTTAAAAATACATATCTTGAAATAAAAACAATATTCTAGTATTTGCCTTTTATTTAGACTTGCACATTATCTGCAAGGTCTTATAAACATTGCCAAAATACTATAATTAAAATAAACTTAAAAAAGAATGTGTTCATTTGGTAATATGTAAGGTGGGAGAAAAAAACCGACAAAATCAGAGCATTTTGTGATTCAGTGTATTCTCAATTTATTTACTAGCAGAAAAAAAAAATCAATGAACTATTTAAGCAATAAAGGATGATTTGTAATATTATTACACAGTAGTAGGGATACCTGGCATTGCCCGTGTATAACAATAATGTACTAATGTACAAATCTTTTTTAATTTCTTTTTCTTAATCAGAAAATAACTGGATGGATAATATTTAACAAAAATATATTATCCATTTCAGAATGAAATATTTACTTACCATTAATCATTGTAGTGACATTAAGTCTTCAAAATTGTATTTTTAAACAATTATTCTTCAATGTTTAAATTTTATCTTAATTTTATTCCCCTGTTGAATACAATTTTTTTTTTAGTAATTTAACAAAAAATACCCTTTTAATTCATTACCCCCCACTACACACACACTAATTCTTTTACACTTAAATTATTCAAATTGATAAAAACTCAATTTGTCTTTAATTAAATTAGAGGGGTGGGGGATATTTTAATATTCTTTTGAATATTGCCCACATTATTTCACCAAAAATTTTTTTTAAATACCTTTAAATATTGCCAGTCTGTTAATGAAGTGAACATTTATTTATATTTTAAGTGTATTTTTATTGTGACTTTGCTTAAACATTTGAAATCCTAATAAAATTTTCTAATTTACAAATATATTCACTTATACAAATTTTACCATAATTCTTTTCTTAGCTTTCCCTGGAAGATACTTTTTATTTTGTTCTTTTTTCCTCATTACAACTGGTCACACAGATCCACTAACAGTTACAATAAATTATACTAAAATTTACAAGATCAATATAGTTGCCTATTCTATTTTGTGGATAATGTTATTACTTGTACCAAGGAATCTTTGGAGCTTTTCCCTTTTCAGCCTTTTACAGCACATTAGTGGAGTTTATCAGAATTCATCAGATCTTCAGTAAACCAATATACAATTAAATTTCTTCATGCTATTTAGTGAAGATAGATGAAGTTAGCACAGGGCAATTCCATTAGTGTTTGATCTGAAGAAGCAAGATCAATGTAGAATATTCCAATTAAAGAGGAAGAGTGGGAAAAATGTCCAACTTGGCTGTGCAAATGGATGAAACAAGCAGAATTATATAGATGCAATAATGAATAGCATATTGCAAATATTTTGCTGGATTCCCTCAACTTATGTTTGATTTTTTTTTTTTTATGTACCATCTTGTTTGGTTTCAGTCCTTTTCAATATTACAATGGTTGTATTTGCAGGTTTCACAAAGGACAACCAGTGTATGTGGAAGCAAAAGACATAGAAAAAATCACTGGAATAATCAGCACCATTGGGACTGTAGAGGTAAGAGTAGAATACAAAACATTTATTTTTCTACATCCACAATGGACGTTCTAATTTAGAAAGATACTTATTTTTGATGCCTTTTTATGGTTGTCTCACAGAGGCTACAATTAGAGTAAGCAACAACAGTCTATTTAATTCTGTATTAGTCCCCACTTCTTTTTTTAATGCTCATAATTCTAAGCTGGTAACTTGATTATTTCTCTCCTGATCAAGTGAGGACATTGAGCACTTGGTGGCAGTCCTGGCTCAGCTGTTTTTTTTTCTTAAACCTGTGTTGTATATTTTCTGTAACTAATTTATAATAAATAAAATATATATATATATATATACACACATACTGGATTATCCTGTGGGAATTTTCCAAGTAAATCTGAATCCCTTTAATTCAAATTGATATACTAAACGAGCAGTATATTTTGAACACAGGGTTTAAGCTGTTAATTTTCCTTTTTAACTTAGATGAACTAAAAGAAAAAAAAAACTTTATAATCAACCTTTTACTCCCCCTAAGTATTTTTTGGTATAAATTTCCAATTTTTATAAATTCAACACTAAAAAAAAAAAAAATTCCTTTTAAATTGGCTAAAGATAACATTAGTGATTTGTTTCATAGAGAGTATATAACATTTTCCAAGTATGTCTTCTTTCTTTCTAGATCTGGGTGAAACGTTGTGATAATAATGGCAAGCTTCGACTCTACCTACCTCAGCTTCAAAAAGGCAAATATATCCTGCGTCGTCGTTCAATGTGACTATCAACAGAGGAGGCCAACCTGGTTTTATTATGAGATAACCTGAAAAATGAAACTATACTTTTCGGATTTGAACTAGTATCCCCTTGATTCCCAGTTGTTCCTTTAAGTTAAAAACAAAAAACCATAAACTTTACAGTTAACTGGTTAAGAGAGATGGACAGATGAACTCTATTGGTCCTCTCTGGATGAAATCCGAGAAGGTGGCTGGTTTACACACCCAAGTAAACTACATGTGCACAATAATTGTGCTAATTTGGTGTCAAGATGAAGGGACTTTTTTTTTAAACAAGAAATGAATACTTTTGTACATATAGTGAGCAGTAAGCTTTTATTTTATCCAGTTTCAATTTCTTATATATATATATTAAAAAAAAGTAAATATAAAATTGAAATATTGGTAAATTCACTATTGTGAAGAACACTGAAGATCATTGTGTGGAAGCACAAACTGGTCATTTTACAGTAAATTCTGAAAGCTTTAAAATATCAGGCTATTTTAAAGAAGGAAAATTTATTTGTTCTAAGTGTCCATGTTTGGTATTTAGTTTATTGATGATTTAATAGTGTAGCATTAGGTGAAAATGAATGATTTAACTTGCTGTTACTTTGCAAGGCAAATAACCGAAATAAACATCTTTGTATACACTTGCACAGCTTTGATTTTTTTTCTTTAAAGTTTCATTTTAAATGTTTTTATTGGAAACAGCTTAAAGATTTTTTAAGTCATTTGAAATTTCTTTAAGCAAAGTAAAGTGTCAGATTAAGCTTAAGACAAATTACAATGAACATATTGACATTTTATAAGCTGATCCTTCCCATTTGGTGAGTATAAAAAGCTACTTTGAAATAAAAGGTTAAATAAGTTTTTACTAATTTCTTCTAATGAGAGAAAGGAGAAGTGTTATGTTGCTGCTATTATTTTCATTTTCAATTTTTATGATAGCAGAAAATTGGGCCTATAAAAAGTGACCAAAATGTAATGATCAGTTTCAAAAATTCTCACTTTCCCAAATCATACATTTATGCATCTCAAAATTAGTTTTTAAAGTAGATTCCTAATGAAAAAAGCAAATTTGTTCTTTTTAAAATCCTGTACTAGCTACATTTGTGAATCTATTGTCTTGTATTAAATAAAGTTACATTACTAATTACAATTCTCAATCTAAATAAGATTTAGTCATTTTAAGCTGACTGCAATGGTCTCCACGGGGAAATTAAATCTAAGATTTTGGTGGTTGAAAGCAGCAAAGTTCAATTAACAGGTAAATAAGTGTGCAATAGTTAAGCTAATCCTTTCAAAAGCAGCTCGGTGATACAAATTCCTTTACAACTCAAAAGGGTCATTCTCCCTACTGAAGTAAAGAAAGATTATATTTAAATAGATTCCAAACCTTCCATTAATTTTTTTTCATAACCATTTGCCATATTTTACATTTAAAGCTTCCTTTGTATATCATCATACACATGACTGAACCAAGATAAAGAAAGAAAAATAAAAAGACTTTAAATTCAACCCATTGTGAAAGAAAGTTTGAATACTCACAATAGAAAACCAGTTTTATTTAGCAAAAGTGATTGTGAGAAATTTCTAAAAATCATTTACACATTGACTACATTTGTTTACAGAGAATCAGAACTCAAATTCCTTTTTTCAATTTGGTAATGATGAAAGAATTTAAAGTTTTAGAATTTTGTTTAATTAGTAAGGAAAGATGGATGTTCATTATTCACATCATTAAAGATGAGAATGTTTTAAAAAAAACTGACTTAATGTTGTAATAAGTTATTTTCATGTGACATTTTTTTTTTATTAAGTCTATTAGAACTGAAGAAGGAAGTAAAAAACTGAAAGTAAAAAAAAAAACTTAAGACTTATACTATTTCTCCTCGCACATCCATTTGTGGTCAAACACCAAAATTAAATGTTCCCTTGATAGCAGATATAAAGTAGAAAAAAACCCTTATCCTAATTTGTCTTTAAATC
The DNA here is from genome assembly GCA_023376005.1 of Doryteuthis pealeii. Lineage (NCBI taxonomy): Eukaryota > Metazoa > Mollusca > Cephalopoda > Myopsida > Loliginidae > Doryteuthis > Doryteuthis pealeii. Next base: position 94,567,033 of record CM042138.1, read on the forward strand.
CTAAAAGTATATATATGGCTTGTAAATTTGACAATTAAGCTAAACAAACATTCAATAATAATTAAAAAAATTCCATGGTGTGAAGTTTTTTTTTTTTTTTTGTTTTGTAACAATACATTTTCAAATGGTCTCACAAGGCAAATAAACAAGTAGCAGAATAAAACTTTACAGTTATTAGAAAAGAAAAAACCTTGCAATATAAATTTACACCACCAAAACCCTTGCAAGTAATTTTTATTCAACTATTACTGTTTTTTCAGGTTTTGTTGACCTAGACTATTTATCTAACCAAACAATTACAAAATTAACTCCAAAATATTTTCAATTCTTTTAATATTTTTTTTTTTTAAATCCAATCACAGAGTGGAAATTCTTTTCATGAAATTAGTATAGGGCATTTTTATCTCATGTATTCTGACATGGAAAGGAAAAAAGTTTTCAATATGAGATTAAAATACTAACTGAAGTAGAAAGAAAGTCAAAACCAACTGATAAGCATATAGACAAAACTACAATACTGGCATGTCAACAACTTGCACAGTAAGCAAATATTAATGACATTAAAACCTTTCACATTGCCAGAAAAAAAAAAAAAAAAAAAAAAAACTTTGCTTATGTCTAAAAAAAATATTTTTCTATGATTTAGTCAGGTAATTCTTAATTTGATTTCAAAGAAGGAAAAACAATTAATAGGTTACAACTCTAGGATTAATTTTCAAATGCTCAGAAGAAGGGGAAAAATCTTAACTTCCTTTTATTAAAAAAAATAAAAACCCAACTTTGAGAGCTTATAGCTAAGCCAGTTCTTCACAAGATCTTTTAACTCTTATTTTCCTTGACATTAAAGCCTTCAAAAAGGTTTAATATGAAGTGTGTGCATGTGTGTTAATAAGACAACGTAAGTACTGGGAGAGAGAAAAAAAAAAACAAGTTTCTATGAGCATCCTGTTCATTGAGTTTTATTTTATTATTTATTTCAGTTTTATGAGTTATGAAGATTTTGTAACATCAAGGAATCAATTAGATCAAGTATTGCTGCAGAATTGTCCACATTCACTTACAGAAGGTCTGTCCTCCAAGACGACACCAGACACTTCAGTCAAGAGTCTAGAAGCTTCTAAAGACAGAATTTAGAAAAAGCATGAAGGTTCTAATGGCAAATCTAAGTATGATCTTTTGACATATTAGTTGATCAACTCCATAACTTAAAGATGCATTATTATATGAATGTGTGCATGCAGGTGTGTGAATGTATGTGTGCGTGTGTATGTATGTGTGTGTATATAGCACTCCTCATAGGGTTGGAGCACAGATTTACACTCACAAAAAGGAGACTATAAACATGGCACAGGTTTTAGTACTGTCAGATAATATACACATACAACTGTACTGCTTCTTAGTCAGCTGGTCTCTTTTCTCCAAATTTCTTAGTATATTCCTCAGCATTCTTCATGAATTTTTTCTTATCTTTGGTAAATTCTTCTGCCAAGTCAGCACGAAGGGGATGTTCTGGTTCAGGATCATTAACCAGTGCCACCAACGACTGTATCACTGAAAAAACAAACGAGCCAATAAGACAACATTATTAAAAAAAAAAAAAAAAAAAAAAAAAAAAAAAACTTTCTGCAGGGCAAATGAGACTATTTAGTCTTTATGATAAAATCTCCATATTGAGCTTATTACTATTGTCAAAGATTTCATTTACATATTTGAAGGTGCTAAACAAAGCACTACTGTTCATATTTACAAGAATTACAATTCATTAGAATAGACAGACTGGGTTCATTTTGCTAATGAAAGGTTAAATAAGTAAATAGTACCAAATGTTATCTTGGCAACCTATAGACCAGCTAAGAATTATTCTATTACTAGAAATTTTTTAAAATAAATTTAAGTAGTTTCATCTTGGTATTTTACAATTAAATAAATTTAAACAAGTTTTTAAATTTCAATTCAATATTACCATATATACTCTTGTATCATGCAACTTCCCAAGACATAAATTGAGACCTTTTTCAGTTGTAAATAGTAGGCATACCAGTTGGCTTGGTCCAACTATTTATATATTAAGTTTATATCTCTCATATGGTGTAACCTAATATTAGGCAAAAATTTAGGTCCCAGAAAGACGCATGATATGCAAGTATCTACAGTAAAGCCAGCATCTGATAAGACCTTCAGAAAAAGGCTATTATTTTTAAGGAAAATACCTGATGTCTATCATAGAAACATGTCAGTAAAAGGTTGCACACATTCATAGAAAAGTAAAGTCCCATTTGGAGTAAGGGGTAATTAACCCCCACCCTATCCATTTAATACATTTGAAAACCCCTTTGTCAAATGAATTACCTTGATCTGTTTTTGTAGCTGGTTTCCAGTTTTCTGCACTGATAATAGGCAGACACACTTGGCCTTTTTCATCAACATTGGGATGATAGATTTTGGTCTTAAATGTAATTTTGGGTGGCTTGAACGGATATTCTGCTGGGAATTCTATGAATATCTTGAAGGCCCCTTTATTGTAGGGAGGGTTATCCTGAAAAGTAAACAAGTTATTTTAGATATTTAAAAAGATTCACTATTCACCTAAAATTTAATAAGTACAAAAGACAATTTACAAGAAAATTCATACATTTTAAGAAAGGAAATCTGTGTTCAATAAGTGTTTTGTTTTCTGCCAAATGCAGGTCCAAAAGAGAATCACTATTTACAAAATATGAAGATACCAAATATAAGTGACAAAAAGGACAATATTTTCATTTCTCATTCATATACTTAAATCAACACCTGTTGTAAGGACTCCAAGACAAGCTACTTTTAATATAATCAGAACTGGATTTTTTTTCTCCAATTGGCTCATTGCACTGATTCTATGTTCAGTTCTAGCTAAAAATCAAGCATTAAATTAAGCAAAATAGCCTAAAGGAAGGGGGGGGGGAGGAGTTCCTACTTATTTATAGTCAAAATTTATAATTAAAAAAAAATAGTTTCACATCCAAGCATAATATTCACAAAGAAAGCCTGGGAAAATGCCACCACCTACCAAAATAAAAATTGTCAAGAGTTGAAGACTGGTTAGACAAGAGTGATGTTTAATGCAAATCAAGTATAATCAAATGTGAAATATTGCAGGAGTCAGAGCAAAGGGTTATGTAAAGACTAAGCAATGACCAAAAGTTGGACAAAACTCAGTATCAAATTCCAAGTTATGACAGGTTGGAAATGAAAAGCAAAAATTCAGTTAAATCATTAAAATGAATTTTAGTGACTTTTCCATCAAATAAATAGTATATTACATACAAAGAGTCCATTTATGTAACCGAATTTAAATATAATATTTAGGGAGTTTTTATTTTTAACTATTTCATATCTTACATTAAAAAATTAATTTAAATTTAATTCAAGACTAATTAAATAGAGGAACAATGTTGAATATCAAACAGTTTTTTTTTTTTTTAAATCTCTGCTTAAGGCTAACAAAACTTGTAATAAATAAAAAGGTGATTAGTTTATTTCATTGATAAAATAAAAATTCCCAATAAGTGCTAATAAAAGTCCTAAAATATCAATAGCAACACAATCAGGTTAAAAATTTCAATCATTTCAAAATTAAATTTATACTTACAGGCACTATAAGGCCTTTCCAAAAGAGGACATTGTCATCATCCACCAAAATATCTCGAAATGACTTCTGCCTAGATTTTTTAATATCACACAGTTCCTGAAAAGAAAAAAAAAAGTCATTAAAATCTATTATACAATGTTTCTAAAAATAATACTAAGGTATTGCAGGTTTGCAAAAGAGCAAGCTAAATTTTTTTAGAGGGCAAACTTTGTTAGAAATAAATTTTACAGCATTTATTCCCAGAAAAAAAAATTTGGGAAGTGAAATATTGAGTGTAAAATAGCAAATGCATCTAATGCTATTTTGATAATCAAACTGATATTGTTGCACAATTTAGGAAAAGCAGACTATCGCTTAAATTTGCTTGCTTGACAAACATCAAATAAATTAAAGGGCTTTTATCAGAAAGATTTAAGTGGGTAAGGAGGGGGAAGCAATGATACTTGCATCCTATTCAAACCTTAGAACTAAGCTCTCTCCATTACTAATGTAAAATAGAATGAATTCATTGAATCGATCAAATAAAGTTTATTTTATAAAAAAATAAAGTAAAAAATAAAAATAAAAGAAAGACTAAGCAAATTACCATTATATAGCATAACACTCAAATAGATTCATTACCAACTGCAAATACAAGCTAACTTAAAATGGAAGAAAATTTGGCCTTTATGTACCAAGTTATAGTGTTAATGGTACAAATGGAAAAGAAAATCCAAATAAAATGTACTAATAAGACAGCAGTTCAGCAACCTAATGTTTGACAGATCAACAAGTTGTTATAACTTGATATAGATCACATTATCTAAATTAAGACATTGCTTTAATGTAAAAGTACAGGTAACTTTCTGCTAAAGCATCCAAATAAAAATGTTTGGAAAGAGCAAAGCTAGAAATTTTAGTACTATTCTACTTATCAAGTAAAATAAATTTATACTGGGTGAATAATATCAAAGCGACAGCAACTGATAAAGTTTTTTCTATGGGCTTTTATAATGCTGCAAAAAAATTAGAATCCTTAAAAGAATTTAAAAAATGGTTCATCTCTTAATAGTTGTCACAGTATTGCCCATTCCTCAGAGCAGTTCTGATCATTTTTAGTATACTTGTATTAGTCAATGGGAGAAAGGCTTATCACCTATAATAAATAACTAAATTTACCCCAAAAAATAAAATACTTTACACACCCATTTTTTCAGCCCAAAGGTTAGGGTGCATATTATACAGGAAAAATATATTTTTATTTATTTTATTATGAGCCTCACCATATTCAGGACAGGATCGGCATAAAGCAAGTTATGTCTATAGTCCAAACTAATGTTTTACATGGTAACGGAGAAACATCCACCGGAATGGGTGATTAGGATTTTGTTTCTCCTAATGAGAGATTATTGAATTTGTGTGAACATATTCTAAATACTGTAAAATTTGAGTTTTAAAGACAATTTTTATTTTTAGTCAGTATGAACCAATATAAGTTGAACAAAATGCTAAATTTAGCTGCTACATTCTGAAAATGTAGCATAAAAGACTCCCCTCACGAATTTCTTAGTCCAAAGTTAGAGATGTGCCTTATACACAATTACAGCATGTAAATCACTTCACCTGGCTTAAGATTTTAAATTTAAAAGCCTTGGGATTAAGATACTAGTCCAACTCATTACTTATGAAAAACACATTAGCTATTTGTGAATGCAGAGTGGCAAGTGACTGACAGTTTTAATTGATAAAGAAACTATCGATTGCATCTGTATAGACAATTACAGAGACTTACAGTTGGAAGAAATAAGTTTTCATTACTTTAATATGTCAAAAATAAATCCAATCAATACTCCATTATATATACTAGTACAAAATAAAAAACACCCTCCGGGCGATGTAAAAATAGATTTTTGTGGGAGTAAAAAATTCAATGTCAGCAAGTTTGTACCCTAAGTGAGTAAAATCAAATTCATTAAAAGATTAAAAATTAAAACAATTTGAAGTGTAAACTTTAAATTTGTATTAAAATAAAACACTATAGATATATAATACCAGTCATGTATTTATTAAAACTTGTTTTAAAAAACAATGAGGACTGTCTAATGTTGCATGTTATGATTTTGGGTAATGTTACGTAAGCAGTGATGTAATTTTTGTTACAGACAAAAACCGGAAGCGAATCTCCATTATTAATAGATATATAGATAAGAATACATTCTTTAATGGTATTTTCATGCCTTCTAACATGCCATCCCATGCAGGCTTGTTTGTTTAGATAAGTGGATAATTATAATCAGTTATTCTAAGCATCAAACACAAATGAAAAGACAAAATTAAGTTATTACACACAAGAAATGTAATGCACTGAAATAATTTAATTGTATAGCTTTTGGTGGCATATTTAAAAAATTTTTTTTTTTTTTTAAAATGTTACATATGTAAAAATGGTAACAATGACAATCAAGTTTCTGCAAGTAATACTGAGGTATTCATCTTTGACATCAAAATACAATAAATACAAAAATAAAACAACCTAATGATTAGATCATGAAAAGGGTAAAATTATTTCCTTTTGAGAAAAAAAAAAAAAAAAAAAATTTAATTTCCAGTTTTGTTTGAAAGTATGAACATTCCACGACAGTTGAAATATGGTTATGAATTGCTTTTATTTCAAATCAAGCATATTAAGGGTTTTTCTTTTCAAAAACTTGCATGAATTGTTTCTGTAGACATGCAATCTAAAATGGCCAATAAAATGAAATTGTTGAAAATGTTAAAACTTTATACAGGACAAATAAGAATTTGCACAAATTTCAAATCAGTTGTCTTAAGATTCCTCTGCTACTATCAGTACTAGTAATGATATAAACAGTTAATGTTTAAATTTGATGGGGGGGTGGGACCTTGCAGATGTTTAACTACATTAATCCTAAATAGAATTTTAATTACAATCTGTTACCTTAACTTAGCCATGCTTAAAATTATAATCAGTGCCAAAACTTATTTGGGTATTCAAGCTGCAGCCAGAGAGTAAAAGGCATAAAACTAAAAGGAATAAAAAATAATCTGAAAATATTCAAGAATTCGGAGAAAGAAAAAGTTCTTTAATATCCCCACCCACTTTCACCAGGAAAGCCTGTAAATGAATTAACGCAATATAAGCAACTAACACTAGTACAATTTTTTTTAATTCATTGTTGGACCAACTTAGTTATGCTTTACAAGCCTTCCATAAATTGTGATTATAGAGGAGGGTTTACCCCAAGCCGATTTATACACACACGTTAATGGCACCAATGTTAAATTCAATTTTAGATTAACAAACCCAAGGATGCAAAAGTTTTTTAGTTGGAAGAAAAAAAAATATCAAGAATTATCTTATTTAGCTCTACAAAATAACTCACTGTAGTTATTTAGTTTAATATTTATACCAAGTAACTAGTCAAACTGAATTCCACATCATTAAAGACCGATCTGACCTTGACATCAGCTTTTTATCCTATCTTTTTGAAACTATTGGAAGTTTAGATGAACCTTTCCCTCTTTAAATACACCATTAGTCTGATAAGAATTACTTTCTCTGTATTATCAATTAAAGTGAATGGTCCCAGAATGGATGTGGTTATTTTCCAACGATTTTGTTTCATACACAACCAAACTGGCTAAGTAATGTTTGTTTATATAAATACAATAATTTTAAAAATTAAAACAGATTTTAAAAAAAAAATAAAAAAAAAAAAATCTAAGTATAGTTACTATCTTAATAACTGACCAATTATGGAAATAGCGTCTACAAAATTTCAAATGTGTGCATTTATCAAATCCTTCCAGAACAGGCAGGAAGCAATACAATGTTCTTTTTTTTTTTTATAAGTAGAATAAACTTAGTTATTCAAAGCATTCTTTCTCCTAGACCAGTTGCTGTACAAAGTTTAAATAACCTATTTATTTACCTGCAGCAGGGAGATATAGGTAGATTCAGGTCTTTCCTCAAGGACATTAGCTGTAATTGAAACTTAACTTTATTCAGGATTTGAAATTGGTTTACAAAGTCCATTTTCTATGATTTTATGCCATGTATAAAAATTTAATATATTAAAATTACTTTAGAAATGCCTTCAAATTCTAGACATCTTTAAATGGGTATCATTAAGATAACATTTCTTTAAGACACTACTGATGAAGACAGAAATGGATTTTTATCAATCAAATTAAGGAGTTAAAGGTTAATTTATCTAAAATAAAAAAAATTCTAATTTCCAAGAATAGATGTTATGCTATCAATTAAATACTAGGAAAGATTTATTTTGCAGTTTGTCAAAACTACAGTTATTCAACCAAAAGGAAGTCATTAAGAATCAGATATTCATTCACAGTGAGACAAATGTCTCATCTTCAAACAGTTGGATTCAACAAGCTGTGATGAAGTTATCTCATATACATTGGTTCTTACATGACAGAAAGAACTCCCTGCAGATTTCTGCAAGTGACCTAAGCCTCCTAACTGCTAAAAGTAGAACACGGGTCACTGTAAAGAACAATATCAAGTCAGTAACTACTTGAGCTATTTATAACATCTACTTACAAGCTTTTTAAAAAGTGGACAGAGTACATAACTGCCAGTAAACATCTGTCAAAGACAGACAGGACTTTACCTGACAAAGTTAAGAGATTAAGTTATGAATATAGACAAATAGGAAATCTCAGATGAAAAATAACCTAATAATGTGGTAAAAAACTAAGCTTTTTGAAAGATATCTAAGAATTAATATTCAAGCCAAGTTAAAGATTGAAATATTCATTAGATGAAACAACTAACTTTCATATTAGAAAATTCTTAAATTGCAAGAATCATTTTAGTCAACTTGACTGCATTTAAGGCTCAATTTGAATGTATATTAAAGCACACTTTAAAACTTAAATAGTTACAATGTTTCTGACAATGAAGGCTAGGAAAACACTTTCACTATCAGAGGAAGAGTAAAGATTAAATCTTTAGGATTCCACAAGAGAAAAACAACAAACTCAAAACTAAGATTAACAATAAACCTCCATTATGTATTAAATATAGCACTCCCAGTTTTTTTTTTTTTTTTTTAATTTGAGGTTATTTAATCACAGTTACATAGACCTCTGCAAATGGAGTTCATAAACCGTTTGAAATATTCCCAGTGGTTCAAAGGTTATGAGAATTTACAGCCCTGAAATTGGCAGAACAAAAGTGGACACAATTTTGACAAAAAAAAAAAAAAAAAAAAAGGGGGAAGTCAAATCACAGACCAATTCAAAACAAGAAATTCAGTATTTAATTTATTTTTGGAGCAATTTTGATAAGACATTCTTAGGTAAAATGTATATTCTTTATGATTCTGCACTCAAATTCTATGTATCTATACTGTAACCCATTATTTAGAGAATAAGAGGTACAGATATCAGCATCTTTTTTTCTTTTTTTTTTAAGTTTACCACAAGATTATTCAACATTTTCATTTTAGTACTGCATGTATATACATATATAGTATTAATTTAAATAAATAACATCACTTTGAACATAAAAAATACCCTTTTAAATACCTACTATGTTGTATTATGTACAAGAAATAGAATACCTCTTTACATAATCTTTTTTAAAAGAAGCCAGTACAGTGTGTTTTACATTTTAATGCTAACTCGTAAGTTTGTTCTTTCCAAAATTCAAAGTTTGACAAAAATCCTTATCAAAATAACTGACACTATCTTCTATTAATGATTTATACTTTTTGAAATCTCAACTCTGGTTGCTTATATTCTCGTTTCTATGGGTCGGAGAAGAAAATAACTTCCTGCTAGTAGTTTAAGGCGTCTTCTAATTGAGTGTACAATTTTAAGAATATTGATAAAGATTAGCCACTTTGAAAAACAAAATGTGTAAAATTTAGTGCATTTTCAGCTGTTTGAAAAAAAAATACAATTTTAATTATAAAAAAATTATTCAATGGATAAAAATACATACAAATTACATATTTAGAAAGATTATTTCTTTCCAACCATATAAATATTTCTAAGATTTGACCAGAAATTTATGCAAGTTGAAATGATTAAGGTCCAAATTTGTCAATGTCCACCAAAATCAGCTAAAGTGCTGGGATTGCTATTAGGTATTAAGAATCCTCTATACCTGTCAGAAACCTGGAATAAGAGGGCTTAATTTCATTGGAATCAGTAAAAGTTTCATTGCTAATATTACAAATGAATATAAATTTAATTTAATAATGAAATCAGCATCTTGTTTTATGTGCAAGAATTACCCCCCCCCCAATGGTGAACAAGTTTAGGTAAATAGGTCAGGCTTTGGCCTATTTACCAAAACAGGGACTACAAAAGCCAGTTGCAAAAATACTTAACCCATTAAAACAAATGCCCTTGTTTGAGAACACTTAAATGAAAATCTCACTAAATACTTACATTTTGGTTACTTTAACAGATACTTTGCATTAATATTTATATCAATAAGAACTTATATAAATTTTATATAAGCAGTTTTACACATATATAACTCAAAGTCCTTGTTTGAGGACAGTTAAAATAAATATGAAATCTCATTAAATAAGCAGTTTTATACTTATTTAATGAGATTTCATATTTATCTTAACTGTCCTCAAACAAGGACATTGGGTTATAATGGGTTAAAGGTAAAAGGACAGTACAAGTCAAAAATCCAAGAAAATAGATTAAGTAGAGAAAGAAAGAAAAACTTTTCTAAATGACAAAGCAACTATTGTATATGGATAACATGTCTTTAGCTTCAAAATTAGTAAAAGCCAACAAAGAATTAGAAATTTTGCTTACTCAATTATTGGTACAATGCCCAAGTGCATTTTACAACTTCCTGTCAAAAAGGAAATTAAGGTGGCACTAGAATTAAATATTTTAAATTACTAATTAGTTTTTAGAATTCTAATTTGAAAAACTAGTAGAAAGCTCAAAATGTGACAATTTGCATACAACATTTATTAAGAGTAATAAGAATAAAATAGAAATAATTTCTCATTTGAAAAGGGGAGCTTTAATCAAATACAACTGACATTTTAGCATTTTAAATATGAAATCATAGGTTTGTGTGTATATTTCTTTAAGCATGGAAAAAAAAATTAATACAGAGAAATTTCCTAATAATTAAAAATGTTCCAAATATATTTTACTCAAGTGAAGATTTTAATAATAGGAGTTTGTCCTAAGCAAGTTGGTTTTAGATCTAATCAGAAGAAAAATCTGTATAAGTTGTCTTATTCACAAATGATATTTTACATTCTATCCAGAATAAACAAGTTTATGCAGTTTGGTAACACAAACCTATCTTCACTGTACAGTTTATCACCCACTCATAAGACATGATTGAACAATTTCAAGTATTACCAATACATCATTTAAATGATCATATCCTAATTATGTTTAGGTTTGTAGTTGATCAAAAGGGAAGATCAAATTAATCAAATATGTAGAGTTCTTCAAATAGAACCAAAAGAAAAACTAGCAAAAAAGAATAGTTAGAATAATCAATTTAAAACAAATCTCAATGAAGCCTACACTTTTCAAAGAGGCTGATTGATAATATTTGTACAACTCTCCAGGAACGCCTTTTAAACTTCAAAACAATGCATTCTTAATTCACATAAGACTATAAAGCAAAATAGACAAGTTCATCTTATAATCTGCATAGTTAATCTCGCAAGCAAATCTATACCATATTTATGTTCTAATATTAGGGAAATATGTAACTAGAATTTAAATTCAAATGTTAAAGAAATTAATGCTCCTTCATTTATTTAAGATTAGAATCCTTGAAACATTGTTCCAATAATTGCATTGAACTAATATGGGTTGATATTAAAATTAAACAGGCAGTCTCATCTCAAAGCTTAGAACAAAGTCCAGGATTCTTAAGCGTCAGAATCAAAGTAGTAAATGGTAATTAAAAAAATTTTTTTTTTTTTGTTAAAGTGAGATTGATTTTCTTATATATTCTTCAATCATTAAAAAGGAGGAAATTAATAGTTAGATAATTCATTCTTTTTTAAATCACCTAGTTATTTTATTTAATGCTATTATAGTTAAAATGTCTTCCAATTCTACTCAAAATTAGTGTCCATAGCCGACACATTAACTGAATTTAGATCTAGAATTTTCCCTATATAGATGTAATATTCACGATTGAATTAAATGCCTCAACAAATTCCTGTTAAACTGTAAATTCTTTTGTCATTAGGCTACAGACTACGTAGGTTAAAAATCGTAGGCCAATAAAAACTCGCGAACTGCACCTATTTTTTAAATTATTATTCAACTACCAACTAACTGGAAGCGTTCCGTGATGGAAATAGTAAACAAAATCTTTTGGAAATGATCAAAATTAAGGAAGTACGTGAATATTGATTAAAACAATCTGCATTCTCACAAATTATGTCATTTTTTTTTTTTAAATTAGTAACATTAACACATTTTAACAGCTTACGAGGAAACTAAACTTCCTTTTCACTGGTAAATCCTCGTACTTTCGGACATTTCCGCACGTGAATATTTTAATATGAAATAATTACCAATTGTTTGAAATACACATTTTGAATTTAACGTAACTGAAGAATAAAAAATTAAATTATAAGTTAGGATCAATTCAATTTTTAATGAATTATGTACATTCACAATTTAGAATTTTTAGATATGGAGCGGATTTTTATATTTTAAGTATTATTCACTTCATAGATCTTTAAAAAAATTAAAAAAATTTAAAAAAGTAGTCATTAGGAAAAAAATATTTGCCCAGATCCTTATGAGCTTATAGAAAATTAAAGCTTATCGTAATCAATATTTTTAGAGCGCCGGATAAAGACATTTTGATTTTAAAGAAACTTCTTGAACATCAAAGTCATTAAAAACTCCTTAAGCGTCCCAAAATCGTCCCACGCGAAAAATAAAGTTTTATATATTTATATTGAGAAATAAAAAGAAAGTCCAAAATTCGTAACAAGTAGCCTGTAAACAGTTTTTAAATTGGCGTTTAAAATTACTGCTTTCAAAAATCTGATGAGTGTGGGAAAATGCAAGTAAAAAATATAACAAAAACTTCTTATTCTTTAAATTATTCGAGATTTTAAAATAACGCTACATTTCCTGAAGATCATTCACGGCGAGAGCGACTGCTGTTTGGGGAATATTTAATATTTTAGTTATATAGTTACGTTTTAAAATACATTAAGCAAATAAGAAAAACTGCTTACTAATGCATCGTGAGAGTTTTAGGGGTTATTAAACCAGCTAGCAAAGATATTTAGAAATTTCCTATATACCCTCGTAAAAGATTTCAATCCTGCACCATACAAATGTGACGGTTAAAAAAATTTTAGAAAAAAAAAAAAAAAAAAAAAAAAACGGAAAAGAAACCGTTTTCGTTTTTCTGTTCAACCCAATATTGGAAAATATTTATAAAAGTTATTTTAACGGCGGATGACTACTGCCCGTACATAGCATGCATTTTGTGTGTGCATTGCATGTGCACCACCGTCTCCCCCATCACCATAACACGCAAGGAATGGCGTAGGTCTTCACACACACAAAAATAAATAAACATGCTTCCTAAATGAAGCATCTATTTTCAAAAATAAAAAATGTTTTTAGCTATGCGATCGATCGAATTTGTTTTTGTATACATGTACGTAGTAGTGTTCAACTGTTAATGTATATTTGTGCATAGTGATTAAAATTAATCCAGGGCACTAATGGTGAACGATGAAAAGAAAGTCATTACACACACACCTCCAATACAGCAGCTGATGGCAAATATTGTGCTGGGGGAGACAAATATAATTACATTTTTTTTTTTTTTTTTTTTTTTTTTTTTTTTACAAAACCGAAATATAATTATACTGACAATACAGATCTAATTGTGGCGTGGGGAAGCTACGTGTAAAGGGAGGGAAGAAACGAAATCTGTCAAACCTAAATGGAATTTTCTAGATTGACCTTTTTTCTTACACAATGAAAACAGGAAATATGAAGTTTTTGTTGGCCAACGAGTTATGGCGGAAAATGTGGCATAGTGAAGTGACGGAGAGAATATAAAAACATTTATTATTATTATTATATCATTAATGAGACAATATTTGGGTATACAAAGGAAACGTTTACTGGCAGTCAAAATGGTTTCAAGGCAGCCGCAACTATAATCGGGGTTCATTTTATTATATGCCGAGTACTTTAAATCGACCCCTCTTTATGTGACCAACTTGAAACGATAGAAAGAAAAAGCTGGCTATTGTAAGCATTGACAGGAGAGTTCCACTTAAGTTGAAATATTCTCCTCGCCAACAATTAAATATTTTTCATATTGACAAAGAAATATTTATATAACAGATTCAACCTAGTAAAACTAGAATAATTCTGTTTTTAGAAGAAAGAAAATACGTTAAAAAGCCAAGATCGATCCTTAGTCTACGACAATTAATAAAACCTCGACCATTGGCTTATCCAGCATGTAAAAATGCAATTATCGCTAAGTCCTGGATTATTGTGTAAACAAAACAAATAAAAATGATCAGAGACGATTTCTTGAATTTTGAAGGAAGACTTGAAAGTATTAGGAAGTTTCAAGACAGAAAGGGTTTCAACGAATATGGAAATAAAGCCAGTTAGATACAGTAATGACAGCATTATTTTAATTACTTATTAGTAATTCCTTCCATTACTCCCTTTTTAAAGCTATAAAGAGATTTTATCCAAAATATATATATTTTTTTAAATAAAATAAAAAAGTTTCCGTAAGAAAATTATACACATCTTTAGAGTTCATTATTTAAGGCTTGGAAAAAAATCTAACTACAATGGTTTATGCAAATCAGCAATGAATGCTCACACGTCAGTTTAAGAATTGAAAAGCCAAGTACAGAGAAAAGCGAAAAATGAGACAAACAGATTAAATGACTTGCTAAAATTTAAGTATTAATGATTAACAAGTTGAAACCATTTTAAAAATGTAGTTTTGTTAAGGTTCACTACTGTTTACAATGAAATTGAATGAAAGTATAAGTACCGTATGAAACTGATTTAAAATGAAAATAAAGTGAAATTAATTATGTCATTTTTCCCCCAGAATTTTATACAAATTAAAAATAAAAATAATCAGAATTTTAAGGAAATTTTCGAAATTTACAAAGTTTTAAAACCAATAGTGGAGGGGGGGGGGACATTTAAGGCGACAATAATTTTTTTTTAAATAAATAGCTAATTAGAATTTTCTAGAAAAAAAGTTTCTGAACACGTTTCTCAATAAAATCAATTACTGAATTTTTTTTATTTAAAATCCAAAAGATTTTGAGTGCATCAGGGGAGGAGGATAATACTGACCTACCTACATTAATATAATTAAATTAGCTGAGTCATTTTAACAGAAAAAAATATAGATATAAAAAAGTATACGTATTTATATATATATATGATGGGGAAAAATTAAATCAATTCCCCTTAAAAATATATAACTATTAATAATTCTTTATCCCATAAAATAACGAAGTTTGTCAAATTTGATCTGTCGTTTTAACGACAGGCTTTCTTTAAAAAGCGGAAAAAGAAAAAAAAAAGGGGGTGTAGCAATGACTATTATATCCAGCAAGCAAACAATAAGAGCCAGTTTTTTTTTTTATTATTTATTTTCCAGATTGTAAATAAAATTATAATTTCATTAAATTTCATAAGTGAAGACATTAATAAAATTAAATTTTAAAAAATTTAAAAATTGAAGAAATATAAAAACGAAAAGGTTTTTCTTTAATCAGTTTTCTGAACAGTGAGCACGAAATGGGGACGAGTCTTTAGTCTTTCCTCTATGAATCATACAAAATGGATTTTTCTTCTAAGGCTTGGTCGCTAATAAATACAGAAATTAGCGAACTACACAATAAATAAAATGATATTTTTAAGAACTATTTTTACACGTTTTTAAAGAACCTTATACGTTTTAAACATAACTTTAAGATTACAGGAAGGTTTACACATTAAATAAATAAAAAAAAAAGCAAAAAAATAAAAAAATAAAAAAAGCGTCACATCAATGAAAGAGATGGACGACCGTCGACGCTGACAGTGGTTTTTATTTCACCAATCCTGCTACCAACAAAAGGGCAATATTTACAGGTTGCAGTTGCAAAGTGGCATTCAGTATATTTCATAGCCAATTTCATACACCATAACCAAAGAAATTGGTGCTGAAAACACTAAAAAATCTTACCTTTTGCAACCTTCTGGTAGCTGCCATGTTCAATATCTGCTCACTGAGTGGTGGCGCCCCCGTACACTGAAAATCAAGGGCAGACAACTGTCTGTTTTAAAGTGGTCTAAGGCTTAGCATGCCTGACAGGTAAATAGGTTGGGAGATAAAAATTGATATTATTGACTATTCACTAAAAAGCTTTCACCAATGAACTTACTACTAATTACAATAGAGCACCTCTTGTAGACCGATGTTTAAGTTAGTAATTTTGCATACCACTGCTACTGAGTTCGATCCTTTGTTGGTGCTCTGTGAATCTGGCCTTGTGCCATTAATTAATTAATTAACTGGCCACCACCAACCAAAAACCAAACGTTAGTAGTAAATGATGTGGTTATATTATTTTATTTATTTATTTATTGCAAAATTCTGACTTCGACTCTTGCACAAAGAGATCCTTAAAAAGTGGCCTTGTGCCAAATTTAGCCCGCCCAACAACTACTTCGTTAATTTAGTTACTTTTCAAGTAATGGGTAAATAAACATTAAACAACTTTATTTCCCAACATTTTTTTAAATAGGTCAGAAGTAAATTTTAGGTTTTCAGCTCTAAAAGTTATATCACCAAACAATAACATTTAAAGCAATTTCTGAAGATGAGAAAAATAAGTCATATAAAGAATAAACAAATATTAATAAAAAAAACATCCGAACTTTATTTATTTATTCATTTATTTTTTTTAAAAATCAATTGAAATGGCGTGAAGATTGTAAAGGAAAAAAAACTGAGACGCTTAGGCGATCGTTAGCAAAGGAAACTCACCAGTAAGGTTTTTACTAGGTTTTACATAAAGGCCAAATAATTAGGATTAGGCAGAAGAGCACGCCTTGAAAATCATGATAGCTTAACCTGGCACAATTGTGAGCACTCAGCTAAGATCGAACATATGTTATATAACTTGCAAAACAGGCTTGCTAACCATTGGTCCATGGCGAGACTTTTGTAGCACTTTAACAATTATTGACCATGAGGAATTATTTTAAAATAACCAACCAGACAAGTTGTTATATAAAATGAAATTTTAAAAAACTGAAACTAGGCCCTTCCTTAAACTTCCGTGTGGCGTGGTGAGCTAATGAAAAAATGTGTTCGTTACATCAGTCACAATGTAAATAAATAAATATAAACTTTAACTCTCTCTCTCTCTCTCTCTCTCTCTCTCTCTCTCTCTCTCTCTCACACACAAATGACTTTGTACAGTTTTTTACTAGCCAACTGTAATGTTTTGACCCCACAAAAGGGGGCTTTTTGAGTTACAGACTGACTTTATTTCTGACCCCCCCCCCTCTTTGAAGACATTACATTAGTTTTTACACTGGCGACACCAACAATCAGTTAAGGATGGTCTCTTAAAACTTAGAAGCCTTTGTGATTACCATAGTGAGTTTCTCTTTTATGCTTTACCGTTGACTTAAAACGACAAAATAAAAAGAAATGAATAATGATTGGCTATTATAAAACATGACTTTTACTATTTTTATAAACTGTTTTTTGTCAGCAGACTGATTACAGTCTATTTCAATGTAATCTACCCACGAAGATAAGGGTTTTCCGAGTTCATTTTTAATACGATGTACAGAAATATTATTCAATCAACACAAAATTGTTTTTCGATAAAATTGCTTTAAATTTTTCACTGAATATAATTATTTTTAACATATTTCTTTTTTTATGAGTTTAAATTCACTTATTTGATGGTTATTTAAAGTGTGGGGTTACAAGAGGTTTAACGTTTTAGTTTTAAAGTTGGCTGGTTATTCTTGGTGCGTATTCTGAGGGTTTGCTTTTAACCCCATCTTATTTGGTGGTCGCGCTGAAAAGGAATTCAAGGAAAGAAAAGGAAGAGACAAAGACAAAAGGTAGTTTTATGATTTAGGCTTTATTCATGGGTCATAGCCAACACGTGGTAAGGAAATTCCTTCCTGAACAGTAGTAGTGGTTGTGCCTAAGTTAGAATGGCCAAGAGATTAACTTGGGGGTCGGAAGTGGGTCCTTTTCCCCGCACATGCTCGGAGGATTCTTCCGATGTGAAGGCTCATGGGAGTTTGTTCTTCTATTTTTTTAATTTTTTTTTTAAATTTTATTTTAATCCCCACAAAAGTATGTGTGCATAATGGTGGATCAATAAGACCATAGCCTGAAATATTTGGTGAATTTTGATCTGAAAATGTTTGACTTATGTAATTACAAGGATCAGCTGAAAAGTTCAAAGGCTGACCAAGATACTCTCATCGAATATAACCAAATGAGGTTTATTTTTCAACTTAGTCCTCCTTGGAGTCCACACACTTCTTCCATTGTTGTTTCAGTGCTTGGATCCCATTGGCCAAAAAGTTTTCAACAGCAGATATGACGTCCTCATATGAACTTTCCAGTCTATCCTCATACTATTCATCATTGAATTAAGTGCTTTGACCTGGAATAAGATTATATTTACAAAAATAAATATTTCAATAGCATTTGGTGATGGAGATCATCAAGTCTGATGAGTGCACAGGCAAGAAACTGTCAGTTACCAAGCGCTGTTGACTTCATGTCCACGCTGCTATAACTTATATATACAAGGTGTGTCAAGAAAGTATCGAGATTTTTTGTACTTTTTGACACACCTTGTATTCTGAAAAAAATAACGTTCCATTCATTCTTCATTTCTATTTTGGTAAATACAGCTTCAAACTTGGCACTTTTATGACACACTTTGTATTCTGAAAAAAATCACATTCCATTCATTGTTCATTTCTATCTTGGTAAATACAGCTTCAATCTTGATACTTTTATGACACACTTTGTATATATTGATAATTGACAGTTTCTTACCTATGCAATTTTCAAACCCGGTGCACTTGGTTTGAAAATTTGATAGGCAAGAAACTGTCACTTATTAAGTACCTTTGACTTTATTATGTCTACGCTACTATAACTTAGATATACATGCTCTATCAATGATATTGAGTAAATTTACTTATAAATATAGCACACTATATTATCAATATTAATATATATATATATATTTATATATATATATATATATATATATGAGGAAAAATGAGTAAAGAAAAGAAATGTAGATGGATAAAATGAATTTAATCGATATCACATTAATCGATATCACTTACACATGTGTTTCGGTCAGTTTATGTGTGTGAAAATATTTCGCACGCATAGAAGATTCGACCTTCATCAGAGTGAACATGTGTGCGAAATATTTTCACACACATAAACTGACCGAAACACATGTGTAAGTGATATCGATTAATCTGATATCGATTAAATTCATTTTATCCATCTACATTTCTTTTCTTTACTCATTTTTCCTCATATTGTCGGATTCAATTTCTTTTCCATTTTCACACACACACATATATATATATATATATATATATATATATATATATGGGTAATTCCATGTTAAATCACCCAGAAAAAAGTAAAATTGTCACCCACCCACTTCAAAGTGTGGATTATGATAAAGTTATGCAATCACAAAAATTTGAGCTTCCAATTAAAAAAAAATGGCAGAGTTATGTCGATTTTTACCTCTCCATATTTGAGGGGGGGGGGCAAAAAATGGAGGCTTTTTGTAATCTATTTTTGTCAGTAAAATGGGTTCTAGAGCTTCCCTACTCCTAAAATTTGGTTTATAAAAGTATTTTTGCCCAAGAAATCCAAAAATGCTATCAAAAAGTTTTAAATTTAACCAATTTTAAGTTATTGATGATTTCTGATTTTTTCCTAGCAAGATCAATATCCCAATGCGGCACTGCATCTACGACAACAATTTTTTCAATTATTATTTCACATATATGGAACATTATTTGTTCTACAAAGATAGTTTGATATTTGCTCAGAACCGAAACTACAACATCTGTTAAAACTTTGCAAATCAGAAATCATCAATAACTTAAAATTGGTTAATCTTAAGACTTTTTCAACAGCATTTTTGTATTCTTCGGGCTGAAATGGTCTTAGCAACCAATTTGTAGGAGTAGGGAAGCTCTAGAACTCATTTTACAGACAAAAATAGATTACAAAAAGTCACCATTTTTCGTGACACCCCCCCCCCAAATTTGGAGAGATATGTCAATTTTTAGAATCAACATAACTCTGCCAATTTTTGGAATTGGAAGCTCAAATTTGGGAGATTGGCTAATTTTAAGATAGCCCATGCCTGGACAAAATTTAAGAAAAATTGAAGTGCAAAATTTTAACAAATTTTTACAAAATGTTGTAGTTTCAGTTCTGAGCAAATATCAAACTATCTCTTTTCAGAAAAATTGAAGGGGTGGGTGAAATGGCCTGGTTGATTTGACATGGAATTACCCATATATATAATTCAAAGATCAAGTAAAGATATCTTCCTTACGACATAGTAGTTTTTCAATTGTTGTAATTTGCAGAGCTCAATGTGTGCTCTTATTTTCATAGTCACAGAGCAAAATTATATCAGGAAAAAATAAAATTTAGGTTGTTAACATTATATACTGTTTCCTCTAGGTTCCCTGAAATAGTCTATAATGCTAACAACCTAAATCTTCTTTGTTATTTTTACCTGATATATATATATATATAAATATATATATATATATTGATTGCAACATCTTGTCAGGTGACTGCCACTCCTTCATTCATTGTCCGTTTGTGAGGTTGTTCATGACTTTTCAATCCTGGCAAAGTGTTGCATAACTTAGAACATATCTGGCACACATAACGATCGGTGTTGACTGAGTCGACAGGTGTTGTATACACTTCACTCTGAACTTTCATGTGAAGCTTGAGACCACCAGCTATTCGGCACACTTTTGTGCAGCAGGAACATCATCATCATCATCATCATCATCATCATATTGCGCAAGTAGCATGAATATTCATGACAATCTCTCGCCAACCATCCCTATCATTCATTGCCCCTGGGAGGTCTTCTGTGCAGCAACCAGCATCCTTGCATAGTTGGTCAATGTAGGTCCTTGCTGGGCGGCCCACATTAGCATGTCCATATGCTGGCTTCCACAGGAGAACGTCACTTATGAGCTCGTCCTTGCTTCAAAAAGTCCTTATGTTGGGGATCATGTTGGAAATCAGTGTGTGATCAGTGTGTGGCTGATAGAAAAAACAATCGCAGTCAGGTAGCTCTCATGTATATATATATATATATATATATATATATATATATATGTGTGTGTGTGATGATGATGGCAGCAAACTCGTGTTCAAGTATTGCCATTGCTTGATATATATTAAAAAAATAAAGAATTTTTAATTTTAAAAATGTTCAACAGTTCAAAGAATATAATGGTGAGCTTCAAAAAGTTCAACAATGAGCTGCATGAAAGTGGCCCTTTAGTCCTGCCAAAGTCTTGCACATCTTCCCACATTTACAGGTAATTCCAGGGAGCACAGGGTATTTTATTAGTCCCTCACGCCGATGCACAGATTGGTGACTGATCAGGCCAGCCTTGCTCATACATAGCCTTCCACACTGGTTACATAGTAAACCGATTTGAAGCCCTTGGTTGTCTACTTTTTTATTCTTGCGAATATCTTGTTTCAACTGCTCATGCTGTATACGGTTGGTCTCAACATACATATATACATACATACATACATATATATATGGGTCATTCCAGCCAATTTCACCAAGGCTTCTCAAATTTTTACAAAATTTCACTATTTGTTTGTATCCATGTGAGAAGTAAATCCTCAAATTTGCAGTGCAATAGCATTAATCATTTTTATTTTATGACCATCTAAAATTTTAGGAAATATCTGAAAATTTTCACTTTTTGAGTTTCTACCAATTTTGGAGGCTTGTAAAATGAAAGAAAAAAAACAAGATATTGAATATTATTCAATTTTTGGAACTCATCACAGAAACATCAAAACCATAGAAAGCTATATATGTTCTTAAAGTACATTTGGAAATGTGTCTATATTTTAAAATAAAATCTTTATATCTATCTTATTTGAGCCCCCAGAAAATGGACCAATTCAGAAATTGCAATAATCATTCATCTTCAAGGGTCCTGATTTCCACGTGCGACAATTTCAAAAACTTTTGCCTTAAAATGTTGATGTGACAACTTTACATTAACAATTACTAGTGTAGCTATTGTCTGCCCTTGCTGGGATGGACTTGAGTGGAATAGGGTTATCTTCCCTTGCTGCCAGGACTTGCCTCTAGATGGCATTACTACCTATTTAAACTCAGCCCGTGAAGCTATCTGCCTCTCTTTCATCTGGCATCTACAATGATGCATTAGACAAGTTGTGTCTTAATCCATTAAGCTTTGGTGGGTGCCTTGCCCCCCAAAAAACTATAGGCTTGTATCCATGTGTGTACGTAGTCCTTTTTAAATCCTAACCACGTTGGTCATATACAATAAGTGACTCTTCTATTCTATAAGAACTCTTTCTTACTTCCTAAAGACTTTTGTTCTAACTGTTTGTATCTATGTTGTATATTTCATATTACATGTGCTCAGACAATAAAGTCTGTGTTGTTGGTATATGTACCTCTTTTTTGGATTTTATTATGTATATATTGATTTATTAATGTATTATAAGAAGCAGTTTTGGCTACTCTTATACTAGCAAGAATATTCACCCTCCGGGCATAAGTATTTATATTTTAATGTAATGAAAACATATATGAAATATATAAATAATATCAATAATGAAATGTATCAAATTGGAAATGAAGTAAGATTGCATATAAGTATTTATGTTTTAATGTAATGAAAACATATATGAAATATATAAATAATATCAATAAGGAAATGTATCAAATTGGAAATGAAGTAAGATTGCATATAAGTATTTATGTTTTAATGTAATGAAAACATATATGAAATATATAAATAATATCAATAATGAAATGTATCAAATTGGAAAATGAAGTAAGATTGCATATAAGTATAAGTATTTATGTTTTAATGTAATGAAAACATATATGAAATATATAAATAATATCAATAATGAAATATATCGAATTGGAAATGAAATAAGATTGCATATAAAAAACCCACAGTTTTTATTATATTTTAATTGGTTTCTATATCATCATCATCATGTCGCGCAGTTTGCACGGATATCCATGATGATCTCTCGCCAGACTTCCCTATCATTCATTGACTCCGGCAGCTCCTCTGCGCAGTGGCCAGTATCCCTACATAGTTGGTCAATGTAGGTCCTGGCTGGGCGGCCCACATTAGCGTGCACATGCGCTGGCTTCCACAGTAGTACGTCTCTTATGATCTCGTCCTTGCTTCTCCAGCAGTGACCTGCATGTCTAGTCCATCTCACTCGTATGGTTTGTGAGATGGGGGGCAGGTGGCCATATAGTTGCTCTTTTGTGGGGTGCTGTTTCCACAACCTATCCAGGACCGTCTGTAGCATTCTCGTACAGATCCCATCTAGCTTATTCTCAAGACGCTTTGTTAGGGTCCAAGTGGTACAGCCATACAGAAGTACCGACACAACCACAGCCTGGAAGAATCGCCTCTTTAGCTTGTTGGGGAGATCGGATTTCCATATGACTGATAGTTTGTTGGTGGCCAACCATGCCTTTCCTATTCGAGTGTTAACATCACTTTCTGTGGATGAGATATTACTCCCTAGGTATGTGAATTTTTCTACTGACTTAAGAGGCTTGCCGTCAAGTGTGGAGATGTCCCCTTGCTTTTTGAAGCTCATGAACTCAGTTTTATCAGAGTTCACATAAAGGCCGACATTCTTTGCTGCCTTCTCCAGGCTGTGTAGTAGTGTCTCAGCCTGTGTCGGCGTATCTGCAAGGAGCACGAGGTCATCAGCATTGTCTACATCTGTGACTGTTTATATAAATATATAAATAATATCAATAATGAAATGTATCAAATTGGAAATGAAGTAAGATTGCATATAAAAAAGACACAGTTTTTATTATATTTTAATTGGTTTCTATATAAAATCATTCATAGGATTAATTTTAATACATTGGAGAATAAAACAATAATATTAGAGATCAATAACATCAAGTAATTATTTATTAAACTTGGTTTTGTTAAAACCAGTATACAAATTAACTGCACCATATATTATATAAACCTTTATTTCTTAGTGATATATAAAACACATTGCAGGATTTTAAACACACTAATAATATGGACTGTTTTGAGGCAAATCTAACTCAGATTTTCAAAGAGAAATCGTTAATAAATAAGATTTATTCTAATGATTTTGACTATAAATTAGATGCTCATTGATAAACTTATATAATTCTTGAAGGTATTGTGACATAAGCAGTGATGTAGTTTTGGTTACAGATAGACAGACACAGAATCTCCATTATAATAAGATGTCATTGGCAAACGGACCCTTGTATTTCCAGAACAGCTTTCTTAATTCAGGGGGTTACTGTACAGAAAAAAAACATGGGCGCACATGTTTCACCTGTATTATATCATACTAGAAGCAGCTACTCCGGCATCACCTGGGTAGAGGAGGATAAAATAAAGTTAGTCTCGCAGATCCATTATTTCTAAGCATGAGTTGGATCCTTGCTGGATGCCCCATAAAAATCCCCACGTTAAAAAAAAATATCTGTTGGGACGTCAGGAACTTTTCCCCGAAAGTTCTATAAATTAAATCTTCATTATTTTTGCTCAAAAAAGCAAGGTCTGGTGATAGTGAATGTGTATATATATTTACTCTGTCATCAATTACTTTATTTTCATAGTTTCTTGCAGACATACATACATACATACACACAACTGCCATTTATATATGTATTGATAAAAAATATCTATATTGATATTGACTGTTTAATACAACTTGTATTATGGGGGGTATCAAGTTGTCAATTGATTCCAAACAAGACCCTGCCCTGTTGACAGGGCTTAGAATATACTGACTGTATATACTGAAGAGGGGTAAGACCCAGGCTCACTCAAAAGAGGGTATGACGCTAAACTACATCTGATAGTGAGGCTCCAGTTCTAGAACTCTGGGGAGTAGGGAGTACCCCTTTATTGGTATTACTCCTAGGTTCACTCTGGCCCAGGGTGGTAGTACTTGTTAGGGTCCTATCTCTGGGTCAAATAGATCTGTTTGAAAAGTATTTGTATGAGATAGGAATACTTGTTATCATATAACTGTATGTAAATTATTTGTATTAAGAAGAGTTACTTGAAACAATAATTGTTTACTAAGGATTATTATTATTAGTTACTTGAAACCATATAACTGTTTGAAAACAAATTATTATTAAATAGAAATAGTTACTTGAAACCATATAATTGTGTATCAAAGTTAGTATCAGATAGGAATACTTGAAATCATACAACTGTGTGCAAATTATTTGTATTAGCTAGGAATACTTGATATCATATAGTGTGTGCAAAAAAATTCCCACCTTTCCTTCTCTTATATTGGTTACCTTACCAAGGCATGAGAACTTAAATGCGGAACACCGGCATTGGTACAATATAGCTATTTACTAAGCTTAGCTTAGATGTGGCACAAGGCCAGAAATGTGGGGCACCCAATGAGAATCAAACTAACTAACAATAGTCTGCAAATCTAGCTTGCTAACCATTACACACAATTTTATCAACTGGCCCTATCATCAAAAACAATAGTATATATTGTTCGAGCAAGAGCCTGTTTTGACTCTATGATGTTTATAAAATGTAATTCAAATGAAATTATTTTAAAAATGAAATAAAAACAATAGTAAAAGGCATTGTATAAAAAAACGTGCTCTGAAGAAGACTAATGTTTATACAATGCCTACAACCACAGTTGCTTCATCTCCTTTGCCAAAAAGATAATCTGAATAAAAAGTTAAATACTAAATCCTTGTCTGTCTTTTTTAATAAAACATGCCTACAAGAGAATCTACCGTCTAAATATACATTATATATATATATATATATATATATATATATATATATATGAGAGTAAATATGGAAAATAATGATGCCACAATATTAGCTCATATTCACAACAAAAGACTACGACAGATTTTTGAAGCTTGTGCAATTTCGCTTTTGCCCCCCCTAGCTAAAATAGTTTTAAATAACTACAAAATACCAGGCTTCATTTAATTATTTAGTTATCATTCCCACTTTGTTCCCTTTATTCTCATAAAATAAGTCCATTAATACTTTTTCTTGTTTTTGTTGAATGCATTTCTTTGAGTTGCGTCACGCGTCATGACATCTTCGCGTGCGTGGATCGCGACTTGTCTTTCAAAAATATAACACTGAATATATACAGTTACACAACAAAAAAGATTTTATAAAGATTTTCATCTCCTGTCATCTATAAAACATCCATCAATTTCTTCACCCCAAGATACATCCTGATGAAGTTTTAATGAAACTGAAATGTTTAAACCTCGATAAATAAATCATCCTATTTTCGGAACACTTGTTTTTTCAAATTTCTTAATATATATATATATATATATATATATATATATATAATGGAAAAGGTGACTTACTGGTGAATATGGTCACGATGGTTAGATGATGCAAAATTCAGGAAGGTAAGTCAGCGATATAACAAATACAAAGTGCTCAATACATTAGTAGTGCAAATTTATTACAATATAGGTACAAGTGATAACCTACTCGAGTTTCACCATAAGGATCTTTAGGGTTAAATCCATTGAATTAATCAAGATATTGATTAATTGCAGTCAACTACACGTGTGTTCTTCACGTTAAACGGTTCGCGAAGGACACACACGTGTAGTTGACTGCAATTAATCAATATCTTGATTAATTCAGTGGATTTAACCCTGAAGATCCTTATGGTGAAACTTGAGTAGGTTATCACTTGTACCTATATTGTAATATATATATATATATATATATATATATATAAATACAAAATGACAATTATGTTCTTTTAAAAATCTATCTTCCTGGTATTTTGATTGGAAATACAAAATGACAATTGTTATATATCCGTTATGTCGGGTATATAAATAGTGAGAGAGAGACACAGTAAAGCCAATGATGAGGGGATGATAAATTTGGTTCTTACTTCTGTTCTGCTTGTCTACCTCGTCGATCGCCATCTTCTAAGGGCTGATCATCTGGGTTGATTTCTTCTTTCTCTTTGCGCTGTTTGTGCTAGTGTCTGCTCATTTCTTATCGATTGATTAATATTCAAGTCTTTGTTGTTTTCTTTATAGAGTTTATCAAATCATCCACAGACCAAAACCGTGCAGTGAGAAGCAACATCTTGAGAGCTGATGACAGCATCTTCTCTCGGCTAGTAACCAGTCACAACTGACTAATAACATCTCTTACACTTCTATGGGTGCATTTTTCACGTGGTCATGCGGAGTTTACCACTTGTCAAT
The DNA here is from genome assembly GCA_023376005.1 of Doryteuthis pealeii. NCBI lineage: Eukaryota > Metazoa > Mollusca > Cephalopoda > Myopsida > Loliginidae > Doryteuthis > Doryteuthis pealeii. The sequence goes on from CM042138.1 coordinate 94,594,282, forward strand.
CATCTGCAGTAACTTTCCACTCATCTCTCCGATTTGAATTTTTAATGAACTCCATTTCAAAATTTGCACTACACTACTTACACAATTCATAGGTTATCCATGAATTATGTAACACAATAGCTAAAGCTATGTGAGGGATCAGCGGTAAAGTAAGAGGCCAGAATGCAAATGAGAGATGTTCAAGCAATCACACAGTCACTTTAGCTGTTAGTAGATGCCACAATAAACAAAGAAGAAATTGAACTCATTTACTGAAATCAATAGAAAACTCCTGCCCCCTGCATCCTGCCTCCAAATAAAAGTGTTTCTCTGTCAATATTGATAATCACAGTCTCTGGAAAATGTTTCTGCAAAGCTTTCATTGTTATCTTTGCAATGTCAGTGTCTATCACCATTTTTTTTTATCCACACAGAACTGATGAATATAAGTTTTTGCTGGTTGGTCAAAACTGGTGTGTTCATATGTAGGAATTTGATATAATGAATATGTAAATACCTTGGTACCCCCTAACTATAATCTGATTGGACAGTGTCATGTATAAATAGTCGACACTGTGTTGGTCCAAGTACCTTTATGCCTACAAGCTAACTTTACTCGCTAGATGACACCACGACTCCACGACTGACAGATTGCTATTTCTATGTACCAATTACTACTGTGATAATATACCAAATACGAACTTCAGAATATATCCCTTAACCCGGATATAGCAGAATTTATAATTAGAACAGCACTCATGAGTTTGTTCTTATTTTTCTAGCAGTGCCCAGTACCTTGCTCGGTAATTTATGAGGAAGTGCGTCCCGGTCTCCTGCCTCAAAAATTGCTACCCGGTAACTATCAAAATAACAACCCCAGCTCATCGTAATTCTTGTTTATTTATCGTAATTTGTCGTAATTCTTGTTTAGATATGAAGATGGATATATAGTTTGGAATAGACTGAGATAGATAGATAGATAAACAAACAAAATAATATAGATAGATATGAACAAATGGAAATAGATAGATATTTTCGACAAGTAAATGTATTTGGGGGCGGGTCGCATCTTCTTTTTGTCGTAATTCTTGTTTATTTAAACTAAAAACAAGACATTAAACAAACATGAATAAAAAAAATCTTAGTATTTAAATTAATATAGATAAATATGAACAAATTGAGATAGATAGATAGATATGGAGATGGATAGTTTTGAATAGACTGAGCTGGGTCGTTATTTTAATAGTCATTATTTTAATAGTTGAGGCAGGAGACCGGGACGCACTTCCTCATAAATTACCCCTTGCTCATCTTACTTGGATGGTCTGTGTGATAGAAGACAAATGGCTGTAAAGCTGCTATTTTGTGGGTTTCTGCCACCAGGATATGTAGAAAACAGCACACATCTTTTAACTATTTGCCTACCAAATTTCTCCCATGGCTGTACCAAATTTTCTTGGTATTTTTTACCTGTATGATGTGATATTTCAAAGTTCACTATCTATTCGCCTCCGAACTCATTCTATTCAAATAAAGTCCTATCATTATTGTAATCTGAGTCCTGGTGCTCAATTATAATGAACTAACCATTGTTTTTTGTACTTTGTTTGGGTCTTGTATGCATAGAAACAGTTCCTGTTGGGAGAGCTACTGTGAGCGGTTTAAAGTAGGCAAATAATTAAATAGCTTTGATCAGGACTAGATGGGCAGTCACTTAGGCCCCCTCTGATCAATCGGCTGGTCACACCAAGCCCTAGTACCTATATGATTGTCCTGACCCTATAGCTCTCATAGCAAACTCCCAGCCCTTTTTATCATATGTGCTAGAAGGCAATGGCTGGGAGTCTTAGTGTTCTGGGTTTTGGAGCTCTGGGGAGTGTGGAGTACCCCTTCATTGCCATTACTCCTGGGTCAACTCTGACCTGGAGTGGCAGTACCTGTTAGTGTCCCATCTATGGGTTAAACTGTTGTATACTGGATCATACAATCAGTTCAATATACTACTACATCCAAATACAGTTTGCACCAGACAGAGTAACTCACAACAGAGTACTTAAACATCAAGGTAGACTGTTTGCATAATGGTTCTGTAATCTTTGCAGTCTCAGTAATCACCCTGATGTTCTAAAACAGCAGTGTACAAATAGTCTTGGACCAGCTCTTTTACTCTCTATGAAAGGTAAGCTAGGCTAGTCCACAATATAAACAGATTTTTTAAAATGAGTTTAAAAAATGTGTTAAAAAAATTTGAACAGCCAACAAGAATGAATAAAACAAAAACGTCTTCAGCATGAAATAACAAACAAGGGTTGACATGCCGTAAAATCCAACCAACCAACTTAACTAAACAAGATGGAGCTATGTTTTGACTGATGGTGCTAAGGAGTTGAGGAGACGAAAGTTCACTGAAAATATTGAATAATTCCCTCATTGAAAGTTTCCTTTTTTTTCTTTTTTTCCTTTTTTTCTTTGTCCCAGACCTTTTTAATTTTTTTTTTAAAGATAGTGTCTTGGGTATGACATTAAACTGCATAATTAGGTGAAGTTCCAATTCTGGAGCTTTGGGGAGTGTGAAGTACCACTTCATCATCATTACTCCCAGGCCCACCCTGACCCGGAGTGGTAGTACCTGTTAGGGTCCCATCTATAGGTTGAATAGAAAAAAAGATGAGTTTAAAAAAAAATGAGTTTAAAAAAGAAATTTGAATACCCATCAAGAATGAATAAAACAAAACGTCTTCAGCATAAAATAACTCAACAAGAGTTGACATGCCATAAAATCTAACCAACTAACTAACTAACTTGAAAGATGAACAGCACTGTCAACAGGTCTTAGAATATGCTAAATGTATCTCCTGCAGAGGGGTATGACCTTCTACACCCAAAGGGGTGTCCTGAGTGTTTTGTATTTTCACATGAATATTTTTTTTTTTTTCATATTCACGTTTTTTTTTGTGTAGCTGTTAAGAGGAATTACAGGTTTAAGGGGGGAGCCTCTTAAATCTCCCAGTTGTAGGTAAATTGTTTGGACGAAAGAAGTCAAACACACAATGGAAATTTAATACATGTATTGACAAATAATACAAGAATTTGTTGCAAATTTTATTGGCATTTGCTACAAGACTTATCTGTGAGGTGAAATACTGCTCGTTGGAGAAGTCGCACTAACAAGGGTATTCTGGTTGGAATGTTGTTAAGACGCTTCGTCAGGTCGGTTCTCGTTCCTCAGCCTTCTGTTAGTATGCTATTGTGACAGCCTTAGAACGTTTGCTGATACAACGCCTTAGAAAGTGTGCTGGTGGGAGCGCTTATTTTACGTGAATCCTCAGGTTGACAATCTCCAGACAAGTGAGCCCTGTTTATGGGCAAGGTGGTGAGAGCGCTTATTTTTGCGTCTCTCTTTGGTAACTGCTCCCTGATAAGTCATGGGGTTTGGATTTGGCGCCAACCTTCTCTTGGCAATTCGCCCTCTAGCGGCAGGGGAAGATAATTCTCTATCAGATTTCCGATACTGTTTCTTAATTCTTTTTTTTTGCACATGGCTCTATCGAATACAACAAATTTTGAATAGATATATTTGACCTATGTAGATGTATCTGGGTTCCATCTATGGGTCATATAGATCTATTCAAGACTTATATTCGATAGAGCCATGTGCAAAAAGAAAAAGAAGAAATTCTGTGGGGTGGCAAGAGGTTTAATTCTTGGTGTATATTTCTAAGGTTTGCTTTTAACCCCATTTTATTTGGTGGTTGCGCTGAAATGGAATTCAAAGAAAGAAAAAGTAAGAGACAAAGACAAAAGATAGTTTTATGATTTAGGCTTTATTCATGGGTCATAGCCACCACATGGCAAGAAAATTTCTCCCTGACCAGTAGTAGTCTCTTGTCAGAATTAAGGCCTAAGTCAGAATGGCTGAGAGATTCTCTTGGGTGTCGGAAGTGGGTCCTTTTTCCCGCACATGCTCGGAGGGTTCTTCCAGTGAAGGCTCATGGGAATTGGTTATTTTTTTATTTTAATCCTCATAGTAGAAACAACATGCTATAAACTGTTATTAAACTGATATGATAAATTATTTTCGGAGATCATGATGCCGATGATAATAATGATGGTGGTGGTTCTTCTTCTTCTTCTTCTTCTTCTTCTTCTTCTTCTTCTTCTTCTTCTTCTTCTTCTTTCAGTTTTGTTGAAATAAATCCCTTTTTTAAAATAAATAATTAAGATACATCCTTTTTGTTTTGTTTGTGCTCGTTAGTTGGAAATGCTACTTTACACATTGCTGTTTGGTTTCACATTTAATAGGCTTATTTTAATTTTTTCACTATAACAATGACCATGTCTGGGGGGTCACAAACTTTTAAGCTGCACTGTATGTCTTACATATATTATCCTATCTCTCTCTCTCTCTCTCACACACACACACACACACACACACACACACACACACACACACACACACACACACATGTATATGTATTTATCTAACCCCTCTGCACAAGCAGGATGTGACACAAGGTCAATTTTTAAGTGGAGTTTAACAGGTTAGAATTCATATATATATATATATATATATATTACATCATTATTTTCAAGTTACATGCTAGTTTGAAGCAATTATTTTATTATAAATTATCTTAATTTTCTTTTATCGCATGAGTTGAGAATGAATTAATTGAAATTACAGAACCCCCAACCAGGAATCACTGTACTTACATACACACACACACACACACACACACACACACACACACACACACACACACACATATATATATATATATATATATATATATAGAGAGAGAGAGAGAGAGAGAGATCCTTATTCCTAGGCTGAAAGCAATATTGTTTAATATGTCTTGTTCAATTTTTAAAAGTGCAGCTTCTAGTATTGAGAGTCTTATATATATATATATATATATATATATATATATATATATATATATATATATATATATAGATGTGAGGTATCCAAAACTTGGTAGTAAGGGATGATTCTATATGTGATTTCTAAGACACACTGTATTATTATTGTATGATTCAGTATGTATAAATACAGTGAATCTTTAAATCACTACAGAGAGCTCAATGTATAATAATCTTTTTAGATCATATACAGAGCAATATTTATCCTTGAAAGGAAGGAAAAACTCAACACTGTTATTCCATAATAGATTTATTTCAACCAAAATTGGGGCCTTTATAAATCTAAGTTGATTTACCAAAGCTCCCCAAAATCAAGTCTTATCAGATGGATAATCATCAATAATTTGAATTGCATAACAAAAAAATGTTCTCAATGTAGAATGTGACTGGTTTAGTTTAGTCGGTAGAGCATTAACCTAGGAACCACAAGGTTACAGGTTTGATACCAACCCTCGCCAACTCAGCACTTGAGTAGCACAGCTCAGATCTGTGCATTAAACTTGGGCACTGATGCTAGGTATGGTACTCCTCCCCCAGATGCACAAACAATCACCCAGAACTAGCGCTAGTAAAAAGTGGATAGACTCCCTTGCAGTCCAGCTGAAACCAACAATAGGCCACTCCGACAACTTTACTTTATAAATATATATTTTATATATGTAGACTAACTCAGCATATGTGGACTCCCTAACAACATCATATATGTGTATATATATATATATATATATATATATATATATATATATATATAGATGTAGAAAAAAGAGAACTCTCCTGAGGAAGGTGTACATTGAACACTGAAACTGTGGTAGAGAGAAATACTACAAGTATAAATGGTCTATATTTTACAAAATATATTTTGGAGTCACTACTAATGCAACCACAATGAAAACATGGTAGCAAATTTTGATGAATATATATATATATATATATATATATATATATATATATATTTCTTATATAGAACTACTTGCAAAATAAACTCCAAATACACATCATATAAAAATTGTTTAATTTTTATAAGGATAGTATTTAAACAATGTTACTTTCAGCCTCAGAGTAGGGGTGTAACACATGGTGACAATTTACACCCTAGGCAAATTGACAGTCACGTGACCTTAATGAATGTTTTTCAAGCATTAAACTTAGCCCAACAGTTTAAGCTGTTTCCACATGATGTCATATAAAAATTCACAACATTCCTCGATAAAACCTCAATTTACTGGATTTCAAACTCAACACTAAGACAAAATAACATTCTTGATAATGACTAATAATGGTCAAAAGTATTCGAACTATATCAACAAAAAAACTTTGGACAGTTTTTTTTTTATACAGCCTTGACCTAAATTTACATCTTTATGTGCCAGCAGAAAATAAACAAAAAAAAAAACTATTAAAAAAAATTAAATAAACAATCGTTGTCTGTTGCATTTAATGAAACTTGTCTAAAAGAGAATTTGTTGCCAAAATTATGTAAATTTACATATAATACACATACACACACAAACACACACTTGCACGCACACACACACCCATGCACACACATCCACAGACATGTACACACACTTGTATATTTACTCTGTATGGACAAGTATACATATAAAAAAAAGTAAAGTCATCAGGGTGGAATAAAGTCGGTATCAGCCAGACAGCGAGGGAGTCTATCCTCTTTTCACAAGCAATAGACTAATAGGAGATGGAAACCCCTAAATTTAAACCTTTTAAACTATGCTTAAAAATTGACCTTGTCCCGCATCCGAAGGGGGTGGTGTAGCTAAATATATATATATATATATATATATATATATATATATATATATATATATATATGAGAAGTAAATAAAAAGACAATGTGTTTGGATATGGCTTTTTTTTAGCCAACAATTTTTGGAAGAATATGTGCTTAATTGAAGTCATACCTAATTTTGAAAATTAATTAATTAATAATTAATTAATTAGGCAGGTATACCTATTCAAATGTAAGGCTAAACAAATCAAGAAAAATCAATCTCTGTATATACATTTCGGCCTATTAGGCCTCATCAGCAGAGCTATAGATAGGAAGACCACCTTGTGCGTGATTCGACAGTCAGGGTTTGAATCACGCACAAGGCAGTCTTCCTATCTATTGCTCTGCTGATGAGGCCTAATAGGCCGAAATGTACATACAGAGATTGATTTTTCTCGATTTGTTTAGCCTTACATTTGAATAGGTATGCCCGCCTAATTAATTAATTATTAATTAATTAATTTTCAAAATTAGGTACAACTTCAATTAAGCACATATTCCCCCCCCACCAAAAAAAAATATATATATATATATATATATATATATATATATTTCTCCTCCATATTGGCCAGGTTAACTGTTTTTCCAGATTGCTGGCTACAATGCACTTACATTTCATTCTTGATCTCGTCATTCTTCTCCATATTGGCTGAAATTTCTTGACAATTTCATTTTTCCATCAACATTTAATTCTTCCAAGTGGTCATTTACAGTTGCATTAGTGGCTAAATAAAGATGACTATATTTTAAATAGTATACATAATTCACAGTCTTTGTACTCGTTGGATTCTTGCTCTGAGCCTCATTAGGGTCTCAATGTAGGCCTTAGTTTTATAAAAAACTTCACATGAAATAAAGAAAATGGCATTACTTTTTGACTCACCCTCATATATCTCCTACCCCTTTAAATAATGTTTATATCACGTGAGTTCATCTTGGCAAATTTCTCCCCTTGGCAATTAGTCTAAACCTTTGACATCGGATATTAAAGAGAGAAAATTAATCAATTTTCTTTTAATTTATAGCTCCATCCTCACCTGATCTAAATCTCAACTATGTTTTGGTAACTGCTTGGCGGTTATAGGTAGCTTATCATCTTCTTATCTATAATAAAACTAAGAAAGTTTATTCGGCAATGAAATATTCAGATGAATAGAAGTGTTTCAGAAACCAGTCACCTCAATCCATAGGTCAACTTTAAACTACTGTGGATATTATCCTCGTACCCCACTTGTACTAGGTTAGGCACAAGGCCCTATTAACGTGGGACCACCTACAAGCCGAGACTCATTGGTGGCGGGGTTAAAAATTGCGTCTATCCCCTCGGCAATCCCCCTCAAGGGGGGTGCCTCAGGCACTGGGCAATAAACCCAGTCCTACCCCTTTAAATCGAGGGGGCAGGTGTTGCCTGGGGGGATGGCCCCCTGGGATTGACGCTCGTGATTTTGACCCGGGGAGGCGCGTACACCCAACCCGTGACACCCGATCCCGTATTGAAATTTAGGCTAAAAATCCATATTGTTTTACAGGACATAATAGTTACCACTAGAGAAAACAAAATTAGCAAAGCTAGCTTGAGTTTCAGCCAAGGCTGCTTGTGTTTACTAAGTACTAGTGCATTATGCAAGGCATGAAACCAATGCTCCCTTAGTTATAGTTAGTTATCCCTTAGAATAGCAGGGCACGACTGGGCTCTCTAGTTTGAGTTATCTAGTTCATATGTGGCATATCAGCAGGATATTTTTACAATGTGCCATGGACCAGTACCATATTGGTGTCATATTATTATTTGATTTATATCAAAGTAGTATGAGTAGTACAGCTTGAATTTATGCAGTAAAGTTGTTACAATTTATGGGAGTCATAAATTGTTAGTAGAGCCTAAAGCTGAGAATAAGGGCTGTTAACTTTAAGATCAAGGGATCCAGTGGAAATTTACCAGTGACTGTTGGTAACCTTCTGATCCCTTGAAAACGCGCCATGATAGACATGTGATAGTTTTTAGTTAGAGTTTTAGAATTCAGATTCGACCTGACTTGGAGCAGAGCGGACATGTTTCTCTCTGCTGCGGTTGATCTCATCCACGCGGAATAAATATGGGCTAGATAAATAATAAAAGCTTGATCAAGCAAACAATGAGTCTTGTTAGTTCATTTGATTAAACACAAGCAGAGCCCAGAGGAAGAAGTCAGCCCTTAGATAGAAGAACAGAGAAGTCAAGTCAACTAGACGAGATGTCAGCCAGAGAAGAAGAGGAAATAGAAGACAGAATAGCAGGAATCAGAGTAATGAAGTTAGCAAGATCATCCTCTCTCTCTCTCTCTCTCTCTCTCTCTCTCTCTCATCTGTATCTGCCTCTCTCTGTATCATCCGAGAACTCTCTCTGTGAATCTCTCACTCTCAATTACATGCCTGATGTTTGATGTGGGTAATATAACAATGTGGAGAGCTGATGGTAGGTGCGGCATTCCACCACAGATGCAAAAACAATCTCCCTGGTTTAGTGCTAGTGAAAAGGGTATAGACTCCTTTGCTATCAGGCTGATACTAACAATAGGCCACTCTGCCTACTTTACTTTTTATATATATATACCAACCCCTCTGCACATGTAGGATGTGACATACGGTCAATTTTTTAAGCAGAGTTTAACAGGTTTGAATTCAGTGTTTTCCTGCTTCTAGACTGGTTGCCTAACCAAGGTTAAAGAGCCCAATCCACCCTAGTATTTATCCATAGCTGGAGGGAGAATAATTGGATGCATACCTTTCCCAAGGGTATAAGCGCTATGTGAAATGTAAACAGCCTGAGTCCATTTCCTATGACAATAAACAATATGTTACATGATTCACAGATAGCTTATGAATTATGTAAGTACTGTAGTTAGATAAATTTTGAATCAGAGTTTGTTAGATTTAATATAACGGGGGTTGAATGGAAAATGACTTTAGCTGTTACCGTTAGCATTATTGGCAGGTAATAACCTTTACTTAGCCTTTCCGAAAACGCACGATTAGAAGCATATGACAATTTTTAGTTTACTTTAGTTGTGGCCAGAAATTCAGAGTGAACAGATGTGAAAGTCTGTCTCACTAAGATGTTGCTTCTCACCGCGCGGTTGAATCCTGGGCTGGGGTTGTGTCAATAAAAGCTAAAAGAAAAACAACAAAGTCTTGTTAATTCATTAAAACAAAAGATGACCAGCCTGAATAAGAAAGGAGAAAGCAATCCATAGAATCAGCCTTGAAAAACTTGGCAGCCGACAGATTAGACAAGTGAAAACAATTAAGAACTCCTCATCATCATCATCTCCTACTCTGTCTTTCTCTCTCACCATCATATACCCGATGTTGTTGGCTGTCAACTTGTGTTCAAGTAAGACCATTTCCTGTTTTTTCTTTCCTTTCCTTTTTTAATTT
>CM042138.1:94609392-94704392 GCA_023376005.1 Doryteuthis pealeii
GTAAGCTCCTAAAATTAGTAGACCAGTTCAAGTACCTAGGTAGTAATATCTCATTGACAGAAAGCAATATTAATGTATGTATAGGGAAGGTATAGTCTGCTTTAGACAGAATATCAATCATTTAGAAATCTCGATTACAAGTTAAAGCGGTCCCATCTATGGGTTAAATAGAAAAACATGAGTTTATAAACAAAATTGAGTATCCATTAAGAATGACTTTATTTAAAAACTTCATCGGCATTAAATGACCCACTGAAGTTGATATGCCGTAAAACAACAAGCTAAACTAAAAAAAAAGTTAAAGCAAGAATTCTTCCAAGCCATAGATGTGTTAGTGCTACTGTATGGCTGCACCACTTGAACCCTAATGAAGCACCTAGAGAATAAGATAGATGGGAGTTGCACAAGAATACTGCATGCAGTATTAAACAAATCATGGAAATAACATCCCACAAGAAAGCAGCTATATGGCCACTTGCCACCTATCACACAAACCATCCGAGTAAGACAAACGAGGCATGCTGGACACTGCTGGAGAAGCAAAGACAAACTCATAAGTGACATTCTCCTGTGGAAACCAACACATGCGCATGCTAGTGTGGGCTGCCCAGCAAGGACCTAGGTCGATCAGCTCTGTGTGGATTCTGGATAGTGTGCAGAGGACCTCCTGGGAGCAATGACAGATAGGGATGGTTGGTGAGAGATTTTCATGGATATCTGTGCTGCCAGCACAACTTGATGATGGTGATGATATATATATATATATATATATATATATATAATCCAATTGACTGGTAAGTAAGGGATGATTCTATTTGGGATCATCAAAAACTCACTGTACATCCATACTGTATGCTCATGTTGGTGAAAACTTATAGATTCATTTTTTTTATTAATTTGGTTTAGGCGAAGTTTGATAGGCAGGAAGGAATGGTTACAGTTGTATCTTTTTAGGCATTTCCTGTCCTGGAATTTAAAATTTGTTGTTTTTTGTTATCATAAAAAATGTTTTTTTATGTAGGCGTATGTGGAGATTGAATTCTGGTGAATATTTTTTCTATTCGATTTTCTCAGTATTTTGTAAACTCTATCTGAAGCGACTAGATTCATATTGAGTCTCCGGTTGAAATAAATTTATTATAGTCAAATGACAGTTTATTAAGTTTTTATTTTCTTTATTGAAAGTTATATATATATATATATATATATATATATATATATATATATATATATATATATATATATTTATGTGTATATATATATTTCATATAACTTTGAAAGTATATATATATATATATATATATATATATATATATGGCTTTTCCATTAGGGACCTCTCTTAAATTTTTTGGAAAAGATTTTTTCATTTATTCCATTCATTTTCATTTTTTCATTAATTCTTAACTAAATAATTTAGAGGGCATACACGGACTATATATATATATATATATATATATATATATATATATATATATATAGAGAGAGAGAGAGAGAGAGAGAGAGATTCATGGAAATCTGTGCTGTTAGCACAACTATATGATAAATACTTAGTCACCACTATTCCAACTCGTCTGGAAATTATTCAGTTCATATTTAGAACACAAACTGAACTGTTTCTATTTCATTCTATAATCTAAATACAGTAAGATTGTACAAAAGCTCCATTGATTTTTGTTAGAAGTTATTTTATTAGGAAACCCATTAATAATTCAGTATATCTAATTGTGACATCAGAATCTAAACATCATATCTACAATTTGTTGTGAATCAGGATACAACAATAAAACACATATCAACTCAGAATGTTGTGATAAACAATCAATCATATGGATGTTGGTGGAATTAATAATAAGAATAATAGTGAAAATGCTTCTATTGTCTTCATCTCATTGTCATACTTCTAATGTTTTGGCCGATGCATCCTCCGACCTACTTCTGGTGTCTTTTCTCTTTTTTCAGTAACTTTCAGGGAATTTCACATGAAAGTTGTGATAAAAAGAAATCATACTGATGTTATTGGAATCATTAATTAAGACGCAATGCAAAAATGTAAATCCAGATTATCTGGTGTCACTTAATCGTAGATTTCTTATTTGTCCCATTTTATTTTACCCAATTCTAAAAATGAAACATTTCAAATGGTCTTGCATTGCTTAAATGCCCAATGTAAGATTAAAAGGAATCAGGAAAGAATAAAAAAGATGTTACGTGTTTGTTTTATTTGTAATATTGAAATTGTGAATTATGGAATATATTTTGTGAATTTTGATCTCATGTTGTCCCGGCCTCCTGCCCTAATTTACACTAGGTTTTAGTGAGCCAGCCTCTTAGATATTTTCCGAGCCATGTTTTTGTCAACAAATTAATGTAGATATTTTAAAACGCCTCCTCCCAGATGTTTATCAACAAATCAATGTAAATTTTCTACACCCCCCCCACATACTTTTAAGAAAAAGTGAGAAAGGGCTAAATCAAAATTATTATACTTTTTACATATTGAACTATTTGCAATAGCTCTCAAGTAAACATATCAAACATAATAATCAAATTATTATACTGTGGTATATCCACAGGTCCTGCTAGTAAGAATAATTGTAACAATGCTTCTAAATTTATTTTTATTATTTAAATGATTCAGATTATTGTCCTCATCTTGGCTGTTATATTCACAATATTTTGGCCGATGCATTCTCCGACCTTCTTCAGGTGTCTTTTGTTATATTCAATAACTTTCAGGGAATTTCAAATGAAGTACATATCAGCTCTTAGAGTTGTGATAAAAAGCAACCATATTGATGTTATTGGAATTAATAATAAGAAAAATTGTGAAAATGCTTCTAAAATTATTTTCATTATTTACATGATTCAGACTATTGTCCTCATCTTGGCTCTTATATTCACAACGTTTCAACCACTGTATCGTCCAGCCTTGCTCAGATGTCTTGTCATGGTTGGTACTTTAGTTCTTTAGCACTGAAAATGAGTTGGTAAGTATTATTTCCATCTAAGTCATGTTATACAAAACTGCTAGATATATACAAGGTGTGCTAAAAAAAGGATCGAGACTGAAGCTGTATTTACCGAGATGGAAATAAATAATAAATGAAAAATTCTGAAAAATATTTTAGCAATATTCTATGTCATCTGTCTTTTATTATTCACATTATTGGCATAATTCAAACTATTATCCTCATCTTGATTGTTATACTCACAACATTTGGAGATGCATAGTGTAATGGCTTGAGTCATGGAAAATGGACTCGTCGACCTGAGTTCAAATCCTAGACGAGGCTGTTTGCATTCACATAGCACTAATATCATTGGGAAAGGTATGCATCCAACTACTCTCCCCCCAGCTATGGGCAAATAGTAGTGCAGACTGGGTTCATTAACCTTGGCTAAGTAACCAGTCTAGAAGGAAAACTTTGAATTCAAACCTGGTAAATTCCGCTTAAGAAATTGACATTGTGTTACATCCTGCTCGTGCAGAAGTGTTGGTAAATATATATACTCACAACATTTCAGCTGTTGTACTCTCCAGCCTTCTTCAGGTGTATTTTGTTATAGTTGGTAACCCTCATGAAATTTCAAGCCAAATCCTTTATTTAATTAAGCGGGTTGGCTTTGCTTATTTTTCTGTCTTTGTCTTGGAAAATCCCATATCAATTAATTCACTTTGGTAATTTTACCCTTTTCTGCTGAACCTGATGATAATAATTTTCTTCAAATGATAATCCCCTTGACATTTAAGACATTTATTCCAGCAATTGTCTCAATTTCTGGTATGAGAATTTTTTTTATTATTTACATTATTGATATTAGTGGAATTGATAAAGCTTTATTTACCAAGAAAGAAATTGATAATGAAAGTGTGGGGCGATGAGAGGTTTAATGTTTTAGGTTTAAAGGTAGCTGGTTATTCCTGGTGCGTGTTCACAGGGTTTGCTTTTAACCCATCTTATTTGGTGGTCACGCTGAAAAGGAATTAAAGAAAGAAAAAGACAAAAAGTAGTTTTAGGATTTAGGCTTTATTCATGAGTCATAGCCACCACATAGAGGGGAGATTTCTGCCTGTCCAGAAATAGTGTCTGGTCCCAGTTAAGGCCTAAGTCAGAATGGCCGAGAGATGTTGGTCGTCCTTTTTCCTGCACATGCTCGGAGGCTTCTTCCGGTGTGAAGCCTCATGGGAGTTTGTTATTTTTTATTTTAATTTTATTTTAATTTTATTTCAATCCCCCACAAAAGAAACGTTAGTTTTCTTCAAAATAGTCCCAATGGCATTCAATACACTTATTTCAGCAACTGTCACCCCTTCATCAGCATTACTCCCAGGTCCACCCAGACCCAGAGTGGTAGTACCTGTTTGGGCACTTTCTATGGGTTAAATAAAATCTAAAAAATGAGTTTTAAAAATTGAGTTAAAAAAATAAATTTGAATACCTATCAAGAATGAATAAAACAAAACATGTTTGGCATAAAATAACCCAACAAGAGTTTACATGCCATAAAATATAACCAACCAACCAAACAGCAACTGTTTCAATTTCCTATATAAGAATTTGTTTATTATTTACATTATTGATGTTGGTGGAATCAATAAGAATAATAGTGAAAATTCTTCAGAAATTACTTACATTATTTACATGATTCAGATTATTGTCGTCCTCTTGACTTTTGTACTCACATTATGACTGTTGTTCCCTTGGTCCCTCTTCAGATGTCTTGGTAACCTTCAAGGAGTATTTTATTGACTAGAGATGGTTGGAGAGTATAGCAGCCAAAAGAGTAAAACAACCAAGACGAGGACAATAGTCCGAGTCATATAAATAATGTAAATAATTACAAATCTTCATCTCGTAAATTTAGACTGATGTTTCTAAAAAAAAACAGTTTAAATCTCCCAATCAATAGGTCAAGCGTTTTACGGCATATCAACCTCAGTGGATCATTTAATGCTGACAAAGTTTTGAAATAAATTGATTCTTAATGGATACTCAATTTTTTTTATAAACACATTTTTCTATTTAACCTATAGATGGGACCTTAACAGGTACTACCACTCCAGGTCAGAGGGGACCAGGGAGCAATGGTGATGAACAGGTACACATTCCCCAAACCTCCAAAACTGGAACCTCACCATCAGATAGAGTTTAACGTCTTACCCCAGACATGAAGACCCTCAGCCACCTTCACCATCAGATAGAGTTTGTCATACCCAGGACATGAAGACCCTCAGCCACCACCTTCTAGAACATATATGATAAAAAGAGTTGGGGTTTACCATAGGGGCAATAGGTTGAGGCAATCATATAGGTGCTAGGGCTTGACATGACCAGCCTATTGATCGGTGGGGGCCTCTCCGACCGCCCGTCTAGCCTAGGTAAGGGTCTAAGTGGAGTGTTGCATGTCATAGACTGTTCATCCACCAGGATTCCGTCCTTAAGCATCACGGGTCGCCAACCATGGTCAACAGCTGGCTCCATGGGGGGGGTTACCCCTCTGCAGAGGTGCAGTCGGTATATTCTAAAGCCCCAGCCGACAGGGATCGGCAGCATATGGGGAACATTGATTAAAAAGAATAGAGGATGAATTTGAGATAGCAAAAATCACTATGTAGATGTCCTTTGAAACATGATCCAAAAATTGGGAGTGCTGGTGAAATTCACCTGGATCACTAGAAGGTCACAAAGTCAACACAGTGGGAGGACATATATCCGACTAGAGGGGTAGGGCAATTCAAAGGATTCAGAAGGAGGGGGAACTTGATATAACATATACAGGAAAACTGCACATTTCTCAGATCAAGGCTTTATATTTCAAGTGCTATAGACACCAGGGGGTGGGGTGGGGGATGCTGTCCATACAATACCGTGATGAATAAACAATGAATATGAAGAAATTAGCGTGAATAAACGGATAAAAAGAAAACATGATATTTCTAACTTACATTAATGGTTTTAAAATTGCTGAACAAATTTCATTTGTTTTACACGAAGACTTCATTGCATATCAAGGAGTGAAAGACACTTTATTGATGGGATCAATTCTTTTTATCAGTCTGGTTTTGACAGCTTTTTATTATGTTTCTTATAACAAAAGCATTTGAAAAGGTCAGGCGTAATGTAATAACTATCTATCTCATTCTGTTCATTGAGCCTATCTCATATTCATTCATTCTATCTATCTATCTATCTATCTATCTATCTATCTATCTATATCACTGTTTATTGTGTCTATCTCTGTTCATTGAGTCTATTTCATATTCATTCTATCTATCTGTCTGTCTGTCTGTCTGTCTGTTTATTCATTATCTACCTATGTCAGTTCATTATCAATCTATCTATCTATCTATCTCTGTTCATTGTATTTATCTCAGTCTGTTCAACCTATCTATCTATCTATCTATCTATCTATCTTTTCATTATCTATCTAAGTCTGTTCATTATCTATCTATCTATCTATCTATCTATCTATCTCTGTTATCACTTATGTTAATAAGTTTATTAAAAACATTTAAGTCTCCAAATTTATTACGCCAATCAAAAATATTATTCATAAAAAAATAAACATTAAAACATATTACAGCACATAAATCATTACATTCTATTTTGTTATGTTTTTATGCAATACAGTGTTATTTTTCTTATTTAAAAAAAAGGTAACAAAAAAAATTAGGGTGTTTTTTTGGTGGGTGGCTGGAACAGATTAATGGCATTTCAGTTTATTGAAAATTGTTTTGATATACAAAGAAATTGAGTTACGAGTGGAACAAATTAAACTCATGTCAAGGTACTACTCTCTCTCTCTCTCTCTCTCTCTCTATATATATATATATATATATATATATATATATATATATATATATATGTGTGTGTGTGTGTGTGTGTATACTAGGCAAAACGTGAACTGTTGGTTACTCATTGAGCTCTGGGTAAATAATTGGGATTAAGGAAAAGTGAGTTTGCAAAGTGAAATCAAATTTTTTTTTTAAATGAATACAGACAGGGAATAAAAAAAAACATTAAGATCATTTTGTAAGATTTCTAAGAAAGGGAACGTTTGAAATAATTAAAATTTATTAAGAGCCAAGATGTTGGACAGGCTAGCTGTTTATGACACTTAACATACAAATACATTTCAAACTCTCCCATATCTCTCTCTCTACACTCGCTGAGAAACTAACATATATAACGAAGAGGTAATCAAGATATACATAGAGAGGGTAAAAGTGATAGGCAAAATGGGAAGTAAGAGACAGGTCAGTTTTTGACTTAATTGCAAAACCAATTAAAATGGATTTTTTTCAAACATAACTCAATACTAAAATTAATGTATAATTTAGTATAACATTTGTGTCATTAAACTAAAGAGTAAAAAAGCCTTTAGGAGCCAAACATTGATTTGCTCAGCTTTTGTATAATAATGATAATAATAATAATAATATATATATATATATATATATATATAGAGAGAGAGAGAGAGAGAGAGAGAGATGCATCCAATGAGATAGATAGATAAGTATCTAATGAGATAGATAGATAGATAGATAGATAGATATGTACCTATTGAGATGGATGGATGGATGGATAGATAGATAGATAGATATATAGAAATGTACTCAATGGAATTGATAGATAATGTACCTAATCGTATATATATATATATATATATATATATATATATATATATATATATAGAGAGAGAGAGAGAGAGAGAGAGAGAGATCAAATTTCTTATATATCATTGCACACAGACTGATTTATCATTATTATATTGTATCATAAAGGTCCATTTGTTTCATCTGCTTGTTATACCAACAAAAGACAAATTTGTATTTGTCTATTTTTTCACACTAAATTATCAAAGACCAAATATTTTCCCAAAGATTGCTACTTATTTCCAATCTTCTTTACCAGATTTTCCTATTTGAAATGCATAAACCAATAAAAACAATGATAAATCATCTTATAGATTTTACACTTACAAGAATATACCATAATTATTTGTGTGTAAGATTTTGCTAGATTTCAGCCCAAAAGTTAGCAGTGTATATTATAGACATGAACTGCACTGATTTACACTGCTAAATGTTGAACAGACAGGAGTTAAAAATCAGAAAACACATGAACACAACATGGAATTTCAAATAACATGTATCAATACATTTACACAAAGAAAAAATTATACTTGAAATACTTGTGGTTTGCAAATAAAGGTATTGTCTGTGGACATGTTACTTATATAAATATAACAATACAATTCCACTTAATTGAGTCCTTGTCAAGTTGGTAGGTTATTGTACCTACTACAGCTCTGCCTCACTGAATATAGGGAGCACCATATTCCATGTCTGACTTCTAGAGATGCTGGTACCAAAGAGAAAGATATCTTCAATTTTGCCACTAAAGTTTGCGGGCCTGTGATTGGTTGGTTTGAAGAGAGTTACGCTGACCAAGGGAGACAACCCACCTACCTTACATATATTTTTAAGAACTAAATATTAACTTTTTTTTTACTGGCCACATGCATTGCTATATTTGGGATGGCATGATCAAAAGTAAGTTATATCTATGGTCCAAACTAACTGTGTAACAGAAAAATATACTACCGAAAAATAGCCACTGGAAGTAGTGTTTGTTTATATAAACAACATAAATTCTTATTTTTAGTCAATGGCATGACCAAAAGTAAGTTATATCTATGGTCCAAACTAACTAATGTGTAACAGAAATATATGCTACAGAAAAATAGCCACTGTGTTGGAAATTTATAAGGGGACAAGTGACCCGGCTTCACTGGCTATCACATCAGCAGCAGCCCTTTGGGATCACGTGGGGTCAGTTATAAAAGCAAGCACCCAACATTGTTCCTCCTCTTTCTCCTTCAATCCTTGCTGGTACAAGGCTGGCTGCTAGATTCAACAAACCCAAGACGGCTGAACTCTCTGCTTTCTCCCCACCCCAGCTAGCTCTATCTTGCCTAGCTCCACATGGTAAGTAGGCATAAGATGAGCAGAGTGCATCACACACCCAAGAAGGTTGATGAATGTCTGTTTCTCACACTTGTTAGGAGCTTAGAGCCTTCAGCTAAAACTGCTGCTACTACATATTAACTTCCGGACTAAGGCTACAGGACTTTCTTACCATAAGGAATAGATATTCACAAATTCCTTAGCAGGCAATATCTCTGCAATCCTAACAAACCTAACAATCCCTGGCTTTACTGAACATCCATACTTAGCAGTAGTCCTTCATCTGACATAAATGAACTGTTGAACTCTACAACACTAACCTCTATGTTTAAAACTGTAACGTTTATATATGTATATATGCCCATTTTGGCAGGAAATGGACTCGTCGCCCCGAGTTCAAATCCTGGACGTGGTAATTGCATTTCACTTAGCACTAATACCCTTGGGAAAGGTATGAATTCTACTCTCCCTCCAGCTATGGGTAAATAGTAGGGCAGACTGGGCTCTTTAATCTAGGAGAAGGAAAACTCTGAATTCAAACCTGTTAAACTCCGCTTAAGAAATTGACCTTGTGTCACATCCTGCTCGTGCGGAGGGGTCAGTAAATATATATATGCCCATTTTGATGTACATAAAACACTTTTTGTAGCAATTATATTGTCACCTCACCGTTTATCTTCTCTCTGCTTCATAGTTACTTGGGAATTATTCCCCTACATTCCTTAGAGGTCTTAAATTTCTCTTTATTAATTTTTATAACTGGAATGAGTGTTTCTTATATAAAAAACATAAATTCTTATTTTTAATCGATACAAACCGAATAAAAAGGGGGAGTCCCCGTGTTGTAGTAGCAAACATGCTAAATTGCAACATCGTAGTAAGCGAATTTGAACTCCAATCATGCTACTATGTTCACTTTTGTACTAATACACTTTGGAAAGGAATGAACCACCTCATCGTACCACTACTGTTCTTCTACAAGGATAGCTTCGGTATTAACTCTTTGCCTACCAAATTTCCCCCATGGCTGTACCAAATTTTCTTTGTATTTTTTACCTGTATGATGGGATATTTCAAAGTTCACTATCTATTCCCCTCAGAACTCATTCTATTCAAATAAAGTCCTATTATTATTGTAAATAAATGACATGTGGAAGAGCCACTGCCAGTGGTTTATGGTAGGATCACAGTAGGTAAAGAGTTAAATAACCTACGAAGGTTGATATGCCATAAAAGAAAGGAAGAAAGAAAGAAAGAAAGAAAGAAAGAAAGAAACTGTATAAAATAATTGAACAAATGTTAAATTATTTCTTTGAATTTTTTAGATGAGGCTTGATAATTTGTATTATTTGGATTCTTAGGACTATTGTCCTCATCTTTATTGTTATCTGTACAATGATTCAGCTGATGTGCCCTCTGGCCTTCTTCAGGTGTTACTTGTCAGACTCGGGAGCCTTCTCAAACTCAGGAACCTTCTTTTTGAACTTGGGAAACTTCTTGTCATAATCGGGAGCCATCACGGAACTTTGACCCAAACCTTTATTCAATTCATGGGGGTATTCTGTTCCCATTCTGCTAACCATAGCTGGGTACAAATGTTAAGCTGTGTTAATTATTGACCAGGATTAAACCTGCAGCCCAGAGATAACTGTCACTTAGAACTATATTAACTCAATGCCTATATCCACTATGCTATGTGTCCAATTGGACCACGAGTTCGAAAGGAAGGTTTCTGAGTTCGAGAAGTCTCCCAAGTCCAACAAGAAATACCTGAAGAAGGCCAGAGTGTACATCGTCAGAAATGTTGTACAGATAAGAATAAAGATGAGGACAATAGTCCGAATAATCCAAATAATCCAAATGTTAAATTCATTTTAAACTTAGCTGGTAAAAATTCCATAAAGTCAATGCATATCATACAAAAGAAATGTTTTCTTAGAATTTTGTAGCCAAAAGTTAGAGGTGCATATAATATATGAATGCATGTTATACATGACTAATTATTGTATTTATCATAACAGACATGAAAAGCGAAAATCATATCATCAGACTAAATGTGCATTTATCTATCCTGTAATTCTGATAGCTAATTAGTTGAAAAAACAAAAAAAAATACATCAGCATTAACAGACACTTTCATTTGTGAAATTTTGGGTTAAATGAATTTTACAAGAATGTGAATGTACTGCTGATAAACAATGTGTATAGAGAAAGTGGCCTAGATGCTTTCACATTTGAACAAATCATACAAGTGTCATAATAACAAGTTAAAAAAATTAACACCCAACCAGATAAGTTGCAACACCCACCCCCCTGGGAAAGTCTGTGTAAAATGAATTGACTGGTTACATTTTTTTTTGTTTTTAATTGTTTATAAATGGGTGGAGCATTTTAGTTTTAAATTGTCGGCCATATTTGAATGGCAAAATGAAAAAAAAAAAGAAAGAAGTGGTATGACTCTGATATGGTTTGAATGATTGAACTCATTCTTTTTGTTGCTTTTTATTAATATATTCTGAGTTTTCATTGATATATTCTATAGCCTTTTACAGGTGTGCAATTGTCATATAAAGAGAAAGAATCTCATTTTTTTGGCATGGGGAGGCGGGTGGATTAGAAAAAAATTTAAAATGTTGGCTAAAATAAAAGTAAAAAAAATCATTTCAAGAATACCAATCAATGAAACTCATTCCAAACAAACCATAGAGCACAAGGGATTCTAAATTTA
Source organism: Doryteuthis pealeii (assembly GCA_023376005.1). NCBI lineage: Eukaryota > Metazoa > Mollusca > Cephalopoda > Myopsida > Loliginidae > Doryteuthis > Doryteuthis pealeii. Next base: position 94,621,092 of record CM042138.1, read on the forward strand.
CAACTATATATATATATATTTTTTTTTTTACAACTATATTATTTTTTCCTTTTCCAGCAGTGATGAGACAAATAGGAATATTTCTTTTATGTCATTTATTTTTAGATTGTTCTCAACTGGTTTCAACATTAGATGACCTAAGGTGGAAACTCGTTGAGAAGAATTAGGATACATTTTTTGCGGAAAAAAGAAGAAAGTTTTTGAAATAGTTTTTAAAATAGTTGATATGCTATAAGAGAAGCGTAAAAATATCCTTTTGTTGAATAAAAATTATATATATATATATATATATATATATATATATATATATATATATATTTGTGAATAAAAAGGTCTTAAATACCATAGGTATCGTGGTTATGGACCATTTCCACTTTAGAGAGGAGGGGCACCAAGGTCAAAAATAGGGCAGAACAAGCAGAACTCAGGGGGTCATTCGAGATATATATATATATATATATATATATATATATATATCCGTAGATGGGTTACCAGGTAAGTTGGTATTAGGATGATTCTAAATTAGACCTTTCTTTTAACAGCAGAATGTTTGAGTTGTTCAGTCCAGTTGAGAGGTCGATGTCCAATATTATTAGCAAAGAAAAAGTTTAAATATCGGTCATTTTGCAGTGATAGATCTATTTATGCCACAGGTATCTTTGTATACCTATGAGTTTCATCAGACCACTAACTTTATTGAAAATAGTAAACAGATAATTCATAAGGCTTTATATATAATTTTTCCTTGAATTCCTGAAAGGAAAGGTTATATTGTAAAATAGGGGGTCCATCCAGCCGGATGCATTACTTTGTCTTCTTCACTGTGTTGTCAATCAACTGTGTCAGACCCCTTTGGTTATGTTACTTCAAACTGCACCTGGTTGAGAGGGGACAGTCACGAGAAAAATAAAACAAACAACACTATGTCAGAAGTAGGTTGAAACTTATCTGGTCAGAGGAAGGTTGTAAAATTCATCACAACTTCTTCTCTAAGTCATTGATACTACCAGCCGTCCACTGGATCTCTGAATTGGAGGTCCTCCTGATTGAATCTTTTACTCAATCTCTCTGTTGTCTATCTAATTATCTAAATCTATCTAGCTGCTACCTGCCAACTGACTGACTGATTCTCACTACCCCAAACCAACTGGAGAATTCCAAGGAGTCCATATCCAGTGGTTTCTCCCTTTTCCACACCCTGACAGAAACCACCCAAAACCAATTCATTACTCATGATCCTTAGTTTCAATGTGATGAACCACACTGGAGTATAAGATGCTGAGCTCACCTAATACTCTCCTAGTATTACTTGCCACATTTATCTCTATGACTCAGAGCATGCCGCCTCAGAATCCACAATTTAAGGCCTACTTGACCTTTTCTAATCATCAAGCTTCTTGCAACCCAATTCAAATATCTTGAACCATCTAGTTTGTGGGAATTATGTGGTGAAAAGTGATTCTAGCACTCGAAAACCCATAAAGGAAAAAGGCCCAGTTTCGTTTCGCAGGGCTGGGTCTGTGTTTTCGTAGATCCCTTTTTCGTCGATATCACACACGCGCACAAAAAGCGGCAGTGAGGCAGTAGAAAAGTAAACAACCAGTGGTGACGAGAACGCGTGAAAGGGAGTCGGAACGAGTGTACGGAGACGAAGTGAATAAGAGTGAAGGAGCGATAAAAGAGAAAACTGAGAAGGATAACGAAGAGAAGAAGGAGACAAACGAACGAGAGAAAGAACAAATACAGAAGCGCAGAAGAAGGAAAACAAGGATAAAAGAGACAGATGCAGGTTGTAACGAATTCTTTGTTTTACTGTATTTTAACTTATCATTTGCTGTTTTATTTTCGGCAAAATAAATCAGTGACTCTCAGTAACTGTTAAGTTTTTTGTTTGGGCTAACTTCAAGGCACAGATTAAAAAATACGAAAATAAAAATAAAATAGAAATAAACTTAAAAAAAACAACAAACTCCCATGGGGCCTTGACCGGAAGAACCCCTTTGCGCATGTCTGACAAAAAAGGACTGACTCCCTACCCCAAAAAGGATACCTTGGTCATTCGAACTGAGGCCGCAACTGAGTGCAGTTGTTTTCCTAGCCAAGGAGCATGTCCCCTTGCTACGGCCGACTGTGCCCCATTCAATAAAGCCTAAGTCACAAAACTACTTCTTGCCTTTGTCTCATTCCTTAAGTTCCATTTCAGCTTACCTGTCCACAAGAACAAAGAACCAGCTTTTATTGGGGACAAGATACCAGTACAAACGAATATAACTTATCCCCATAAGTTACAATAGTTGGATCAATTGTGCCTTCACCTTTTGCACAAGATATGTTTTTGGTTTGGTTGCTTTCATGGCATTATGGCCCATTTTGAGCTCATGTAGCATAAATTCCTGAATAAGACTACATTGCACATTCATCTGTGCAACTTTCAAATCACATACAGAGTGAAGTAATGTACAACATATCAGCATACCAACTATTATGATACTACCAATCACAGCAAGTACCTATCACAGCTTGAACTACTTATAATGCTGTTAAGATGGCCCTGAACTGCATGCTCTGCAGATGGGATAGACTCCCCAAAAGGAGTGTCCTTGGTATGACACTAAACTACATCCAGTGGTGAGGCTCCAGTTCTGGATCTTTTGGGAGCATGGATACCCCTTCAATACTCCGGGTCACTCTAACCCAGTGAGGTAATACCTGTTAAGGTCCCATTTATGGATCAAATCTATGATACTACTAACCACAGCAGGTACCTTCTATGGCTTGAACTTCTTTGGTCATGTGACATACATGCCACTAACTAGCATGTACCAAAATATTGCAAAACATTTGACTCACCCTAGTATGCAACTGACTGGATTGTCATGTTGGGCTTGAGACTGAATTATTTGATTCTTTTAATGTTAGAAATTAAACAAATTAAAAAAATTTAAATTCATTGATGATATTTATTTCTGGCATTCGCCCGTCCTATGAGACTCTGGATATGCGCCAGGATCTTGGCACAAGTCTGGGCAGGGTTGTATAAAAAAAACTGGCAGTTGACCATGTTACAGGTCATTGTTCTTTATAATATAATATAATTGGGTTGTTAAAAAAAAATGTCACTTCATTCTGGACTAGGCAGCATTTCATTGCACACTGATGCCTTGAGAAAGGCATGAATCCATTTTTTCTCCACCTAGCTATGGACAAATAGTAAGATAGACTGTACTCTCTAGCCTTGGCAAGTACACAGTCTTGGAGAAGGAAAATTCTGAATTCAAACCTTTGCCAAAATTTCTGGGACTTTTCCAGGTCTCTGGCAAGGACCGGGTATTTGTTCTGCTTTTCACCTTCCTTCTCTTTCACTCTGTGGTCTTGTCGCAGAGCCGATAAGGACGTTGACTCCACGGACATTTGTTAAAAAGGAATTGAATGACACAAACCAGGTAAAGGAGGACAAACGAGGAGATTTGGTTAACAAGAAACAGAAATCTTTATTTACCGAACTACAGAAGATGAAGGTTGAAAGCTGAAGGATATTGGTCGGGTCGTTGATATCTCAGGCTGGGAAGATGTTGGTTGCGTCAGAGGATCGGTTGTGGAGACGATCGGGAATGTGCGCGATGGGCACTGCGGGTCGAATGTTGATGTTGATCATGGCTGAACGTGATGGGTCTTCCGGAGGCTGGAGATATGTTGGTGAACCAATGTGAAGTAATGCTGGAAGTCTGAGAGAGGAAAGGGGAATGTAAGAAAGTGTATATTTGGAAGCATGGTAGTAATATGCCGTATACGGGAATGCGACAGTCTGATAGCAAAATCCACTAGATTACAAGTTCTTTTTTTCTTGTTAATCAAAACTAGGTCTTATCTTCTGTCCGGGATCGGGGAATTCAAATTGTATTGGTAAATCCGGGAGAATTTTAAGCATCTCATTTTCAAGGACAGATTTGTACATATAACATTTGTAAGTTTGGTGAAATTTCAGTTTCTTGCACAATTCCCAGTGGAACAACATTCCCACACAACCATGCCTGTTCTTGTAGTCCTTTTGTGCTAGTTAGCTGCATTCACTTATCATGTGATTAACTGTTTCATCTCTATCATCACATAGCCTACATTTGCTTTTCTCTTGCATATTATTAGTTTTTGCATTGAGATAATTATTTCTTATAGAATCACTTTTTGCTGCTATTAATACGCATTCAGTTTTTCTCTTCGGGTTTCTCCTTTGTAACCATGTCCAGGCCATCTCATATGCAATGTTTTTAGTTTGCACAATTCACAGTGGATCACCTTACCCACCCAGTCTGGTGGCTCAATTTTATGTTTCTTTTTATGAACAAAGTAAAGGGAGTGTGTGTGTGTGAGTGAGTGAGTGTGAGAGAGAGAGAAAGAGAGAGAGAGAGTGTATTGCTGATAAAATGGATAGTAATTGGTTAGAGAGAGAGAGAGAGAGAGAGAGAGAGAGAGAGAGAGAGAGAGAGAGAATTAAGTAGTTGAGTCTACCTAGTTATTACCTGTCAAGAAAATAATGGATATATTTTAATTTCTAAAATGTCTATCTTATAGATTCTGAATTTCTCACTATTCTTTTGAGAGACAAGTTTCTCTGACTTATATATATATATGGTGCCTTAAGTTTATGTTTCTTTCTATGAACAAAGTAGAGAGAAATAGAGAGAGAGGGGGGCGAGAGAGAGATGGTAATTCTAGGCCTTGACATTCATTATGTGGTGCATAAGTGGTTGAGGGTTAATGAATGGTCAAAATATGGACAATCAAGATGGCGACTTAATATGAAGGTCATTACTGCTGACCTTTTAGAAACATTTATAATCCAATTTCTACATCTTAAAACCGTGTCCCTAATGAACCCAAATCAAAAGTTGATTCTGAATTTCTATCCTTAAAGTTGTGAACAGTCCCTCATATCTAAGTGTGAAGCCTGTGGCCTTGTTTTATTGTGACTAACAGATTAGGATGAAAGTGACTTTTGTGCCCACTATAAATATATATATATATATATATATATATATAAGTCATCCACAGACACTGTGTTTCAACGTATCACATCTCCTCAGTGTGGCTAGACTTTGCAGGCATCCTCCAACCAGGATCTAAACTGATCGATTCATCATCAGTCAGAGTCTTAACCACTGGGTCATCATCGGTAGCTACAAGTGAATTAAAATTTAACTGATAAATACATACATAGGTAAATATGTCAATATACATACATATATATATATATATATATATATATATATACATGTATATGTGTGTGTGTGTGTGTGTGTATATATATATATATATATATATATATATATATATAGTGACTAAATGAAGGAAAAACTTTTAAATTTGATTCATGTAATAATTCATTTCAACTGCAAAATGCAGCAGCATCTGACAGAGCGAGCAAAGAGTAACATCCATATTTTTGCTCTGTCCAATGATACTGGATTTTGCAGTTGAAATAAATTATTACATAAAGCAAATTTTAAAGACTTTCCTTCATTTATTCACTATATATATATATATATATATATACAAAAAAGGAAGGTCTGCAAATGTATTTTGTTCTCAAAATTTATTCATTTTGCGACCTTCCTTTTTTTATAAATATTACATTTTTTATATATATATATATATATATATATATATATATATATATATATATATATATGTATGTATTGCTCTGTCTGTCCACATATTAGTACTAGGCACATCAAACTCTCACCATGGTTGACCTTTAACATTATATTTGAACCCCACATTGAATTATCCTCTTCACTCTTCAATATATATATATATATATATATATATATATATATATATATATATATGGGAGTAAATATGGAAATAAATCCGACAATATTAAGAAATTTGAAAAAACAAATGTTCCAAAATAAGATGAATTTATTTATCGATGCTTAAACGTTTCGGTTTCTTTAAACCTTCATCAGGATGTATTATGGGGTGAAGAAATTGATAGATGTTTTATAGATGACAGGAGATAAAAAAATCTTTATAAAATTTTTTTTTTGCTGTGTAACTGAATTTGTTCAGCATTATATTTTTGAAAAATATAACGCTGAACAAATACTTTTGGATACATCCTGATGAAGGTTTAAAGAAACCGAAACGTTTAAGCGTCGATAAAAAAATTCATCTCATTTTAGGAACACTTGTTTTTTCAAATTTCTTAATATATATATATATTAATATTGGTAATATGGGTGCTATATTTATAAGTAAACAGGGCTCAATATCATGGATAGAGCATTTAGATCTAAGTTAGAGTAGTGTGGACATGGAGTCAATGGTGTTCGTTACTGACAGTTTCTTGTCTATGTTCAATCGCATAGGTGAGAAACTGTCAGTAACTAAGTGCTGTTGACTCCATGTCCACACTACCTTTAGATATATATATATATATATGAAAAATATAAATGATAAATATATCAATTTTCCTCTATAAAATGATGTGCACTTGGTCATTGTACAAACAAACAAACACACATATAGACAGACAGACATTCAGAATTTTTCTTTTATATATGTACTAGCAGCAGCTGATAAAACATGGTTTAATAATCGTTTGCAGATCTATTACTACTGAATAGTGAGTTCGATCCTCACAGGATGACCCATAAAAATCACCACGTAAAAAAGATCTTAATTTAATCCAGCTTGGTGGGAGGTCAGGGAATTTTCTTTTCGTCAGATTTGAGGGAATGACATCACATAATGATATACTAAGAAATTTTTTTGAATAAAATATAAATGACGCGATTTGCTAAACTTCGAAATTAATATTTGAAAAAAAAACAAGAATTAAATAAAGTATTCAAATTTATGTAAAACGATAAATAATCTTTAAAAAAATAACATTATTAATTCAAAGCGTAGCCGATCGAATTTCAAATTATTATAGTAAAGTATACTATACTATAAATTTGATAACAATTTGAGTTTTCAGGTATTTCCGTGAAATGTATTAGGTAACCTAATGGTATTATCTCTTGCGCACTATTCTGCATTAGTATCATGATTTTATTTGTATTTCTAATATTAAAATAAATAAATTAACGCAATTATGAAAAATAAAAAAAGGCTTTGTTTACAATTGACGAACGATGGGAATTAATAAAAAGTTGAGTTATCGTTAAATGTTTTCATTTGATTTGTTATTTAATTCACTGTAAAAAATAATTCAATGTATGAAAAGACATACTAATTACATATTTAGAAAGATTATTTTATACCAAATAAATATTTTTAAGATAGGAACAGAAATATGCGATAAATAAGATGTGATTTTATGTTAAAATTTAGTATGAAAAAATTATACTACGAATTCTAGGCTGACTGAAGCAAAATATTATTTTTTTAACTCGCTGAAAAAATAATTCAATAGATAAAAACGCATACAAATTACATATTTAGAAAGATTATTTTCTTTTCTTTCCAACCATATAAATATTTTTAAGATTGGGCCAAAAATAGGTGATAAATTCCGAGTGGAATGGCTTAGAATTTATTCAAAAATTAAACATCACTGCTGGTATCGCTGTAATTCGCAGTAACAAAAAGTCAGGCAGGGGACAATATTTTATTATCAGCAGGTGCTGGTATATGGACAGTTTCGCAAATTGGGTGATTTTGTCGTAATTAATTAATTATATCCCTTAATTAGTAAAAATCAATAACCAAATTTGGCGTGTTTCTTAGTTAGAAGGATATTAATCTATATGCAAGATTTCAAATCTGAGTGACTCCTCTTTTCTGAGTTATAGGTCGACACATACATACCAAAATCTTTCTTTTATATATATAGATATGTTTATAATTATTTTTATTTGGGCAACATTTAATTAGAGATTCTGGTTTATTCTTATTAGGGAGGGGGTGTTGCATGTGACACTATGGACTTGGCTGCTGATCTCTCACTATCATGATATGGATGGTAGATAAATTTTCTTATCCCATTCTTATCCCACAACGGTCATATCTATATTCTTCCTGTGACCAATCACAGTGGATGGGGAGTGGAGGCCAGCCAATCACCATTGCCCTGGAGTGCAACTCATCTACTTATCTCCTCACTGCTTCCTTGAATATATGGAACCCTTGAATCCAGAAAAGAATGCCCACACCTCTCGTGTGAATTTCTCAAAATTAACTCTTTGCCTATTTCAAGCCGCTTACAGCGGTGACCCACCACTGCGAGCAAAGTACAAAAACTGATATTTAGTTCATCATAATTGAACAAGGATTCAGATCACAATAATAATAGGACTTTATTTGAATAGAGCTGGTTTAGCTCAGTCGGTAGTGCGTCCGACTAGGAACCACAAGGTTCTGGGTTCAATACAAGCTCTCGCCAACTCAGCGTATGAGTAGCACGGGGATCTCTGCAGTAAAGTGAGGAGTTGATAGTAGGTGTGGCGCCCCACCTCAGATGCTAAAATAATCTCCTTGGTCTAGCGCTTTTGAACAGGGGATAGACTCCCTCGATGATTGGCTGATACTGACATTAGGCCGATGACTTTACTTTACTTACTTATTCTTACTCTGGTGGGCTCTCCTGTTGGGCTTTCTTTTGGATTTTATTTCATCCTGTTTGGCTGAGTGTTGCTCATCTTTTATGAGTAGCACAGGGATCTCTGCAGTAAAGTGAGGAGCTAATGGTAGGTGTGGCACTCCACCTCAGATGCCAAAACAATCTCCTTGGTCTAGTGCTAGTGAAAAGAGGATAGATTCCCTTCTTGTCTGGCTGCCCCAACGATTTTATTAGATTGAAAATTTATAATAACTGCTTGATTTATTAAGCTTGGCTTTATACAGCACAATACGAAATACCAACTCCCCAGAGCTCAAGGATTGGTTGGATTTTACGGCATGTCAACCATTATGGGATTATTTTATGCTGAAGACATTTTGTTTTATTCATTCTTGTTGGGTATTAATTTTTTTTCAAATTCAATTTTTTTAAACACATTTTTTAATCTATTTAACCCATAGATAGGACCCTAACAGGTACTACCACTCTGAGTCAGGGTGGACCTGGGAACAATGGTGATAAAGGGGTACTCCACATTCCCCAGAATTCCAAAATTAGAACTTTACCACTAGATGCAGTTTAACATTATACTCAGGATACTCCAGGATTGGAACCTCACCACTAGATGCAGTTTAATGTCATACCCAGGACACTAAGACTCTCAGCGATCACCTTCAGCACAATACCAAATGAATGAAAATATAAGTTTGAAGATTGTGTTGCCTGCTTTGAAAAATCAACATTTGAAATTGTTTCTTAAATATCAAGTGCATTAGCAGGAAGTATGCAACTACCTTGGCCACCAGGTTTCTCTGATTTTGATCAATAAACTATTATTAGAGAACAGATATCAACTCCCTCCCACTCTCCTGTGTCAATCATATTGATTATTGGTATTGATTTTTGATAACCTAGCTCTTACAATTTCCATTAAAGAAAGCTGACCTAAACATTATTTTGCTTCCTATGCTTTTTAGGGTTCCATATAAACGTACGGATAAGATGAACCAGTGGATTGGTCGCATTATAATCTGGCTATTTACATGACCTATTCTAACAAAAAACTTATCAAATATTCACCTTTGTTTCAAGACTTTGCTTACAAATATTACATCTAGAACACTTTGCCATAAACTATGATGCATAATGCAAACATATAGAAATAAGGGTTGCATTTCTTAGTAAAGTAAAGTCGTCGGGGCGGCCTAACGTCGGTATCAGCCAATCACTAGCGCTAGACCAAGGAGATTGTTTTTGCATCTGAGGTGGAGCGCCACACCTACCATCAGCTCCTTACTTTACCGCACAGATCCCTGTGCTACTCATAACGCTGAGTTGGCAAGGGCCGGAATTGAACTAGGAACCTTGTGGTTTCTAGCCGAACGCTCTACCGACTGAGCTAACCCAGCCCATGATTTCTTAGTACTATCTATTAATAATAGAGATTTGGACCCCATTTGTCTGTAACCAAAACTATGTCACTGCTTACGTCATAGTACCAAAAACCATCAATACATAGAAAAAAGAACAATCCTGTAATCATTTTTAAAAATTATTTTTTTACTCTCACCCTTTTTTTTCAGTAAAATAATAATAGCTATGATTTTGTGTAAAATTTATGAGTAAAATATTCAAATTAATTATTTGAATAATAATTAACAGATGCCCACAACATTTTATTTGAGGGGGACAAAACTAATATCCATTTCAAATTGTTTTATTGTTTTTACTCATTTAATACATTTGATCATTATTCTTACTTATGATACAAACCCTAACATTGAATTTTTAACTCCCGACCTGCTCAGGCAATATCTTTCAAAAATTAATTCTTACTCCACTCGGAGGGTGTTTTCTTTTTGCTAGTAATAGTAAATGAGTCTGGGTAAAAAAGCATAACAGTCATCAGCATCAGTTCAGTTTAAAGCAATAGGTCGGTTGGAATCTTTGATATATGTTTTGTGTATATGAAAGGCTTTGAAAGCTTTTAGATTTTGTATCATTGCAATAACTGTAACTTAATGATGATTAAAAACTTAAGTAGTGCTGTTCTACATTTATGTTAAACTAAAAGTGGGTACCCAGCATAGCCTGGGTAGATGGGAGGTGAGCCAAAAAGTTAGTCTCGCAGATCAATTATTACTGATTATTGGATTGTCGCAGGATGCCTCATTAAAATCCCTGGTTTGGCGTAAAAAAAAAAAGCATTCTAAATAGAAAAATGAATGTCTATTTATTTAAAATATTAAATGTAATAAAAGAAATTCCATGCTGTCATTATTTAAATCTTATCTTTTTTAATTATTTTCATGAATATAAATGAAATCTTTATCATTTTTGCTCAAAAAGTAAAAGAGTGTCCGGCTGGGAACCTCGAGGTTCCTGGTTCGATTCTGACCCTCGCCAACTCAGCATATGAGTATTTTTTTGTATTTTTTTGTGCAGCAATTATTAGCGATTCAGTTTCTCTCTAGTGGTTTCCTCTTCTTAACTATGTCTAAGTCTTTTCATGTGCAACCTACCGAATTTGTCATTTGAAGTATCCATATAATTGTTTTTCTTCCCATTTCTGTTTTCTTGTTTTCATTGTTTTTTCTGTTTATTCATATGTTGCATCTGCTGTTATTGGTGGCCATAAATAATCTTTCTTTGCGCTTTTTTGTATATACTTTGAGTCCTTGGATTGTGGTATCTATGCAATCCTCTATGTTGGCAAGACCACTTCCACCTTCCTTTCTTGATACATATAGCCCATCTCTATCATCTCTAGGGTGTAAAGCCTTGTGCATTGTCATTAATTTCCAAGTTTTTTGGTCAATCTGTTGTCCATTTTAAGAATGGCCCAGAGTACCTTATAATGGGGATGGCCAAAGTATTTATTCCTTTGATGAGATTTATTATTATTATTATTATTATTATTATTATTATTATTATTATCCTTGTGAGTTTTTCACATCAGTTTTAACTGATGGTTTTTCAATGAAGCCTCTTTTGGTCTCCAGGATCTTCTAATTATTACCTTAAAGAAGATTAGAGATACATACTAAATACATATTTATTTCAAATATGGTTTAATACTGTGGATCCGTAAGTCAAAACACTCAGTGTCAAAATATTTTGCCAAATGTCAATAAATCATCCTCATTTTCTTATTTTTCACTTTTACTCATTTTTCAACACACACATATATATATATATATATATATATGTTGTAGTTTAGGGGTCTCCGTATGCTTCTCTCAGTATATATTTATATTTATGTCTTTTTTATGTTGAAGTTGGGCGTTATTATGAAGCATAATAACGCCCAACTTCAACATAAAAAAGACATATAAATATAAATATATATATATATATATATATATATGAGTGTGTGTGTGTGTGTGTGTGTGTGTGTGTGTGTGTGTGTGTGTGTGATACAAAGACAAATGGAGAGAGAAATGTGGGTGGCATAATAGATTTTGTTTCTTAGTGCAAGTGTTAAATAACCCACCAATACAACCTGTTACTTGTTACTTGGAAAAGAGATTGACATTGTAACCTCCATTGTCCAAATGAAAGGGAATTTCTTTGCATGACACTCTGACAACCCTATAGGTTTTGTGTTACACACTCACACACACACACACACACTATATATATATATATATATATATATATATATACAGTGGAAGAAAACAAATATTTGTACGCAACAAATTTTTACTTTATTGTATTTCCAACTAATGAATAAATATACTTTTCATATATATATATACAGTGAGGGGGGGAAACAAATTTTGTATACAAATAAATATTTAACTTATTGTGTTTTACAACTAATGAATAAACACACTTTTCATATAATTCTCTTGGGTTTTTTGTTGTTTTTTTTCTTGTGTTCTCCTTTTATCATTAATTCTAATTCAAATGAGAAATCTGTTTTTAAAGTTTAACGCTATTCATTTCAAATCCAAAATAAAACAAATAATGTTTGCTAGACCTGTGAGCAATTGTGATGAAAGGGTGCTCCACATTCCCTCCAGAACTGGAACCTCACCATCAGATAGAGTTTAACGTCATTCCCAGGGCATGTAGACCCTCAGTCACCGGCTTTTAGCACCCATATGATAAAAAGTGGTTGGGGCTTGCCACAAGAGAAATATGGTTGGGACAATCATATAGGTGCTAGGGCTTGACATGACCAGCCAATTGATCAGAGGAAGCCTCTCCGCCCACCCATCTAGCCTAAGTAAGGTCCAAAGTGTAGTGTTGCATGTCATGGACTGCTCATCCATGAGGATTCAGTCCTTAAGCATCACAAGTCATCACCCACGACTAACAGATGACCCTACTGGGGGTGGGGGGTGGAGGCTCTTACCCCTCTGCTGAGGTGCAGTCGGTGTATTCTAAAGCCCCAGCCGACAGGGCTACTAGAAATTTCTACAAATATCTAATACATTATAAGCTAAGAAATAGATTTAAAAAAATCTAATTAGTATAATCAATGTTTGATAAAAAAACAAATAAACAACCTTATGTTTGAGTATAATATCAATAATCAATGAAATATTAATTAACAATAATTTTTGTCTGTTCATCAAATATTGATTATTTACAACTGAGGTGCAAGGTTATAGACGGTCATTCAATAAATAAGGGGATTTTTTTTCTTAAGGAGGGACCTATAATATATACTAGTGTAATTCAATGAATAGGGGATGTTTTTGAATGAGGAAGGTTTGGTTTGGTTTGGTTTGTTTTGTTTTACGGCATATCAATCTCAGTGGGTCATTTAATGCCGACAAAGTTGTGAAATAAATTCCTTCTTAATGCATAATACAATTTTGTTTATCAACTCATGTTTTCTATTTAACCCATAGATAGGACCCTAACAGGTACTACCACTCTGGGTCAGAGTGGACCAGGGAGCAATGGTGATGAAGGGTGCTCCACATTCCCCAAAACTCCAGAACTGGAACCTCACCATCAGATAGAGTTTAACGTCATTCCCAGGACATGTAGACCCGCAGTCACCGCCTTCTAGCACCCATAAGATAAAAAGGGGTTGGGGGTTGCCATAAGGGCAATAGGGTTGGGCAATCATATAGGTGCTAGGGCTTGACGTGACCACCCGATTGATCGGAGGGGGCCTCTCCAACCGCCCGTCTAGCCCAAGATAGGGCCAAAGTGGAGTATTGCAAGTCATAGACTGCTCATCCACCTGGATTCTATCCTTAAGCATCATGGGTCGCTACCCACGGCCAACAATTGGGGAAGTTTTACCCCTCTGCAGAGGTGCATTCTAACGCCCCACTGACAGGGCCGGAATGAGGAAGGATATATTATATATACAATGGTTATTCAATAAATAAGGGGATATTATTTTTAACGAAAGAGAGACCTATTATATATGTGGGTCATTTAAGAAACAAGGGGCATTTTTTTGACTAAGGAGGGATCTATTATATATAGGAGTGTCACTGAACACATAAGGGTAATCTTTTTAACTGAGGAAGGACATATTATACATGCTAGGGTCATTGAATAAATTAGGGGGATTTTTTTTTGACTAAGGAGGGACCTATTATATATACAAGGATCATTGAACAAATAAAAGGGCCATTCAATAAATAAGGGGAATTTCTGAAAAAAATCAAAACAAATTTTTTTTTCCGAATTTTTTTTCCATAAACTCTGCATTGTTTGGAATTGGTTTAGAGCAAAAATTATTTTGATTGTTGTGAGGCTATTCAAATAGCTGCAACTCAAACAGAATTCTCCTTGTTTAAACAGAGGTCTTTCATCGAATTTTTGTCAGCTGTGAAGTACAAACCATGTGAAATTTACAGAAACATATGAGATGTTTATAGAGAAGCACATTTTAGTAAAAAAATATCTTTAGAAATGGGATAAACATGGGTTTTCCATTACTAGCCCAAAAATACAGTCCATGGAGCGGAAACACACTAACTGAGGTAAAGAAAAAGGTCTGGGCATAGAGGTCAGTAAAGAAGGTCATACTTACAGTCTTCTAGAACATAAAAGGATCTATCATTATTGATTTTCTTTAAAAAAAAGGGGAATTGTAAATAGTATTTCCTTTTATCAAGTCTTTCAACAAAATTTACCTTATTTATTAAATGACCCTTGTATTTATTTGCAGGTATAATATATAGTATATAGTTTTTTCTTGGGGGGGGGGGTGCTTTTTGTTTTCAAATAAATTATATATTTCTGTAATGATTTTAATCAGATGTTTTTTGTTGTTATTGTTATTATTTTGATAGCATAAATTACCAACTTTCTATTATCAACTCCTGAGGCAAAATTCACCTTATTTATTGAATAACCCTCATATATATATATATATATATATATATATATATATATATATATATAGGTGAATAGTATCAAGTGTTTCCATGATAGGATTCAACCAAAAATTGCGAACTCAAACATACATATAAAGATTTGTGTATATATTTTTACATATACGGTGTATCATATATATATATATATATATATATATATATATATATATATATATATATATATATATATATATATATATATATATATATATATATATATATATATATA
This sequence comes from Doryteuthis pealeii, assembly GCA_023376005.1. Lineage (NCBI taxonomy): Eukaryota > Metazoa > Mollusca > Cephalopoda > Myopsida > Loliginidae > Doryteuthis > Doryteuthis pealeii. The sequence continues at coordinate 94,636,240 of CM042138.1, forward strand.
TATATATATATATATATATATATATATATATATATATAAGGAAGCGCGTGGTGTAATGGTTAAAGTCATGGGAAATGGACTCGTCGCCCTGAGTTCAAATCCTGGACATGGTAATTGCATTTCACTTAGCGCTAATACCCTTAGGAAAGGTATGAATTCTACTCTCCCTCCAGCTATGGGTAAATAGTAGGTCAAATTGGGCTCTTTAACCTTGGTTAGGCAACCGGTCTAGGAGAAGGAAAACTCTGAATTCAAACCTGTTGAATTCCACTTAAGAAATTGACCTTGTGTCGCATCCCTGCTCGTGCGGAGGGGTTGGTAAATATGTGTGTGTGTGTGTGTGTGCGCGCGCACTATCATATTCCTCACAGACTTTTTATATAAAAAGTGAGTCAGCCTTTAGTTTAATGTTCTAGCTACTAACAAAAGGAGAATATTATTCCAATGCGGTAAGAATTTAACATTGTTACAGAATTACATTAAGCTTCTGGAATTTACCATTATTGATTTTTTTGAAAAAGGTGCAACTATAAACAATTCTTCCTATTGCCAACTCTTCAGACAAAATTCACCTTATTTATTGAATGACCAACATATAACAATTATCAGTACATAAAATGGAATCAGCTGACTAAGTTTAAATTTCAGTTGATGTTATTTATTTTTGATATTAATCTCCTTATGAATCCACTTGGCTCTGCACTTTGTCTGTTGTTCAAATCAGAAAATCATTTGAATCCTTATCTATACTAGCAAATATATGCACCCTCCAAGTGCAAGTATTTAGGCTTTAATATAATAATTATATATCATTATATCAAATTAGAAAGACTAATGAAACTAAATAAAAATGCAGATATAAAGATTTGAAACAGGAGCGGGATAATCGAAAAATAGAACAACTAAAACTTACTATTCCATCACTAGCCTCTTTCATTGATAATTTTTCCTCATTAACTATTTAGTTAAAATAGGAAGTAAAGAATAAAATCACAATTATTTCTTCTTAATGGATTTCTTTTAAGATTTATCTCTGAGATGTTTGCACATATTCATTAAGATAAAACCAAACAATTAGAAATCAATGATACTGAGCACATATTTATTAAAATCAAATTTTTAATATCAATATGCAAATTAGTTTTCCTGTTTACACTGTAAACCGCAGTTTTGTTGTATATATAAATACAATTGCATGATATTACTATGTAGATCTGGCCCACGCCGGGGGTCCAGTGGCTTCGGCCCTGGATCTTTACGAGTTAATAGCGTCGATCCCAGGGGGCTATCCCCCCAGGCAACACCTGCCCCCTTGATTTAAAGGGGCAGGGCTGGGTTTATTGCCCAGTGCCTGAGGCGCCCCCCTTGAGGGGGAATGCCGACGGGATCGACGCAATTTTTTCACCTGCCACTCCATGAGCTTCGGCTTGCGGGTGGTCCCACGTTAATAGGGACTTTGTGCCTGACCCGTACAAGTGGGGTACGCGGTAAATATCATGTAGATCTGGCCCACGCCAGGGTCCAGTGGCTTCAGCCCTGGATCTTTACAAGTTAATAGCGTCGATCCCAGGGGGCTATCCCCCCAGGCAATACCTGCCCCCTCGATTTAAAGGGGCAGGACTGAGTTTATTGCCCAGCGCCTGAGGCGCCCCCTTGAGGGGGGATGCCGACAGGATCGACGCAATTTTTGTTTTTTCCCACCTATGAGCTTCGGCTTGTGGGTGGGCCCACGTTAAAATGAGGCCTTGTGCCCAGCCAATACAAGTGGGGTATGAGGCAAATACCTGTAGATATGGTCAATAGTATTGATAATGTAAAACAATTTTATTAATAATTGAGGTTAAAATAAAATAAAATAATGGAGAATGTGATGTCAATAACTAAGAGAACTGTGTCTTGAGTAGAAATATAGTTTTGGTTACAGACAAATACACAATCTCCATTATTATAAGATTTCATTGTGATGCAATCAATCTGTTAGAAATTAAATAGTATTTACATTTTTGTTTTGTTTCAAGACAAAAAACATGACCTATAAAAATAAAATAATATCAAAGTTACTGAATAATTTTTCAAAATGTATAATTATTTTGTGTATTCTTACATTAGTAGAATGTAAGGATGCATATTTGTGTAATGGTTATTGTCAAATTGAAAATGAATGTAACAGTGCAACAGGAGTTTGAACTCGCCTATTATGATATCACAGTTTAACATATTAGCTATTATATCATGGGGACTCCCCGAGTGACCTAGGTTACTCCAGTATTTGATGGTTTCTGGTTTAATCTCAATTTTCCACTCTGTTTATTTGTGAAAATCAATTTCCATGAAAGAGGTTTTAAAATTTGGAGGGAACAGATTTGATTGGTTGAGAAAGGTGTCATGTGATGTTTTTTTTGTGAGTGTGTGTGTGTGTGTGTTTGGGTAAATTTGGAACCACTTTCGGCCTATTTAAGACTACTTATGATTTTTTCATTCAACTTTTAAGTAGATATTTCCAGTGGTTTCTATGCTATTGAGAATTGACACTGATTTTAGTCTAGACATCATCACTTTAGTTGCTCAACATGTCTTCATTAGAAGTGATAATTTTGAAATTTAAAAAATTAAATATTCAGTCTCGGATCAAGTCTCCAATAAGCATCCTAGCACATCAAGCTATTGAAAGGTTCACATTTTAATTGTCACCGGTAAGTTCCACTTCAAACATTTGTAAACAAAACAGATGATTTTTTTCACTTATATTGTATATGATAAAAACAAATTTTACAAGTTGTGTGATACTATTTCTGAACATCATCCTTTTATTCAAATAAACATAAAAAATATTTTGGATTCAGGCTTTATTCAGGGGTTATAGCTACCTTGTGAAGAGGAAATTTCTTCCTGTCCAGTAATAATGTCTGATCCCATTTAAGGCCTAAGTCTGAATGGCTGAGGGAATCTCTTGGTGGTAGGAAGTGGGTCCTTTTTCCCGTTCATGCTCAGAGGATTCTTCCTGTCTGAGGGCTCATGGGAGATTGTTATTTTTTTGTTGTTTTTATTTTATTTTATTTCAATTTTATTTTAAACCTCACAAATTAAACCTTAATTATCATAGATTATCAACAAGGGTGGAGCTACTATGATGGTTCATGTTTGGTCATGTGCTACTGATGCTTGAGGAAGATATTTTCATTTTTAAAGTAATTCACTTTAAAAACAATTTGATTTAGCCTTTTCAATGATTGGTTCCCATATTGTGTTAATGTAGCAGAGATTGAACTGATGACCTCCTGATTGTGAGTCGTGGCTTGAAATCAGACTACTCCCCTCATTTATGTGTTTGCAAATTTCTACATTACGATCGGCAGTGCTTGGGGGCGTGATTGGTCAGGGCAGTTAATTATTATTTAAGGCCTACCTTCCCATATCGAGGGAGTTGTGTTTGATCTTGCTTGAGAACACAGACATGCGTCAGACAAAAAAACGAGTAAACTTAGGCGGATTGATTGAAGATTGCTGTAATATTGTTGCAGGCAGAAAGACTTTGTCAGTGGACTTTTGCAGTTGGGAAAGTGATTTCCAATAATCCGTTACAAAACGATTTTTCAGTTAATGAGATCTTAAAATAAGAATATCAAAATAACTGATGTCATTGGATTTTACACCTTGAGTTGTGCAGCAAATACCAATGAACATTTTTTGTTTTTGAATGATCTTGATGCTTCTCATGACGCATGTCAGAATGATAGGTGTACAAAAACAATGATGTTATTATTTAAATGAATCACCAAAGTTCTTTGATGCCTTGTTTGATCAACAGTCAAACTATTCAAAATGATTTCCCAGGTTGGGACATTGCTATTCTCAGATACACAGGGAACATCTGAGGAAGACTGGAGGATACAGCAGCCAAAACATTGTGTTTTTACATACCACAATAAAGATGAGGACAACAGTCCGAAAAATCAAAATTATAGATTATCCAATGTGGAAAGCTTTTAAAAAAAACTATTTAAACAGATTATACAATGTGGCCTGAAAGTCTTATGGACATATTTTTTTTTTAGAGGTCAAATAATTACATCATACAACCCGGAATTCGAGAAAATAATTTAATTTTTAAAGATTTTTCTTAGAGGTAAAATATTTATATAACATATTATATTATTAAAACAATAAATAATTAAAGTTAAAATAATATGTAGGGGTGACAAGACTTTCGGACCACCCTGTACAGTGATTCATTTGAACTGTTTTTCTCATCTTAGCTAAAAAATTTTATTAACAGCATTTCTGCCTCTGTATTTTCCCTCTCTGCATTTCTCTCATACACGCTCTGACTGGGTAGTGCCTATTAGAGTCCCCTCTATAGGTTAAAAATATATCTGTTTGCAAATTATTTGTATAATGTATTAGATAGGAATATTTGATAGCATTTTTTTAAAATTCAAATACTTAAGAAACTACATAAAAAATGTACATATAAACGTACAATCTACGCAATTCCCTGACCTATAGGCATAAAATAACACTTGACAGGTTATATGCCATTAAAATCAATCAATCTGTACTCTATGGTCTTCTTCAGGTGCCTGTCGCATAATCCCGCTTGATTAAATGACCAAAAAAATATGCACATTACACAAGGGAGGTAACTCGTTGAAGAAAAAAAATTAAATGAGATTCATTTTGTAAGGGAGGTAAAACTAATCTTTCGTTTTTATTAATTCCGTCGAAATATCTAAAGAAAGAAAATAAACAAATAAATGATAAATAATGAATAAATGGATAACGACAATAAATAAATGATAATAATTAACAATGATAATAATAAAAATATCATTCAACGAGTATAATAAAATAAGTAAATACAAATACCTGGAAATTTAAATGGAAAAATGTAGCACCTGAAAACTAATAGTAACTGTAGGAGCCCTGGGTATGATCAAGAAAGGTACAAATAAACAGATTAACAAGATACCTGGCAGGCCCAATCTATATGAAATACAAAGATTGCACTTTGTGGAATTTCACCCTGTTGGCTGGGGCAGAAGAATACACCGACTGCTCCTCTGCAGAGGGGTGTTGGGTCAGTAAAATATGTTTATTCCTGTGTGTGGGGTTAAGTGAAGGAGAGGCTTTCTGTGATTGGATATAGCAATCACATGATGTGTTCAGAAGTTTTGGTGTAAAATACCAAAATCTCCAGATAGATTCCTGACCAGTTCCCAGGGTGCACGTCGATCAGAAATTTTCCCCCAAAAAACACTAAATCAGAAGATACCAAATATCTCCTCTCCATCACACTGGTAAGTCTCTCAAACTTGACTCTAGACAAAGGAAGAACTTTATATTGTTAGTCATTGCTTTATTCTTTAATAAATTGTTAGAATTGAATCAAGTTTTTATCTATTTATTTGTTGCTGTTAGTCTTAGAATCAAATGCTATGCTAATACCAATAGGGGTAAAATCCCTACAATGGGGCCACCTGTTGGCTGTGGGTGGCAACCAGTGATGCTTAAGGATGGAATCTTGGTGGCTGAGCAGTCCATGATATGCAACACTCCACTTTGTTGTTGAATTAGGCTAGACGGGTGGTTGGAGAGGCTCTTCGATCAAATGGCTGGTCATGTCAAACCCTAGCACCTATATGATTGTTCTAACCCTATTGCCCTTATGGCAAATCCCCAACCCTTTTTATCATATATGTGCTAGAAGGCAGTGGTTGAGGGTCTTAGTGTCCTGTGTATGATGTTAAACTGCATCTAGTGGTGAATTCTAGATCTCTGAGGAGTAATCCCCTTTACTCGCAGGTCCGCCCTGACCCGAGTGATAGTACCTGTTAGGGTCCCATTTAAGGGTTAAATAGATAAAAAAGATGTGTATTGAAAAATGTGTTTAGAAAAAATTGAGTTTTTTTAAAAAATTGAATACCCAACAAGAATGAATAAAACAAAATGTCTTCAGAATAAAATAACCCAACAAGGGTTGACATGCTGTAAAATCCAACCAACCAACCAACCAGCCTGATGCTTTTGTTACATAATTCATGGGTAGCCTGTGAATTATGTAAGTTGTGTAGTATATATTTTTGAATCAGAGTTTGTTAGTAATTCAAATTGGAGAGTTGAGTGGAAAGTTACTGATGATGATTAACATTGAGGTCAATCCACTTGACCCCCCGAAAAACGGTAGAAGCGTATGATAGTTTTTAGTTAGTTGCAGCCAGAAAGTCAGTGTGACCAAATGCTTGAGGTCTGCTTGATCTGAAATGCCGCTTCACACAGCACGGTTGTGGTCTGTCGTTGTTTTGATAAAATCTATAAAGAAAATAACAAAGTCTTGCATATTAATCAATCCATAAAAGATGAGCAAACACTCAGCCAAACAGGATGAAATACGATCCAAAAGAAAGCCCAACAGGAGAGCCCACCAGAGTAAGAATAAGTAAGTAAAGTAAAGTCATCGGCCTAATGTCAGTATCAGCCAATCATCGAGGGAGTCTATCCCCTTTTCAATAGCGCTAGACCAAGGAGATTATTTTAGCGTCTGAGGTGGGGCACCACACCTACCATCAACTCCTCACTTTACCGCACAGATCCCTGTGCTACTCATACGCTAAGTTGGCGAGGGCCAGTATTGAACCAGAAACCTTGGAATTCCTAGCCAAACGCTCTACCGACTGAGCTAAACCAAACCCTGCAAAATATAGCAGCTGACGAAATAGACAAAAGAAAATAAGTAAGAACAAATCTATCAACCCCCTAATCTGTCTCTCTCTCTCTCGCCATTTATATACCCGATGTTAAGGGGTATATAATACTTTGATATTTTTTCATGGTCTGCCAGTGATATTTTTCCTCCTTTAGCCACCCCATTTCTTTTGCACCAAAATTTAGACATAGCTGTTTTTTGACACACTCCATTTACGATCCTTTCTATTGTTTCAGTTGACAGTCCTTTTGTTGGGGCTCTAGGGGATTATCTTCCCTTTGCCGGAAGAGTTATCTTCTCGCTGCGTTGCTGTTTGTTCCCACTAGGGGACCTCGGGTATTTAAGCACGTACTTTGGAACTTGTCTCTCTCTTTTAGCTGGATCTTCTCAAGAACTGCTATTGGCTAGAGTCTATCTACCCCCCTTCTCGATGGGGCTTTTGCATCCTCCCTACATTACTGTAAGCCCTTTATACAGCATGGACTATCCTTTAGTTCCATGTCTGTAACATTTATATGTTAGGTACATTTGGGTATCTTGTTTATACCTAAATATTGTATATGTATTTACATGTTCTATTCTCCTGTACATTATGTATCTTATCGTTTCCATGTACTGTTATATATATTAAATGTTTTGTCTCACAACATGTTGGAATTGTATGTTCATTAATTAACTTTGAATCTTACAGGGCCGTATTTTTTTTCAGTTAGGTGTGCCCAATAGGGTAGGTTGATTTTGGAACTGTATCATCTCCCATGTGGCAAAAGTTGCAAATTAACATAAATAATTACCCAACAAAATATTTTTCTTCTAAACTTTGCCTTCATTTAAGGAAATAGATTTCAATCTTTTAAAATGTTATCTCTGTTACTGCTTAATTAATGAGGTAAAAAGCAGCATACGGAGGTGTCGGTGATGATAGGGAGATATTTCCAATTTTAATTCTAGTTATAATACCTTATTTGTTTCATTTTAGTAAAATAAATTTCTGTTTTAAATATTGAAATTGCTAAATTTTCTTACCAATTTCTGGGCCAAATGTTGTGAATACGAGGCTTTTAATGCATTTTAACTGATGATCTTTGGTGGTATTTCCTCAAACAACGGTTCAAATAAGAGATCTAATTTTTGGTATCAGTATTTATTATACCAACTTATAACTTTTGCTGTTTGAGAGAATTTGATATTAAAAAAAAAAAATGAAAAATCAACCTACCCTAATGCCTAACCGCTTGTTGAGGTTTACAAGAACTATTTTTTAACTGTAGATTTATTTGCCAATCTAAACTTTTTGCTGGTATTTGTTTTCGAAATGCAAATTACAAGATGATTCCATAATTTTTTCCTCTAAATTGGGTTATTCCATAATATTTTCTTCTGTGTGGCTTGGAAAAACAAATTAAACCATTAATTAAACAATTTAATTTGTTTGTTTAAGGAATATTTTATGAAGCCAGAATATTCAGCTATCAAATAAAAATGTTTTGTGTCTTATCTGTTATTAGTTTATTTACTGCTAAATAAGAAAACCTAATTGAACAACAACCTTAAGTGTGCTAATTCCATAATTTTTGCCAGGATAGTATACCAGTGGGGGAATAAGTAGGTTTTACTTTCAGAGCTTTCCTCACACAGACATATATAATATATATATATATATATATATATATATATATATATAATAGATGGAATAAATCTACAGTATGATTGAAAATAGATAGAAAAACAAATGATAATAGTATTATGCTGACAGATTTCTGTTTCAAACTTTTATAAAAATGGTCTTCATCAAGAGCAACTATATTGATGAAAGAAAAAAGAAGGAGGAATAGTTTTTGTTATGTAATTATTCTACCGCTAAAAAAATATCTTTAAAAATTCAATTATTTTCTAGAATTTTGGGTTGTATTATGTGTTCCTGGTTCGATACCGGTCCTCGCCAACAGCATTTGAGTAGCACAGGGATCTGTGTGGTAAAGTGTGGAGCTGATGGTAGGTGTGGCGCTCTACCTCAGATGCTAAAATAATCTCCTTGGTCTAGTGCTAGTGAAAAGGGGATAGACTCCTTAGCTGTATGGCTCATACAGACATTAGAGCGCACCAACGATTTTACTTTTACTTTACTTTTTATTTTATCTTTAAAAAAAAATGTAGGTGTTGGTGATAAGATTTTCAGCCCACCCTGTACATGATTAATTCAAATCTTTTGTTAAACATTGGTATTCTGACTTTTATTGCTCCCAACTTTTGTCATTTTCAAGTTTTGTCATTTTCAAGTTTTGTCATTTTCAAGTTTTGTCATTTTCAAGTTTTGTCATTTTCATATGATTCAAGTAATCATATGATATTTAAATTTTAAATTTAAATTCAAGTAATCATATGATTCAAGTTTTGTCATTTTCAAGTTTTGTCATTTTCAAGTTTTGTCATTTTCAAGTTTTGTCATTTTCAAGTTTTGGTTTGAAGCCATTTTCATGAATTTTGTTAAACATTGGTATTCTGACTTTTATTGCTCCCAACTTTTGTCATTTTCAAGTTTTGTCATTTTCAAGTTTTGTCATTTTCAAGTTTTGGTTTGAAGCCATTTTTTTTTTCATTTTCTTTTATGGTGCATTCCAAGAACTGAAATTACATTAATTTGAATGGGAAAAATTGTCTTGTTTTGTGTAAGTTTTGATTAACAGCGGCCCCTGCCAGAAACCAATTAGTGATATAAGTAAATGTACTTATTAGTCATTAATCATCTTACTAACAGCACCTTTTTGATCTCCATATTTCTAACACACATGAACATGCCTACAAAGTCAGAAAACAGCATAGCTCACGACTTTCGGAAACATTTTTTCACACTCAGAGTTGCCGAGGCATGGAATAAACTGCCTGCATCCGTTGTAGGCTGTCGAAACACTGCATCTTTCAAAGCCTCCATGCTTCCTGTAATTCGACGAAACTATACCTGATACCCCCTCCACACACGCGCACATACATGTATATTATTACTATATGCTATTCATGTTCCTGACATTAGTACATTATTCTATGTACTGTACATGAGACTTTGATGAGTTGTGGTGCACTTGAGCACTGTATGCAATAAATTTCATTATTATTATTGTACCACTGTATAATTAGATTTTAGTACGAACAGATATTACACTCTGATCCTTGGCTGATCCCAGTACTACCTGTTTCATAGTCGGATCATCAGCGACTAACCCCACAGATTTTGTCTGGTGAGGAGGGTAGACACCTTGCAGAACGAAAAACAAGACCTGTAAAATCATGGAGGAAGCTCTTGCCCAATTCTTCCTCATTGTGGCAGGGCCATGTAAACTTAGGTATTAGGGTCACAACCCAGACAAAGGGGCTCTAGTGAAAATCCAAATGGCATCTCCTTCCCCTGACTGGGATATGCATGCAGAATTTGGGGACCGCTTGTGAATTTCATATTCCTTTGTTAGTACTTCCATGAATTCACCATAGGTGAATTTGTTGTTTGGAGCTGGCTCAACCGACTCAGGTTGAATGCCGTAACAGAAACAGAAAAAAACCCAAAAAACACTGTTCATTGGCAGAAATACCAAGGAGTGTAATTCTTTGATTAGATTTCCTATTGTGGTGTAATGTTAAGCAAGTTAGTTTTCCAAATCCATTAATACTGAATAGTGAGTTTGATCCTTGCTTGATGCCCCATACTTGTCATATTTTGCCCATAATGAATGGGTTGGGTAAACAAAGGGTGTCCCATCTTGATGTAATGGTTAGCAAGCTAGTCCACAGATCCATTACTACTGAATAACAAGTTCAATCCTTGCTGAGTGTCCCATACTTACAATCTTGTGGCACACCCTACCCATGGTGAACAGGTTGCATAAATACTTACTTTTACTTACTGATTGTAGGCAGGGCACACATAATACACTTTCATTCAAGCAGAAGATTGATTGATTGATTTTAATGGCAAATCAGCCCATCTGGGGTTATTCTATGCCTTGATGTTAGGGAAGTGTGTACATTGTATGTTTATATTTACATTTTTCAAGTGGTTTCTAAAGTTTTTTTACACATGATTAGGATATCAAGTATTCCTATCTAATACTGATGCTCAGCCACCAGGATTACGTTCTTAAGCATCACGGGTTGCCACCCACGGTCAACCGGTGGCTCCATTGGGGGGGGGGGATTTTACCCCTCTGCAGAGGTGCAGTTGGTGTATTCTTCTGTCCCAGCCAACATCAAAATTGTGGTGCTATCTTTAAAATGGTTTTCTTGTTGAGGTATATGTTCATTTAAAATATAATACCCTTATGGTATGTTTTGAATTTTCAGACTGAAAAGTTTAGTAATATATTCTTGTGACTATTTCAATAACATTTCTAAATTATTGTAGAGTGGGTGAATTTGAAAAACTGAGGAAATGTTCAACCAAGTTAATTAATCTATAAACAAAAAAAAAACCCAAAAACTAAATATAATTTGATCAGCAATTGTGTCATTAGCTCAGTCGATAGAGTGTTCAACTAGGAACCTCGAGGTACCTGGTTCAATACCGGCCCTTGCCAACTCAGTGTATGAGTAGCACATGGATCTGTGTGGTAAAGTGAGGAGCTGATGGTAGGTGTGGCGCTCCACTTCTGATGCGAAAACAATCTCCTTAGTCTAGCACTAGTGAAAAGGGGATAGACTCCCTCGCTGTTTGGCTGATACTGACTCTAGGCCACCCCGACGACTTTACTTACTTACAGTAGCATGAAAACAATAAAATACTCACTTTTAATTAAATCTTGCAAAACAACCTTTAATAATCCTACACTACAGTGCGGCCTCCTAGCAGTGTTTCTATACATTAACATTGAATTGGTTGAACAAGAAACCAATAGGAAAATGCCTTCCATTGAGCTATTGCTATTGACAAAAATGTTACTCTGTCTACAAAAGAGTTAAAATGATTTTATTCAAATGTAGGAAAGAACATCAATTCTCTCACTGGTTGAAAGAGGCTTGTATTTGTTTAATTTTTTTTTTTTAAAGTTGCAATATATCAAGATTTTAAACTTCTTAATCTCTATTCTCTTCTTTAAGGTGTGGCTTATTTATTCAGTAGCCCAATTCTATTTACACACACACACAGAATGTAGTGGTATTGTCACTCACTGAAAGATGAGAGATGCCAATTAATATCACTGTAAGTCTTGAGTGCCCCCAATTCTTAATAACAAAGCCTCTTAATTTTATGAAATTCCTTTATTCAGTTGTCTGTGCAAATTAGTGACATCCTGAAAAGTCTCTTGAGAAGTGGACAAATATTTCATCTTATCATAACCCAAGGTCAGAAGGTCACACATGATTTCAGGATTATGTCTTGTCTGTTCCCACATTTCTCCTTGTTATCAGAGAGAGAGAGAGAGAGAGAGAGAGAGAGAGAGAATCTCACTGTAGAACAGGGATTATCAAAGTGGTCTATATATATATATATATAATATAAAAGTGTGGAGAAAAATAGACAAACACGGGATATTGTACTGGATGGATGTTTATTATAGGTGTATAATATCCAGTGTTTGTCTACTTTTCTCCACATACTGTCAGATTGATTTCCTCTTTTCACTCCCATATATATATATATATATATATATATATATATATATATATATATATATATTTTGAAGGCCAATACAATGCGTAAGAAAAATAAAAACAAAAAGATGTTATTTTTGTCTTATTGATTTCAAAGCATGAACTTCATCATCAGAGTTTCGTATCAGAAATGGACGTGCTTATGTTTTTCTTTGTGTGGTTATAATTTCTCTTATTTCCTTTTCCTCTCCTTTTTTTTCTCTTTCTTCTTCTCCTTTATGAATGAAATGGGTGAATAACTGTAATTTCTTATTTCTCTCTTTTTAAAAAAAAATATTTGTTGAGAACAAATGTATCTAATATTGTCTGTCATCCGGTCAATGTGTTCCAATATATATATATATATATATATATATATATATATACCAACCCTGGATGTGACACAAGGTCAATTTCTTAAGCGGAGTTTAACAGGTTTGAATTCAGGGTTTTCCTTCTCCTAGCCATGGTTAAAGATAACCATAGCTAGAAGAATTGGTATCCAATTCTTTCCCAAGGGTATTAGCGCCATGTGAAATGCAAACAGCTTCGTCCAGGAATTGAACTCGGGTGGATGGTTCCATTTCCTACAACTGTAACCATTAGACCACACATGTCTATATATAGATCACAAGGTTTAATTCTTATCCATGATATCAGATTTTGAAGGAATAAAATTAGAATTGTGACTGAAGATATCTGGATCTTCACTTGTTCAAGTCAGTTTTAGAATTTCCAGGTATTTGTTGGTGTAGATATTATCTTATTATAATGGAGATTTGGTGTCTGTCTGTAACCCTCAGGAATTGCATAAATTTATCAATGAGTATTTAATTTGTAGTCAAAATCATTAACACATAGAATAAATCTTATTTATTAACAAAGTCTCCTGTAAGAAAATCTGAGCTAGATTTGCCTCAAAACATTCCATGTTATTAGTGTGTTTAAAATCCAGCAATATGTCATTAACAAATAAAGGTTTAAATAATATATGATGTGGTTAATTTGAATACCGGTTTTAAGAAAAACGGGTTTAATAGATAGTTACTTGGTGTTATTGATCTCTAATATTATTGTTTTATTCTCCAGTGTATTTTGGTTTGTTTTATGGCATATCAACCTCAGTGGATCATTTAATGTTGGTTAAGTTTTGAAATAAATTCATTCTTAATAGATACACAATTTTTTTTTATAAATACATTTTTCTATTTAACCCATAGATGGGACCCTAACAGGTACTACCACTCCGGGTCAGAGTGGACCAGCGAGCAATGGTGATGAAGGGGTGCTCCACATTCCCCAAACCTCCAGAACTGGAACCTCACCATCAGATAGAGTTTAACTTCATTCCCAGGACATGTAGACCCTCAGCCACCGCCTTCTAGCACCCATATGATAAAAAGGGTTGAGGCTTGCCATAAAGGCAATAGGGTTGGGGCAATCATATAGGTGCTAGGGCTTGACATGACCAGCCGATTGATTGGAGGGGGCCTCTCCGATCACCCGTCTAGCCTAAGTAAGGGTTAAAGTGGAGTGTTGCAGGTTATGGACTGCTTATCAACCAAGAGTCCGTCCTTAAACATCACGGGTCTCCACCCACGGCCAACAGGTTGCCCCATTTGGGGGAGTCTTATCCCTCTGCAGAGGTGCATTCTAACACCCCAGCCGACAGGGCGGTCCATGAATGATTTTATATAGAAACCAATTAAAATAAGTAATCTTTTCACATGCTTTCTTATCTAATTTCATTAGTCTTTCTAATTTATTACATTAATGCCACCATGCATTTTGGGAGGAAAAACCCATCATACACATACTCCCTCCACAACACTAATATCAAGGAATATTCTTGTGAATGCGATCTGGGTATTACTGTCAGCAGCGATTTACGTTGGACGAAGCACATCTCTAAAATTGTCAAGAAGGTCGAGGGTGTCCTGGCGTCGCTCAGCAAGACCTTAGTCAGCCGCTCCCCAGCTATCTATTTAAAGCTATATATAGCTATGGTGCAGCCACACTCGGAATTTGCATCACCAGTCTGGAACCCCTACCTCACTTAGAAAATTAGCCTCCTGGAAACTGTACAGAGACGTGCAACCAAATGAATACCCTCTATCAGGCATCTGCCATATTCTGAATGTCTTGCTGCCCTAGGAATGAATTTGTTGAAACTCCGATGCCTGGCAACTGACTTGGTAAATACTCAAAATGAACATAACTATCTTACCAACAGCAACCTTGAGCACCTTTTTGATTTCCATGTTTCTAACACATGTGGGCATGCCTACAAAGTCAGAAAACAGCAGAGCTTACATGACTTTCGGAAAAACATTTTTTCACACTCAGAGTTGCTGTGGCATGGAATAAACTGCCTGCATCTGTTGGAGGCTGCCGAAACACTGCATCTTTCAAAACCTCTATGCTTCCTGTAATTCACCAACACTATACCACCACACACATATGCACATGTATATTATTACTGTATGCTATTCATGTTCCTGACCTGTACATTATTCTATGTACTATATATGAGACTTTGAGGAGTTGTGGTACACCTGAGCACTGTACACAATAAATTTCATTATTATATTATTATGGTCAAGTCACGCTGAAAATACTAGGTTACCAAAGTTAAGCAGCATTGAGCCTGTTCAATACTTAATTGGGTGACCACTTGAGCAACTGCAAGTACTGTAAGCAACCAGAGTTCTTTGTTATCAAAATGACTTGATTCAATAGGGTTGATATGCTGTAAAACAAAACAGCTAACCAAAATTTACTATAGTGGAGAAGGGGAAAGAACAAATAGATTCATGCCTTTCTTAATGACATCAATGTGAAGTGAAAAGCAAACAGCTTTGTCCAGTATTTGAACTTGGGATGCCAATTTCATTTACTATGATGATAACCATTACACTAAGCCCACCTCCGGTAAATGAATAAAGCAAATAACACTGAATGTCACCAGTTATTGAAGGTGTTCAACTGACGAATTTTGATGGTCAAATCTGTTGAATTAAATTGAAAGAAAGGCAGAAAAGGAAAGAAAAAAAGAATTTTGTTGATTAAAAAATAAAATAAAAAACCCAAAGAAACAAGTGATGTAAGACTTGATCTTTAATAAAAAATTTTGTTTATGCTCCCCACTACAAAATCACATTTCATTCACACAATCCCCTGAGCTCAATAAAACAACTCGGGTACAAGTTTGGCAAATTGAAACAAAAACAAATTTAAAAAAAATTTAAATACTGCAAATGGTCCTCAACCAATAATTTTTAATAAGCCATTAAAATTTTTTCTCTCAAGTTGGGGAAAAAATACATAAGACTTTAATGAAATTTTAAAAAATAATGAAAGAGCTTTCATGTAAAAATAAAAATAATAAAATAGTAAAACCACAGGACAAAAAACAAAACAAAAAAAAAAACAAAACAAAAAAAAACACTAAAACACCTGGGCAATTCCCTGCATTCCTTATCGAAATATCAGAGTTTTGTCAATATCTTAAATGATTCTCCACTAAATTTTAAACTTTAATTTTCTAATGTTTCCAATTTAGAATGTGTTATAATTCTATTAATCTATCATTTGCAGTAGGCATTAAAACAACTATTCAGGCTGTACACACAATAATTGAATTAACATATTTCTCACCTTATTTGATAATAAATCAATTATTGGTGCAGATTTATCATCAAGTTAAAAATGGCAAAATTTTTAACAAGAAATTTGGGGTGGGAAATCAAATTTAATAAATGTTGTCCAAGTTGAAACTGTCCTTATGAATTTTCACATTTTTATTGTTTTGATTATTACATTCAGGGCTAATGCTCTTATGCCTTCCTTGAAGGTTAACAGGTCTGACACAGAAGATACGAGAATGTCTGGCCAAAATGTAGTAACCAAAACAAAAATAAAGAAAAGTCGTTAAATAATACAGATTTTGCAATAAAGATTTTATGGCTACAAATAAGCTGAAATCCAGAATAGCACAAGAAAATTGAATTACGATATTTCATCTTTAAAAATTTAAAAAAAAAAAGTTTCTCCATATGTCACATGCATATAGAGAAACTGTTAACATTTTTTTTTCTTTTTTAAAAATTTCAATTATATTAAAACATACTCCAAATTTATATTAGATTCTATACCAACAGCTATATAAAGATAATAAAACATACTCAAATCCACAAATTAAAATATTGAGAAAATATAATTAACAATAATTTTAGTTCTCTAAGTGTTGGAAAATTTATTATCAAAAACAAGAAATATTTCCAGAATGAAAAGAAAAAAAAGAAAAAAGAAAAAAAAGAAAAGAAAAATGCTAACGAGTGATATTAATTCTAAGATGAAGACTTTTCATTTTAAGCATGCTGCATTGAACAAATCCTACATAACAGCAGCTATATGGCCACTTCTCATCTCACAAACCATCTAAGTAAGACAAATAAGACATGCTGTAGAAGTTAGGATGAACTCATAAGTGATGTTCTCTTATGGACTCCTACACATGGACACACTAGTGTTAGCTGACCAGCAAAAACTTACAGCTTTGTGCAGATACTGGATGCTGTCTAGAGGACTTGCCAAGGACAATAGGGACAGGTGGTGAGAGAGAGTCAAGGAAATCTGTGCTGTCAGCATACCTTGATGATATATTATTCAAACTAATTTTATCAATGTTTTAGCTAATATATCATTGGCCTTCAGATATAGTTGATCCATTCATTTTTAAGCAATTTCTGAAGACCATATATACCTAAAGAAGGCTGAAGAATGTATCTGCCAAAATGTAGCTAGAAAAATACCAAAAATAAAGATAGCACTTCAAATACAAAATAATAGTAAAACCATTTGAATTAGTAACAGTTTTCAAATTGTGTGTATTGCCTTTATGAAATAAAAATAATTAAAAAAAGGTGGCAGATAAAAGCTCAGGTATTAAGAGCCTTAACATTTAAGGTGTTATTCATGAAAATAATGACTGAAGGGTGAAGAAGAAAAAAATCAAAACACATTCATCAGCAGTTTCATTTTTGTAAGATCCATAATATTCAATTTATAAAGCCATAGAGAAAAAAAATCCATTTTCTTTCCTGCCAACGATTGGAAAATGAAAATATCAAAATAATGACAAAATTTAAATACGTGTTATTTGCATACCAAGCAAAATGTCTACAAAGAGTCCAGGTTAAAAGTGCAATAAGAGGAACCCAAAGCCAATTATTTTTCCCGATGCAGGTATCATTGGGGAATGAGAAAAGCTTTTGGTAAATGGCCCATAATTTGCCTCATTTACCAAACTCTAATTTCCCCAATGATACCTGCATTGGAAAAATAAGGTCTAAAATAGCTTGCCTTTGGTTTACACTTGCTGTACTTTTAACAAGGACTAGTTATTCTATTCTTTTTTTTTTTATAAGATATAAAAGGATTGATCATTTGTTTGAAAGAATTATAAAAACTGATCCCTCAGTTTATGACCAGGAAAAGACAAGTTAATATTATTATATGAACTTAATTATGTATGTGTCCTTTAGTAAAAGGTCACAAACTGTAAGATCCATCAAGTACCAAATCTGATCAAGTTTATAATAATTAAATAAAAATTTCAGTACAATACTAGAGTACACATCTAGATAAAAACTATTTATACTGTTTATACTTTCTTTAGGGACAGAGAAGGAATAATATATTTAGAATTTATTTCATTACAATTGCATGTTTAAAAGAGAAGTAGAAAAAAAACAGGAAGAAAAAGAAAAGGGAGAGAAGAAAGGAGAGGAGAAAAAGAAAAGGGAGAAGAGAAAAAAAGGGAGAAGAGAAAAAGGGAGAAATGATTAATTTCTCATTTGATATCTTAAGTTTTAATTTTATAGTTTTCAAACTATTTTCCAAAATCATCTTCCCACAATGCAACATAATTTTCTTCTAAATATCAAAACATTTTGACTCTTGAAATATGGCTAAATATAAACCAACATGTATTCATATTTTAATGGAATAGAGTTGATGTGTTTTGTAAGTCAAATATATTTCTTTTTGTGCCACCATTGAATAAAGCTTGAAGGTTTTAAAAAATTATAAAGGACTTATTTTCCCCCAAGGTCAATAGAAATAACACCTTCCTCTCTTCAAAATTAATTTGGTAAAATAATATTAAATTGAAAGAAATGAATATACAGATTTACTTTCAATTATTCTATTTTTTTTTTTGGGGGGGGGAAGGGGGTTGTGTGTTGAGTAATTTTGGGGGAGTATTTTTATTATATTAACTTTAAAACTTTTTTTTTTTACATCATTTTAAATAATTTAAAATCAAGAAACTAAAAACAAAAAGAATATAATCAGAACATAACATAAAATTAAAAAGAAAATAGATCTTTTAATAGTTCTTTTATTTTTTTAATAATTATTGAGATCATATATTACATAGTAAGGATATCCTCTTCACCCATGGGGGAAGGAAGTGTGTTTTTAGGGCCCAAGTAATCTCATTACTATCAGTTCTTTTCAGAAGATGAAAAAGATATCTAAAATCAAATTTTCATTTTTGTCATTAAAATTTGTCAGAATTTTAATATTTATTTTTACTACCTGAAAAGCACTATTAATTACTGAATAAAAAAAATTTTTTATCATATAATAAATAAAAAGTTAAGTTTTGAATATATATATATATATATAATATATATATATAAATGCTTTTTTTGTCAGCAGCTGAAGTAAAAGAGAAAGTTTTTGGGAACAGAACTTTTTGCTAAAATTTTATTATTTTAATTATATACATCAGCAGCATATACTGAGAATAATAGAAAAAATGTGTGTGTATATATATATATATATATATATATATAACAATAAAGTAGCTAGATTCAAATTCCCAGTCAATCTTTTATAAGAATGGTTTCCTACATTCTTCATAACACTATTAGAATGTGTACAAAGTTTTTTGTCTAAAAAGATAAAAAGGGTTTTGCAGGGATAACAAGGGAGTTAAGTCAGTACAAACAGTTGTAGCAATTTTGAAAGAATCTGAAAATAATTCTATGGCATATGATCTAGTATCAAGTTTAATTTCCTTTTGTGTTGACAAATTTAATACAGCAAAAAAGATTGTCTTGATTTATATACAAAGTGAAATTTGGAGCCAAAAATGTAAAGGATATAGTTTTTAGAATATTATCATGAACTAATAAACATATGAACAACAAAGTTTCGAATTAATATACAGCCAAAAACTAGGAAAAAAAAATTTATACATTAAAAATAATGAAGGAAATTTCAAATGTTATTCTTGAATTTGGCAACAAAAAAGTTATTTTATTGCTTATGTAAATAAAAAATAAATAAAATTATATCAATCTACTAAAAAAAAAAAAAAAAAAAAAAAAAAAAAAAAGGTAAAAATATAGTTTGCAGAGCGGCCTATAGTCAGTATCAGCTGGAAAGCAAGAGTCTATCCCCTTTCCACTAGCACTAGACTAGGGAGAATGTTATTGCATTAAAAAAAATAGAAGACAATTGATGTAGTTTATGAAAATTGGAAGATTTATGACCACTTAATATTTGGTAGGGTCCATCCATTAGCATCAATTACTGTTTGACTCCATCTGGTCATATTTTCAACAACTGATTGAAAAAGATCATGTAATAATTGTTGTCAACAATTATTCAATATGTTAAATAACTCTACAATCATTGTATGTCACAATTTGACCTTTTTCAAACTCACAACTGTTTACTA
The DNA here is from genome assembly GCA_023376005.1 of Doryteuthis pealeii. Taxonomy (NCBI): domain Eukaryota; kingdom Metazoa; phylum Mollusca; class Cephalopoda; order Myopsida; family Loliginidae; genus Doryteuthis; species Doryteuthis pealeii. Next base: position 94,656,315 of record CM042138.1, read on the forward strand.
CTTTTTAGCAAAGGACTAATTACAAATTAAGATACCAATTCAACGAAAAGAAAATTCTAAATAAATTCCCTATCTCTTATTTTTATTTATGAGAAAATTATGACTTTTTGCTACATGTAAGGAAACTTTGAAAACAATAACCAAGGAAAATAAATCACTTCCTATGTGTGTGTCTAAGTCATTAAAGTTTTAAAATGTGGCAATAATTGTAAATGGAGGAAAAAAAAAAAAAAAAAAAAAAGGGGGTGGGATATTTTAAAAACTGTCTTTACTTTTGCCCATTACTATACTTAAAAAAAAGAAAAAAAAAAGAAAAGAAAGAAAGTTAACCAGTCTGTCATGGTTTGTTGTTGCTTCAAAAGAATTGGTGCAAATAGAATCGTTGTTTGGTTGAATTGGAAAAAATTTGAGAAAGACCAGGTTTCATTTAAGAAAGAGGAAAAAAATTGATGAAACTGATTAAAAAGACAAGATTACAGTTAGCTAGGGTTTGATAATACACGTCAGGAATATATAAATAAACAATGATACCTTTATACATTATCTAAATTGATTTATAATTGTACATGTGTTATCAACTTCTTTTTTACCAGGTGAAGGGCCAGCAGGTCATAAACTATATTTGTTACAGCTGATTCGATTGGATAAATGTTAATCAAATTGGCAGCTGAAGAAATCAAACCTGGTAGATGGACATTTTTCTCCAGTATCAATTTAGGACTTTAACAGCAGTTTGGGGGTCCTGGAATAAAGTCTAATCCTTTTTTTTTTCTGTTGACACTACTCAATTTTATAGTTAAAAGTCAAATTTAGATTGCAGGAATAATTCTGGACTAAAATTGTATATACAAGATAAGTACAGTTTGTGATTTCATTTATTGTCATATATATATATATATATATATATATAAAAAGGTAAAATAATCCAACTGACTGATATGTAGGGATGATTCTATTTAGGATCATCAAAATCTTACTGTACATCCACAATGTATGCTCATGTAGATAAATGACGGTTTGTTAAGTTTTTCTTTCTTTGAAAGTATATATATATATATATATATATATATATATATATTATATATATATATATAAAGCCATAGGAATAACTGCTAAGAAAGAGTACATGAGGAAAAAACAGATGGAAAAAAGCTTAGAGGATATGTTATACTTAACTTCTAAAAATAAACTTATACCCATAAGTTGTATATTTTTCTATATTTAGAGACAAATAAAAATAAAATAAAAGACAAAATTAGAAGCAAATAGGAGAAAAGAATCCTCTGTAGTGAAAGCAAATTCATTGAAACTATTCATTTCAATAAAGTTAGTTATGATACAATTTGTTTTAATAACTCAGGACCACAGCTGTGACAAAATAAATTTGTGCAAGGTATAACAAATGAAAACAGCTGTAATAGAAGAATAAAGTAGGATCAGTTGAATATAGTATAGGATCATCAAAAAACAACTTTTTATAGAAGACACATTAATTCAGTTTCACTAGGATTTATTGTCAACCATGTTTGATCATGTGAACCATTAAGAAGTTTTGTTAAAATTTAACAGAAGTGACTTTAGCAAAGAAATTTCTGGAATTGAAATGTATCAAATCAAAGTAAAACTGAAGGCATCATTTTTTTAGTTATTTATTTTTATTATTTTTGAAATGGTTTTAAAGAAATATTAAAAAGAAATATTTTTTAAAAAATCAATAAAAAAAATCACATACAGCAGAGTAGTGTAGAGGGAGCAATAATGGATGTGTAGTGTTGTTGTTCCATGGATAGTTGATAAACCAGTGAGGTATTTGTTCCTCCACCCTGGCTAGGCTGCTTGCAACAACTGAGACACATACACAACTTTCCTTGATAAACAATCCTACTCTCAACAGGCAATCAAAACAAATGGATAAAAAAAAAAAAAAAAAAAAAATTTAATTAAAAAAAAAAAAAAAAAAAAAAAAAAAAAAAAATCACAGAAGTTTTGCTACTTTGCTAATAACCTGTTTTAAATTTCAGTAAAATTTTTTTTAACCTGGACCATTAAGGTAAAGAAAAGATGAAAATTAATTAAAATGGACAAGTTAAGAAATAGTCCAACTTGTATGTTTTTTTATGCCTTCAATAAGAGATAAAGCACAAAATTTACACTGTAATGTAGGTATGCCCAAAATTTCAGATTCTTTTTTAAAATTCAACAAAACTCTGAAAAAAAAAAAAAAAAAAAAAAAAAAAAAGAAATTTAACAATTTTTGCTGTAGTATGAAGAAGAAGGATACCCCCCCCCCAAAAAAAAAAACCACATAAAAAGTTGTTTTACAGTGTTTAAAATGGGAAAATTCTATCAGTATATGTCAAAATAACATATTTTTGACATTTTTCTCTTGAAGATATGTTCTTTTTAACAGGATTTATTTCATTGTTATAAATAAGAAATTCATAGAAAATTTTTCATATATAACCTTGTGCTCTGTTCAAGAAAAAAATTAAAATAAGTGACAATTTACAATTTTTATAAAAATCTAAAGTGCTGTTGCACTGCAATTTTGGTCATACCTACTGTAATGTAATTTGACATAATTATTGCTTGATTCTGCAACAGTTAAGAGTAGAGACAATTATGCAAAATCAACTTTTTTTTTTTCTAATTACAGTAGCCAACAAATGTACAGAATTGATTTTACAAGTCAACACTTCCTTGAATGATCAAGTAAAGAAAGTATCATGTATTATTTTTTTTAACAATTGAGGAGGGAAAAGTGTCAATATTTGAGTTTATTTCAATATAAGACACTAAATACAAGATTTGAAAAGAGCTTTGAAAAAAAAAAAAAAAAAAGAAAAAAAAAAGAAAGAAAAAAAAAAAGCATTTATGTTGCTTTACCCCCCCCCAAAAAAAAAAAAAACAAAACAAACAACAAAATGACTAATTTCGTGAATTAATGACTTGAACAATAAACTTTGTTGGGGAGAGCAATTAACATTGCAATACATAGTATTTTCTTTTTTTCTTCTTTTTTTTAAGGATGAGTAAATTTGATGAGGTTATGAAATTTTACTGAATTTCAAGAGGCCAAATTTCGTGGCCATGTTTAATTTATTCTCAGTTACATTAAAAAAAAAAAAAAGAAGAAGAAAAAAAGTTGGGAATATCTTTTTTTTTTCTTAATTGTAATTATTCTGTTTTATATTCAACATAGTGTGTCACTTTGAATCATGAGATTATGTCTGGAATTAGGGGGGAAAAGAAGAAGCTATGGTGGTTCCATCTATCAGAAGAGGTAGATACTACTTCAATGTATACTAGTCTGCATCCATGGCCAGACTGCTGATAGTACATCTTTTCCTGATTTTTCAATGCACAATATAGCAGTGCTGAAACTTGCTAATAAAGTAAGTAAGTAAATAATAATAATAATGAAACCATCCAGACAACTGCATTGCTGCAATTGGCTAGAATACTCAGAAGAGTCCTGTAGATCTGAGGAGACTTGTCACTCAGATTCCAGTGAAATACCATCAGCTCAATGCTGGTTTGAAAAACTCACAAGGAGTGAAATAATAATAATAAAAAATTAAAAAAAAAAAAACAAGAAAAAGAAAAAGCGAAATTCAGTGCTTTATCATCACTCCTACCTTCTATCACCACCTTAAAATATTTGTTAGTTTTGATTAAAGCAAAGTGATTGATTTTAATGGTATGTCAACCTGTCTAGGATTATTTTATGGATAGTGATTGTGTTCATAGGACATTTATATTTGTGTAGTTGTTTAAGAGTTTTTTGTACATCGGAATACTTGATATCATAACTATCTAATACTAATAATTATTTCTATCTAATAATAATCATTTGTTTGCAGACAGTTATGGCTTCAAGTAACTAATGATAATAATAACCCTTAGTAAACAACAATTATAGAATCAAGTAAATATTTTTAATACAAATAATTATATGGTTTTAAGTATTCCTATCGGATCCAAATAGGTTTTAAACAGATATATTTGATCCATAGATGGGACCCTAATAGGTACTACCGAGTGTAAAGCAAAGTGAGGGAGTGTAAAGCAAAGTGAGGGAGTGATGAAGTAGTGATGTCAATGGGTTGTAATAAGATAAATCTAAACTTAACCTATTTAGGTTCAAATGCAGTCAGTACTAAAATACACCCAAGATCATTTCTTTTTTTTTGTTTCTCATGGCAAAATTTCTCATTTCTATAGAGGTAATAACTAGACTGAATAAGAAAAAAATATGTTTGATAATTTTTTTTCTTTGATGAAAGAGAAAGAGAGAGAGAGATTGATTGATTAATTAATTAATCATAATGATACATAGAAAACTGGCTTTTTGTTATGGCAACAAGCAAACAGAAAAAAAAATAGTTATTGCTTATTGTGCCAAACAGTGAATGAAAAGGAAAGTGCAAGTGGCAGATGGTAGTGGCAAGTTAAGTTCAAATTTCAACTGAGGCTGCTTGCATTTACTTTACACTAATACCCTTAGGAAAAGCATGAATCTATCTTTCCCTAGCTATGGGTAAAATAGTAGGGAAGACTGGGCTATTTTTCCTTGATGGGTAACCAGTATATATATAAAGCAATTCTGAGTTCAAAAACAGATAAGCATGGGGATAGCAACTCCACCCCTAATAAATAAATAGTTAAAAAAACAGAATACTTAACATAGCTAAACACTTGTATTCACTCATAGTTAATGGAATGAGAACAATCTACCCAAATGGATTAAATAAAGGGTTCATTTAAAGTTCTGTGAAGGCTCCCAGGTTAAAACAAGAAATATCTGAAGAAAACCAGAGGGCACATCGGCCGAAACATTGTGTATATAATAATTAAGTTGAGGATAGCAGTCTGAAAAATCTAAATGATACAGATAAAAAATAAAAAATTAAGTAATTACTACGTATTGAAACTACAGCACTAAATATAGAACTGAAAAAAAAAAAAAAAAAAAAAAACAAAAAAAAAAAAAACACTAAAGACAAATTATTTTAGCCTCTTTAAAAATAATAAAAATTTTAAATCCTTAAAAAACCAAAACATTTACCTGGTTCTATTAACCACAGTCTTTAATAGAGCTTGTTCTTTGGGTACTTATTAAATATACCCTTATACCAAACTTAGCTTAATCCAACAAATATAGTTGTATTAATTATTCTGGTAGTCCTCCTAGAAGCCATTCTTTAATAATTTCATAACGTTCTCTCTGGGTTTTCTATTAATGTAGTCTTGTATCAATGTTGATTCATGATAAAACCCTGCCAAAGATTAAAATGACTATGAGTTGACTACTGATTTACAAAATTAAAATGATCAAATTTTAAAATAATTTTAAGAGATGCATCTTTTTTTTTTTTTTTTTTTTCCAGAAAGCTTACATAAAAATGGTAAAAAGTAGAAAAATCTGCAACTCCTAAAAAATAGAAAATGTTTGACTTGTAATGTTGCAGGAGAGTGAAGAATAACTGGAATAATTTTCCTTTTTGTCAAAATGATTTATGAATATGTGTATAATGAAAGACCCAGAGATTCAGTATTCAATTATATTGTTTTGTATTTCTTTTTCTTTAAGGAATTTCATGCCTTTAAATACCATAGAAGCCATCTGGCACAGTTCTTTAAAAGAAGAAATGCAGTAAGGTTAAGAGTTGAGTTTTTTTTTTCAACAAAATCTTTAAAGAGCACAGCAGCAAAAGATGAATATCAAATTGGTATAAATCTACCAAAATTTGGTAATTTATCTATAAAAGAAAGTTACCAAGGTCAGATTACTTTGAACTTCAGCAGACCAAAAATTATAGAAAAGGAAATAACATAACGCCTAGTTAGGCCAGATTTGCTTGGAGATAATTTTCTATCAGTCCTCCAAGTTAAAAAAATTTTTTTTTTTTAAAGACGAATGAGATCAAAAGGTAGAAGAAAAAAAAGATAAGTGTGCATGTGTGCGCGTATATATATATTATAGATAGATAGATAATTGTGTTACATGTACCACTTCGAATTAGGCTGGGATATTTTTTGTCTTTGCCCTCAGACAGGATCTTTTAACATTTTTTAAAGAGAAATATATGACTTAGTTTCAAAAGATTAGACTAAATAGTTATTTACTAAGCTTAGCTGTGGCACAAGGCCAGAAGTATGGAGTTCTCAGTGAGAATCAAACTCACAAACAATGGTCTGTGAATATAGCTTGCTAATGATTACATCACCTGAGGTGACCTAAAGATTAGACTAAACAGTTTATTCATAAAAGAAAGTTACTGGAGTCAGATTGCTTAAGAATAACTTCAGTACACAAGAAACTAAAGAAAGAGGTAAAAATTGAATACATTCAAGGAGCCATCTGTTGAACAATAAAAATTATAGAAACAAAGGGAAGAGAAATTCTGGTGATAAAATATTACTTATGATACATTAAAAAAAAAAAAAAAAAAAAAAAAAATCCTTGCTATCAGAATTTTCCATTGAGTTTTGTCGACTTAAAAGATAGAAAGGTGGTGTATACTAAAACACTATTAAAAACCTTACCTAGAACAATGAATTATCCTTTAGCTGACTGCATAACTACAAAAAAAAAAAAAAAAAAAAAAAAAAAAATGTTTTTCATAAAAAGTTCCGAATGTATACAAGAATTATTGAAGAGATTTTAACCCTTTCACTCCCACTGGGACACCGGTGTCGCAGTCAGATTTTATTTTCAGTCTAACCTTTAAAATGCCATAGTCAAAGAATAATTTTGCATATCCAAAACTGACCCCCCCCCCCATAACTTGGTAGTGGAAAGGTTAAATATGGAACTTATCTGTAAAAGATTAGCAGCAAAAAATTCTTTTAAATAAATTATTGTTAAACAATTTCAATCTATCTTGATAGTGAAAGGATTAAGAGCTAGACCTTATAAAATGCCAACACAATTAGGACTAGCATTAATAAACTACTGTGCATGTGTGTATGTATGTATATATAGTTATTTACTAAGCTTAGCTTAGATGTGGCACAAGGCAAGAAGTCAGGGGGTGCCCAATGAGAATCAAACTCACTAACAATGGTCTGTGAGTCTAGCTTGCTAACTATGTGGATGAGTAAATCTTGTACATGGGCTGACCCTTCTATAATGGTTGCAAAATTAATTTATGAAATTCACTTTTTTAAAACCTACTCTTTCCCATTTGTTTGAACTTCAACCTTATTTCTTATGTAATCAGTCAACATCAATTTTTGTTTGTCTAAAAATTAGATCTTCAAAATTCGACCTATACATGAATATATACAGTATGTTTAACTAGAATAGTGGTGACATCAAAACTAACAATATAACAGGTTTCATTTATATAGAATTGGGGGCGGTAGGGGATTTCTCAGTAACAATGAATTTCATATTCATTGTAAATATGAAAAGGTTCAACAGAAAATATGTCAGACCTTTGCCAAAGAAAATAATTTCATATTTTAAAAAAATCATATATATATATATATATATATATATATATATATATATATATATAGTAACACAGATCTGGGGAGGGGGGATATAAGAAAGATTTATATCACAGGTTCTTTTTCACATTTCTGATGCAAAGGTTACTTGCTAATAAGTGACAAATTTATCAATGATTTTTGTTTATATATATGTGTGTGTGTGTGTGTGTGTGTGTGGGATATGTATGTATGTAAATAAACTGTCACAAGTCTGGCACAAGGCCACATTGAGTAGCACCAGTCTCACAGAAAGATATACCCACCATAACATTCAGCAATGCTAACCTGGTCTTTAATTGGATTCAGACAAACTTCTATTGCAAGAAGCAAACCTAACCTCATTGTTTTAATAAGTGAACAACTGTGTATAAAAAAAAAAAAAAAAAAAAAAAAAAGGATCATGTTTAAACACATTTAAATTACAATAGGACCTCACCATCCAATGTTTTACTTATCCTCAATCATCTCCTCCTTCAAAACTTATTAAATTAAAACTACAGTGCAAAATATTTAAAATAAAGTAAAAAAAAAAAAAAAAAAAAAAAAAAAAAAAAAACAAACAAACAAACCTAAGTCTTCCATAATAATACTGTATATACTTGCATATCATGCAACTTTCCGAGACCTAAATTTTAGCCTAATATTAGGGTGTCAACACCATATGCGAGATACAAAATTTGTGTATTTAAATAGTCGGTCAAGACCAACCGACTCAGCTATAATATCCAGCTTCAAAAGTCAAATAGTCCCAGAGGATACTTGAATATATACAGTAATAATAATTTGAAAAATGACAAGGATACCAATTGTAGTTGGTGCTCTTGGAATGGTCCCCAAAGGTCTGGAAAAGAGAGTGGGGGAACTGGAGATCAGAGGAAGAATTGAAACCATCCAGATCACAGCATTGTTAAGATAAACTAGAATACTTAAAAGAGTCATGGAGATCGGAGGAGACTTGATGAGACTTAAATTTTCAGTGAAAAACCACAAGGAATAAAATAATTTGAAAATGATGAATAAAAATGTTTTTTTATCAATTCAAATACCATTAGATCCTGGGAAGAAAAGCTCAAATTAAAAAAAAAAAAGAAGATTCATTGATTACCAAAATGTTTTTGTCTAATTCACTTCATTTTTATACAGCAAATTGAGTATATTTCTTTGGAGTGAGAGACGGTTCGGTAATATGGTGTCCTGGTACATTTATTACTAAATTACAAGTAAACATTGACTTTATCAACAAAATCGACATTACAATAAAATGTAATTAAGTTTTTAACAAAAAAAAAAAAAAAAAAAAATTTTTTTTACATACTTTGTATATAGAATTCATCAGTGGTTGAGGTCCTACTGTAGGCTTTAAATTTATATACCATTGGTGTAGCATAAATATTTTCTGATATGTAAAATTGTGGTATTAGTTTGACCATGACTAACAATTTGTGCATAAAATTAACGACTTATTGCTATGAAAAAGGGAATTTAAGAATCACACAAGAGGATTATGTGAACAAAACTTTGATACCATTGAAGTTAAAAAAAAGGATAAAACTATCCTTTCAGTTATAGTTTCATAAAAAAAATTCTTAAGACAAAACGTTCCTGGCTTTTATATCTATCAGATCATTACAAAACAATTATAAAAACTTATTCTACACTGATAGATTGCATACCAAGGTAGCACCTATGTGTCAAAATGATTTATAAAGTCAAATTTTATTTTAGTATTTGATCTAGATATTTCATTGTTTATTATATTCTTATACATTTATTTAAAAGAATTATGTAAATTTGAAAATAATCTATTAAATCTATAGGCAAATTAAATATAAAGAAAAGACAAAAGATTGTATTTATTATTAAAAGAAATTAAATATGAATCAGGTTAGTTAGACTGCATACCAAATCAATTTTATCACATGTAGATCGCATACCAGAGTAGCACTTACTCGGACTGATATCCTCATCTTGTTATAGTCACAACATTTTGACCATTCTGCCAGGGTACAACAGCCGAAACACTGACTATAATCACTAAGATAAAGACACTAGTACATAAGTATATAATAATAAATTTCTCATCTCAGAAATCCACACATAAAAAGGTACCAAAGACATTATCAACATTTTTCAGATTCTTTATTCTGTGACTTGTTTCAACTAGTATTCTCATCATTGTTGGTTTTGCTAATATAAAATAGCCAATGTGTTCTTCAGCCTTCCTCAAATGTATAGGTATTTACTATATCTGATATATAGTCTGATACAAGGGTAAAAAGAGGTGGATGCACACCGTGAAGAATGAACAAATTAAATTAAACAACCAGAATTTATCAAGATTAATTCGCAAACAATCACCAGCCTTTCCCCCCACTTTTCTCAGGTAGTAAGAGATTGTGATGGGTAATTCTACACCTGATATCAGATTTATGGTTATTCATAAGTGTGTGTGTGTATGTGTGTATATATAAACTAATACTCAAGGAATATGGGATACAAAAAGATTTTTTTTTTAAATTAATATAATTAAGACTTATAATTTAACCCATACAAGATATATTAAAAAAAGAAAAGAAAAAAAGGAAAAAAAAAAGAAAGCAGCATACTTCTCCCTTTGCCACACAGACTTTGTTTTTGCAAAATAAAATTTCATTCCTGAAGAAGCTATCCTTATATCAAAACATGTCAACTTAATTTCCTGTATATATCATATATATATATATATATATATATATATATATATATATATATATATATATACACACACACACACACAACAAACTGGCTAAATGTATTGAATAGATGAACATGAATATTTAGTACAATCACAAGATAATGAAAATAGCATTTAATTTACAGACTAGAGGCACCTACATAGAATTTCAGATTCATTATTTCAACTTTATCTCCCCTCCCCCAATATGTTTATCATTAACTTCTCAATTTCTTTCTTTTATTATGAAAATGACAGAATTCCAAGTGCACATAACTCTGTCAATGCCATTGTCACTAAAAACTGACCAATCGAGTTACAGATTCAAGAATATGCCATGACAAAAGCTGGTAAGAATTATTCAGAAACATATTAGCAAAATGAACAAACATGGATGAATACATAACTTATGTCCAACATTATGGGCTGAAATAATCCTTTGATGAATAAAATGATAAATTTTCAAACATTAAATCTTAAAGAACAAACAAAAAAACAAAACAGCTCTCAAATATATAGGAGATAACTGTAAGTTTAGAGTTTAACCTATATTTTGATACATTACAAATGGAACCTTACATTTAAAACTAATATATCAAATTGGTTGTATATATGAACGAGTAAAAATTTACCAAATCTGATATGCATTTGAGAAAGGCCAGAGATCACAAAGTTCTGAAATGCTGTGGTATGCGAACAAATATGAGAATGTTAGTCTGACAATAGATTATCTCCCTTTACTTGAAGAGATAAACAAGAAAAAAAGGGAATAAAATAAAGTGTGAAAAAAATATTAAGGAAAAAAAATCTGAAAAATTTGGCAGCAATGTTATGCATATTGTGTTATTAGATCATTAAAATACTAAGGCTTTGTACTTTCTCCAAAAAATTCATTCAACTTGATAATTATCATAATTATTTTTTTGATGATGACAATTGATAAATAACATTCAATCTTTGATGGCTGGGATCAACATACTTCATTAGGGTTTAAAAATTTTTTTTTTTTTTTTATGTAAGCATATTTCATGATAGAGTGCAGTCAAAAAGAGATTAACTTTAGCAATTTGTATGTGTTGCAAAAAAGAAGAAGAAGAAGAAAAAAGACATAACATATGCACCCATTTACTCCACTCTTTGAATTTTTAGATTATTAACAATGAGAAACTTTAAGCAAATTTATTTGAAAAGATTGTCTTGAGGTGAAAAGAAAAAAAAAAAAAAGGTATGTAGCAGTCCCAAATGATCACCATATGCATTGCTTCAATCTTATGCAAACATATATGAAATACCAAAAAGATTCCTTGTAATAGTTGCCTAGTTGTAGCACAAGATGTATGGGCCACCCAGTAGAACTTGAACTCACTAGTAATGGTCTGCCAGCCTAGCTTGCTAACCACTATACCACCTGAGGTGCCCAACACCTAGCGGTGTAAAACTTGTCAGAGATAATAATAACAAATGTTTTGAGAGTTACAAAAAAAAAAAAAAAAAAAAAAGAAAAAAAGTCAGACATCATAAATTGTATGTGATGACATGTAAATCTAAACATGGGAGCAGTGCATTATCAATAGCTGTGGTCAAATGTGTGAGAATATATTAAAAAAGGTGTGGTATGCATTTTTAGAAAAAAGAAAAATAATATATATTTATATTAAATCAATCAAGTGATATATCAGCAGAGACCCTTTTAACAAGGTGTGTGTACATGTGTGTATATATATATATATATATATATATATATATGTCTTCTTCTATGAAGAAGTGGCAATCACCATATATAAAATATGTGTGTGTGTGTCTTTTTTCATAATTTCATTCGTATCTCAATTGTAATGCCGTGGAGTTATTTATTGTTTTAAAACTTTTGTAATGAAAAGTTTTCTGATCAAAGTTATTTGGATAACTCCTATGAATTTAAGAAACCCCAATATAGAAGTAGTCAAATAATTTTGACCATTAAGCTTCAAATAGGATATATTGTCTGGCATTTTGGTAACACATATATGCATGTACCAACATATACGCAAGCGTTCACACATTCAAACAAGGAAATGATTCAATTTGGAAAAAAAAAACATTTTTTTTTTTTTTTTTACACATATTTTCAAATTTATATAAGGAATCAAAAACCCAGTCTTTAAATTTGTAAAACTTTTTTCTTTTAGGATGATTTCATTATAAAACGGAAACAGTTCATTTATTAATAATTTTAAATAATTATTTAAAAAGATCCATAAATATTCTGTCCAGAATTTTAAAGTAATAATAGCAAAATTATATAGTAATAATGTTTTTGTTTTAAATTATAATCACATAAGAGGTAATGAAAGTTTCAAAACAAGGCAAATTGATTGATATACAAAAAATAAAATTAAAAAATCCTGGAAAATGTACATATACACATTTTAAATTTCCAAAGAAAAATTATTCAGAGAAAAGAAAAAAATGTGAAAAAGAACAGAAAAAACTTGAAATCAATTTAAGAGTTACAAAAATACAATTCAAAATAAATATATAATATGAAGAAAAAAGGCAATATTTCTTTCTAATATATATATATATATATATATATATATATATCTCAAAAGTCAATTTAAAAAAAAAAAGGAATATCATTATTTGCTTTAATTGACTAATACCATGCAGATTGTTTGGTATGCAGTGAGAAAAATTACAATACAAAGGTGAGTGAGGGATTATCATGGAATAAGTTGAGAAGACAATTTTACATAAAGTTGTCTTAGTAGTCCGAAAGAAAAAAAATAGTATAGTACAGAGTAAAAGATAACAATCAACAACTTGTACAAGCTTCTTACTATTTTGCAAGCAATCAAATCTGTCTATGAAAAAGGCATTTAGTTTTAAAAGTTTTCAATTTTGTTTCTATTTATCTTTTTGTTGTTGTTGTTTTAGTAATGCTTCAACTTGTATATAAAAATGAGGAGGCGCAAGAGAGAATAAAAAATAATTAAAAAATAAAAATCTAGAAGGTACAAAACTAGAACAACTGTTTACACTGGATAAATAATCAACATTCGGACGTTCATTGACAATTTATACCAGTCTCAGTGGAAACTTGGCCTCCGACGGAATTCTTTTTTCTTTGTCCCCCCCCCCTCCAAAAACAAAACAAGAAGCATGGCAAGGGGTAGGGATAAGAGGATGGAACAATTTTTTTTTTAAGGGTATGCTATGGAATGTGCATCAGTTAATCTTTCTTTTTTTTGATATGAAGAGAAGGAAACAATATAAAAAACTTGAAACAGTTTCGTATTAGGTTTGGGAAAACAAAGAATAAATAAATAAAAATAAAATAATCTAACTTAACTAAGCGCACAAAATTTTCATAAATTTTAAACAGTCTCTGGCTCCCGCAAAAAACATTCCTTACTTTATATATTATACACTAACAATTAAATGGTAGCTTAGGAAGCATTTGGTCCCAATTCATTTATAAAAAATAAAAGTACAAGTAGAAGCTGAAGAAGCCAGGTGAGTTCTACATTCTAAGGAATATTAGATAACATGAAGTTTAAATGGAAACTATGTATTTTGAGAAAAGTATATACAAGGTGCGTCAAAAAAATATCGAGATTTTTTGTACTTTTTGACACACCATGTATTCTGAAAAAATTATGTTCCATTCATTGTTCATTTCATTGTATACCATATTAGACCCACAATTTAGCATTTTCGGATCCTGTTTTTTGCATAAATCTAGTGCATATTGTCCATACAGCTGTAACTAATTTTTACAGTATTCCTATTGAATACTTTATACAGCTTACTAGTTCTAGGAAAATGTATATTAATTAATGCATGTTTAGTTAAGAACAGACAAGTAAGCATGTAGGAGATTTTTTTTTTTTAAGGTTAATACTTCAGTGGCCCATGTCGACCTTGTTTAAAACAAATATAAAAAAAGCCAATTTGCACCATTCTTTCTAATGTCGTAAGACAATGAAAATTAACCTTAAGTAAATTCCACACAAACAAACTACTATTCTTGAAAATGGTTGGAGATGAAAGCACTCAAAATCCTAAATCTTTTGAACAATTTCTACATTTATTTGTAATTATGTTCCCTTGATTAAAAAAAAAAAAATACTGCAGGATTCCTTGTTTGGTTTTTAATCAAACATGCATTAATTAAAAACTAATTAATGAATATCTTTTTTATTTTTATTTTTTTATTGCTTTGTTGAATGGCATGTTGAAGCATAATATTCCTCCCCACCCTGAACCTATTACTAACATTGTTTTCCATGAATTCTAAATTAGCCACATACCCATTATTTTTCAATGCTACCTAAGCATAGTCGATGGATACACCTTCAACTATATTTAATTGTCTGAGGATTTCACAAAACTCCAAGTAACAATTTTGATAGCTTGTGTTAAGGGATTGAGTTTCAGAAATATCTATGTTTTGCTCATGTCTAAAGATGCTAAAGTAATGCAGTTGAAATAAATTATTACAATGAAGCAAATTTAAAGTTTTTTTCCTTCATTTATTATATATATATATCTCAGACAAAGGCATTTAGTAAAATGTCATGCTTAATTGCAAAGAAAATTTTCTTCTTGTTAATAAATAGACATTTTATGATTTTTTTTATGGGTGCTCTTAAACCAAAATGAAATTTAACATAAACTGCAAGTTAATGAATCTCTCACAGAAAGATGGTTTGGTTTATTTGTCTAATGCCATATCAACCTTCATGGGCTATTTAATGTCAAAGCCAACCTTGTAGAAGAACAGTAGTGGTACTATTTAACCCATTGCTAGAGGGACAAGGGGTTTCATACCTTTCCCAAGGGTATTAGTCTGAAATTGAATGTAATAGTGCGACTGGACCTTGAACTCGTGTACTAAAATGTCATAATCCAGCATGTTACTCACTAAACTATATGAAGTTTAAGAGTTGCAAAGCTGAGTGTTTTTAATGATTATTTCTAATAAGAATTTTCTACATCAAGTAAAAGATAATTGGAAAAATAACTAACATGTCAGGAGAAGTTATGATTAAGTATTTACTCAACCTGTACGCCACAGGTAGGATATGAAACAAGGTTGCAAGTATAGAGCATCCAGTGAGAATTGAACTCGCTATTCAGTAGTAAAGGACCTGCAAGACTAACTTGCATTACAACAGGATGAGATACTCTCATGAAAAGTCATGGTTATAAACTATTGTTACTGAACATTATGGATGTGTCTTAATATTGGAAGTAGATTAGTTGAGAAGGGCCAGAGCTACTAGTAGCTATTACTGTCTAATTAGAAAATAAAAAAAGAGAGGATACCTAAAAACAGAGGGGTGGGGGGAAAAAGAAAAAAAAAGAAAAAGAAGAAATCCCAATTTCGAGAAAGATATCACAATATTGGGGGATGGGAGATGGAGGGGTGTGCGTGTGAGAAAGGCAAGAAAACATTAAGAATATATTTAAATTTTTTTTTTTTAAAACACTTCTGGGACACAAGGAGAGGAGGATTCATTAATGAGGAGAAGGAAGGCAGGGTACAGGAAAATGGGGTAAAATCTTCGACACTTCTTGCAAACAATATCTCTATGGGTCGTCGTTTCATTCATGTCTACTCATCTCAATCACATCAACAAACAGCAGCAAAAAAAGTTTCCATCCTTGTTGATCACCATCACATTTAACATCGTTGTTTTTGTTGTTGTCGTTTTGAGGTGTGAAGGATAGCATTGGATTGCAACAATGCTTGATATAACATTAATGTCATATACACCGATTTCTTTATTATCAGTGAAATATGTGTGTGTGTCTATTGAAATATTAAAACAAGTACAATTAACTTGTTAGACTGCTGTGCTTATGCATATTTTTTTTCCTGGAAGAAAGGTATAAAAAAAAAAAATGAAATCGGAGAGGGACTCAGGCAGGATCTTTGAAAAATTATAAATCGTGGTTTCAGGACACAGTATCACTAAAAATTTATCTTCTTTCATCTCTATCACACACAAAGTTTTCACTAGTGATTTTTTTCTTTTTTTACAATTGTGTGTATGTAAATAAAATAGGAACGTATGCATGTATGCATATGCAAATATGTGTATAGATGCTCTTGTATATATTTTTGCAGCAATACAAGAAAGACCATTAAAAAAAATTTTTTTTTTTTTTTAAAACAAAGAACATACACATATTTATACATATGTATATACACATAAAACATAGAAAAGAGGGGCAAGGGGATATTCTGGAACAATTTAATTTTTTTCCACAGACTAGCTGTGACTGTTACTCCAGAGAATAATCAACAGTAGATAATGCTACAAAGTGATCAACAAATAATAATAATAATTAAATCATAACAGTTTGCAATTCTCATTTTTTATAGTACTATTAGGTCCTGTCTTGTTTTTTTAATTTTTGCCTTTTTTTTTCTTTATAGATAAACCAATCATTGCCACCACTTCTAGGTTGTAGCTTGGCAGAGTTAAAAATTTGGCAGTCCTGCCACACAATACATATGTTCTGCGTTTTTATTACTTGCGTGTCATAATTCAAGTGCCTACATAATCCTTAAATTTATGTAACAAACATTGACACATTATTTAACAGTCTTTTACAAGACATTCTGGTATCATCACATGTTGACCATACGATCTCTTGGGAAAACACAACTGGTCAGAGGTACCAATGAGGACCGAACAGTGCCATGTTAGTGAGATGCAAACTATAACAGTATTATTATAAAGGTTGTAGCTTTCATAATAATAATAATGATAATAATAATAGAAATAATGATTGTATTAATAGTACAGTTCTTAGTTGGTTTGCTGTTGCTCAGTGTGTGTTACTGTAGTCATTGCAATGTCTTCTGAGCTAGCTGACCGCTGATTTGGACATAATGCGGCCCTGAAACCCCCCGTAATATAAAACCTGTGCGAATATTGATAAGTCAACTGAGATTTGCAATACACCACAGATCCAAAATTGTGCTGGAGCTGCTCGTAGGATGAAGTAGACAGTTTTGAAGACGTCGCCCATTGTCCAAAACCCGACCATCTTTTTACTGAAAAATAAAATAAAATAAAATTAGTTACAACAACCTAGCATGCGTGCGTGTGTATATATATATATATATATATGTGTGTGTGTGTGTGTGTATGTGTGTGTGTGTGTGTTTTTAAAATATAGCCAGCTTCACATACTAAAAGATTCTAAACAAGTAGTACGAGTTATCTCCCTTATACTATTAGATGAGCGAGCTGGATAAATTGCTATCATTACTTAATACATGACATGAGAATTTTGTAACATTTAACAGCAGATAAATAATGCTTATTGGAAAAAATACTTGGGGGAGGTGTGATTAGATATCTATACAACCCATCCCATAATAGTTGTTATATTTAGTGTATGAAAATTAACATGCAAATGTAACAACTATTATGGGATAGAGGTAGTATTCATAAAATAAAATTATACAACATGAGCAATTTCTTCTAGAACATGTAAATGAACTGTGAGAAAAAGAAAGATTTTACAACTGAACTGATTTTCTAAATTTTTATTTTTAAGAATCTTCAGTTGATTTTATTTGTTTCTTTTTGTCACCCCCCCCAAAAAAAAAACAAAAAAAACAAACAAAAAAAACAAGTAAAGTCTGCATAGTGGCCTATTATTGGTATCAGATGGACAGCGAGGGAGTCTATCCCTTTTTCACTAATGCTAAACCAGGAAGATTGTTTTGCATCTGAGGTGGAATGCTACACCTACCGCCAGCTCCGCGCTTTACAGCACAGATAACCCAAGGTGTGCTACTCATACCCTGAGTTAACAAGAACTGGAATCTAACCTGGAACCTTGTGATTTCTAGGTGGATGTTCTACTGACTGAGCTAAACTCACATTAAAACCAAAAACTGGTCATAACTCATGTTCAGTATTATTTTTAAGATTTTAATTTATTTGTTTAACAACATATCAACTCCTTATGGATTAGTTAATGCCAAAATTTGATTCATTTGTAAACATTTAATTGTAATCACTATCTTCAATTGAATTTTTTGTCAGTAATTTGTTAGGAATATTTGAAACCATTTAAATGCGTGCTATCTAATAGTAATTTATACACAATTATATGATTCCAAGTAACTCATAATAATCTTTAGTAAACAATTATAGTTTCAAGTAACTATTTTATGGTACCATGTATTCCTATAATATCTTATTATAATGGAGGTTATGTCTGTGTCTGTAACCAAGATTAGGTCATCACCACTTAGTTATTTACATTATATTATCAATGGTTATTAAATGATCATTATTTAATCTTAATTATTATCTTATTTATTAGCAATGTTTCTTATAAAAGTCTAGCCAAGATAGATTTGCCTCAAAACAGCCCATATTTTTAATATGTTTAAAATCCCGCAACGTTTGTTATATATCATTAAGAAATAAATGTTTACATAGTATATGGTGTGAATAATTTGCATACCAGTTTTAACAAAACCGTGTTCAATAAATAAATTGGTGTCATTGGTTTCTAATATCATTGTTTTATTCTCTTACTTATTAAAAGCAATCCTATGTATAATTTTATATTGAAATCAATTGGAATATTTGTGTTCTTATTTAATTTTATTAGTCTTTCTAATTCAATATAATGTTTAATCATATTAAAACTCAAATACTTGTGCTCAGAGGGCACATATTTTTGCTAGTACAAATAATTTTCAAAACAGATATATTTGACCCATAGATGAGACTAACAGGTACTACCACTCCGGGTCAGAGTGGACCTGGGAGTATTAGGAATGAAGGAGTATGTCACACTCCCCAGAGTCCCAGAACAAGAACCTCACCATTAAATGCAGTTTATTGTCATATCTAGGACAAAAGATTTTTAATATGCTTTTAATTGGTGATGGATAACTGATTATCTAGAATTATTTTTCCTTTACAAAAAAGGTTAGGATAAAAAATTAAGATCAGACTAAATCAAATATTTGTATGAAAAT
Organism: Doryteuthis pealeii; assembly: GCA_023376005.1. Classification (NCBI taxonomy): domain Eukaryota; kingdom Metazoa; phylum Mollusca; class Cephalopoda; order Myopsida; family Loliginidae; genus Doryteuthis; species Doryteuthis pealeii. Next base: position 94,675,532 of record CM042138.1, read on the forward strand.
GAATCCCATCTCAGTTATTAATCTCAAGTTTAGCAAAACAACCAATGAAAATATTGGACAAATAAAATCTTTATTATGTAACAGTTCACCTTGAAAGTTAGGGTTGCATATTATTCTTGAGAACTATATAATCATGGTTTGGTTTGTTTTGTTTTATGGCATATCAACCTCAGTGGGTCATTTAATGCCGATAAAGTTTTGAAATAAATCAATTCTTAATGGATAATACAATTTTTTTATAAATACATTTCTATTTAACCCATAGATGGACCTAACAGGTACTACCACTCCGGGTCAGAGTGGACCAGGGAGCAATGGTGATGAAGGGGTGCTCCACATTCCCCAAACCTCCAGAACTGAACCTCACCATCAGATAGAGTTTAACGTCATTCTCAGGACATGTAGACCCGCAGCCCACCGCCTTCTAGCACCCATATGATAAAAAGGGGTTGGGGCTTGCCATAAGGGCAATAGGGTTGGGAAAATCATATAGGTGCTAGGGCTTGACGTGACCAGCCGATTGATTGGAGGGGGCCTCTCCGACCGCCCAAGATAGGGCCAAAGTGGAGTATTGCATGTCATGAACTGCTCATCCACCTGGGTTCTATCCTTAAGCATCACGATCGCCACCCACGGCCAACAGGTGGCCCCATTGGGGGAGTCTTACCCCTCTGCAGAGGTGCAGTTGGTGCATTCTAACGCCCCAGCCGACAGGGTGGAACTATATAATCAACTTTTTTTTTTCTAGCCATAGGCCTATTAGGTTTTTTAATTAGTTAATAGTATCAATAACATTTCTTGCTTACCTCATTCCAATTGTTGACTTATTTTGGAAATTTTTATAAAACTGAGGTATTCCTAAGCAAGCCTCAGCAAAGACTGCCAAAAAGCCGACAGTCTCCACATAGAATGTGCTTTCAAGGAACATGAAGTTCATTAAGGTCAAAAAGGCCACAAAGAAAAGTAAAAATTGTAGATAGCTGGCAAAATCCGTCCACTTCCAGAAGTAACGTGTGTCGAAATCTAAAAAAAAGCAAAACAAAACAAAGTTAAATCCAGAATAATTTTTGTGTTTAATGAAAATATTTTCATGTCTACATTTTTTTGTATTGAATTTTAAAATCTTCATAGGCTTCCAACCCTTTTATATGTTCATGAAGTCTTACATACTGCACATTATATATATATATATATATATATATATATATATATATATTGCTCTGTATATAATTGATTTATTAGTTATTATACATTGAGCTCTCTTAGGGATTTATAAAATCCTTGTATGAATCTAAGTTTGCACCTACATGAGCATACTGTATAATGTACAGTGAGATTTTGAACCTGAATAGAATTATCCCTTACCAGTGAATTGGATTATCTTATATATATATATATATATATATATATATATATAAAATCTTCACTCAACAAATGGATATGTTACAGCACCAGCACATTTTTGTTGTTGTCATTGTCTTACTACTTCAGCCCTACCCTGTATGTATTTACCTAACCCCTTCACCATGGAAAGGATGTGACAAGTTCAGTTTTTAAGCAGAGTACTGTTGGTTTAAATTCAAAGTTTTCCTTCTACTAAACTACCAAGTCTAGAGACCAGTCTTCCCTACTATTCCCCCATAGTTAGAGGGAGAAGAGATTGATTCATGCCTTTCCCAAGGGCATCACACTATAGTTGAGTGACAGAAGCAAATTAGGTACTAACACAGTACAACATGATATATATACTGTAATTGTTCATGTATAATATGCACCCCCCTTACCAGTTTTTTAAATCTTAAAAGCTAAGGGTGCATATCGGCATTGCAGTCTCAGAAGATTATATAATTCTTGTGCCCCTGAAGTTACAGCACCTCCTGTGACTGAAGTCCAATGTTTGGAAAACAGCCTCGACCACAGATGACGCATGTGAAGGCTGTCCCTGCAGATGATGATGAGCTAGTGCTTTGTTGCCGTTGCTTTCTTCTGGACCTCTTGGCTCTATGATGTTGCACCAGGCTGAATCAGACTCCACTACAGAGAGCCTCCCACCACTGAGGACAGTCCTGAGCCAAATTTTCCCAGCTGGAAGGAGTAATGCCAAAGCACCTGAGATCATTCTTGCAGACATCCATAAAACCCAGTTGGGGGTGACCAATCTGACCCTGGTAAGAGACAGATTGGTCTTATATATTATACTCAAGAACTGAATATTAACTTATTTGTCAACTAAATGTGCCACCATATTCAGGATAGCATGACTGAAAGTAAATTATATCTATGGTCCAAACTATCTATTGTTTAACAAACACTTTTGTTTTATATTGCTATAGAGAAACAGCCATTGGAATGTGTGTTAGTTTATAATTTGTTTCTTCCATTTTGAACTTATTTTCCCCAAAAGTTTGTTACATTTTTGTGTGAACATGTCCTTGCATTTGCTCTAAATACTGTGTAGATTTGAAACATTATATAAACTATAAATTCTTACTTTTAGTCAATACAAACCGGATAAAAAGTTGAAAAACAAATTTAGCCACTACAAATTTCAAAAAGTCAATGCATATTATACACGAGAGGTGATCTTTTTCCAGAATTTCTTAGTCGAAAGTTAGGGGTGCATATTATACATGAGAGGTGATCTTTTTCCAGAATTTCTTAGTCGAAAAGTTAGGGGTGCATATTATACACGAGAGGTGATCTTTTTTCCAGAATTTCTTAGTCGAAAGTTAGGGGTGCATATTATACACGAGAGGTGATCTTTTTCCAGAATTTCTTAGTCGAAAGTTAGGGATGCATATTATACACGAGAGGTGATCTTTTTCCAGAATTTCTTAGTCAAAGTTAGGGGTGCATATTATACACAACTAACTACAGTATTTTGTTTTCAGGCAGCAATCTGTTTTTCATATCAATTTCTAAGGAGAATTTGCATTAAATTAAGTCTTAACCATTTAATGTATTTATTTTTTCAAATTTAAGGCAGCATCTTTTATCTTTTCTTTAGCATTCAAAAAACCCCAAAATAAAATTGAAGTTACCATCTCTGTATTAATACTCTTGTTCATATCTACCCACTGAAGGTAAGTGTAATGCTTCTTTCACCAAGTCAAAATATATTGATTCTGTTTCAAGTTAGCCTACTACACACAGATCTATAAAGGGAATCTACCTAGCTACATACACTTAGTGTTTGAGACTTTCAATATTCTATAAAGAGCATTGAAGTATAGGTCTTATACTGTTTCAAAAATACATTAAATTCTGCCATAATTCACCTTATTGATTTTTTGTGGCATAGTAAAAGAGATTGTGTCATTTAATGACAAAACCCGAACATTAAACTTTCTCCAAGTCAGTATTTAGCCATAGACAGCTTACTTTTGTTTTTACAATAAAACACAGTGAAAACATCAGGAGTGTTAAGCAAAGTTGCAGAGCAGGCACAAAAGGATTTTTTTTTCATAAGGAATGTTGAATGTTTGTGAAAATGAAGTTTATTTGAGTTTGCATCAAGCATATTGATTGATTTTTATGGTATGTCAACCCATCTAGAGTTATTTTATGCCTAGAGTTTAGGGAACCACATTCATTATATATTTACATTCGTTTTCACAGTCCTATCGAATTGTGATTAATTTTTAAACAGATCTATATATGGGACTCTAACAGGTACAACCATTCCAGGTCAGAGTGGACCTGGGGAGTAATGTCAATGAAAGGGTACTCCTCAATAACTGAATAGGTGACTATAAAAATTAATCAAATTATCTTCCTTTAATTGATTTCAGTTTTTTTTTAATACCTAGAGGTTAGGGAATCATGTTCATTGTACAGTGTGGTCCAAAAGTATTGTCACACTAACTTATTTTTTTATAGGTAAAAATAATTACATAACACACACACACATATATATATATATATTATTAAAACAAAAAATAATAAAAGTTATAACAATATGTATGGGTGACAAAACTTTTGGACCACCCTGTACATTCATATTCATAGTTTTCGTAGAATTTTTTTTTTTTGCACATGGTCCTATCAAATACGAATAATTTTTAACAGATCTAATACATAGATGGGACCCTAGCAAGTACAACTACAGGGGCTAGAGTAGACCTAAGAGTAATGGCAATGAAGAGGTACTTCACAATAACAATTGTTAATAATAACTGAACAGGTGACTATAAAAATTAATCAAATTATCCTTCTTTAATTGATTTCAGGGGTGCAGTCAGATTTAACAAATTTGGTATTGAAACAGAAAACCGGTTAAAATTACAGTTATGGCTACTTTTATATGAACACCTTTGAAAAAGGCATGAAATCCTGGGACCTGATTTATTGACATTCATTTTGATGGTCTATATGACATGATATAGAGATTATTAATTTCCTGAATTACATGCCTAGACAAGAATGAAAAAGGATAGTTACATCTATTGTCAGATGTCTATATAAGATCAATATGCGCATAAAATATCTTTAGTCCTTTGCAGAAAGGATTTCCTGATGTGAATATGTACGTTTTCAAGTCATACTTCATTTGCCTTGACAATGACTTTATTTTTAAAAGCAAACATGAGAGTCCTTTTGATTGATATTTACAATAAACAGCCACATCAATAATGGGGAAAACTTAGGTTGACCGATTAATTTTAATGGCATGTCAATCCATCTATGGTTATTTTATGCCTCAAGGTAAAAGAATCACATTCAATTTATATTTATGTGTAATTTTTTCTTAAAGTTTTTTTTTTTTTTTTGGACACATATTCTTATCAAATATGAACAATTCTTAAACTTGACCCCAACAGATATTAGCACTCCATGTCAGAGTGGACTCGAGAGAAATGGCAATGAAGGAGTAATCCAAAACTAGAGCCTCACTATCAGATGTAGTCTAATGTCATGTTCAGGCCACCACCTTTCTTTTGGAGGAGGGGTCTTACCCTCAGTAGGGGATACAGTCAGTGTATTCTAAGCTACGCCAATGGGGTTGTTAGTTTAACAATTTAGAAAGTGAGAGAAAGAAAAAGAAATAATTGGTTAAAGTCTGTCAAAACTTAACAATCCAAATGGTTGGTTGGTTGGATTTTACAGCATGTCAAACCCTTTTTGGGGTCATTTTGGCTGAAGAAATTTTTATTTGATTCATTCTTGTTGGGCATTGATTTGTTTTTAAACTCATCCTTTTTTTTTCTTACAAACTCATTTTTAATCTTTTTAACCCATAAATGGGACACAAAGGTACAACCAGTCTAGGTCAGAGAGGACCTGGGAGTAATGGGGATGAAGAGGTACTTCACACTCCCTAGGGCTCCAGAATTGGAACCTCAACATTAGATGAAGTTTAACATCATACAAAGAACATTAAGACCCTTTAGCATATATGATAAAACAGGTTGGAGTTTGCCATAAGAGCATTTGGGTTGGGAAAATCGTCTAGGTGCTAGAGCTTGATGTGACTAACCGATTGATCAGAGTGGGCCTCTCTGATTGTCTGACTAACCTAAGTAAAGGCCAAAGTGGAGTATTGCATGTCATGGACTGCTCAGCCACCAGGATTCGGTTTTTAAGCATTACGGGTCACCATTCACAGCCAACATGTGACCCCATTGGGGTGGGGTCTTACCCCTCTGCAGAGGTGAAATCAGCATATTCTCCAACCCTAGCTGACAGGGCAGTTCAAATTAGTGATAGACTGCAATATGAGACCAAGTAAAAAGTGACAAGTATTTTTTATTTATGCGCAGAAAAAAAAGACAGGTGATGAAGAAGAAAAGTAGTTTGTCTTAGAAGATCAAGGATTATTGATGATTGAGCTGACACTAAAAACTTGCACACAGACATATACACAGATATAGATACATACTCTTATAGGTATATATTGTATGAACTGTTAACCCCAATAGCCATATATGATGGAGAAACTTGAAGTTTGAAAGTAGCAAGGGGAGATAAGAGAAAACAGTGTATTTGAGAACAATTGCATCAGGACTATAGTAAGAGTTTTAATCGCATCAATATAGATGATATAAAGAGTGACCTTGGAATAGCAAATAAAATCACTGACATTATCAAGAAGATTGAAGTGGTTTGGTCACATGCTATGTAAGAACAATGCCAACCATTCATACAAGAATGACTTTACCAACAAAAAAACCCAGAGGATGACTATCAAAGTAATGGAGTGGTTAAATAAAGGACACAAAATTATGTCTGCTAACCGTGGAGAGATGAGCAAAAGACAATATGAAATGGAAGTCTTGTGTGGACAAATGTGTAAAATAATCTCTTTCAGTTTTATGTAAATAATAAACTTATCATAATGGAGATTAGGTGTGTGTCTGTCAGTAACTGAAACTACGTCACTGCTTATGTCACATTACCATCAAGAACGGCTGAAGTTTATCAATGAGTATCTAATTCAAAGTCAAAATCATTAATACATATAATAAATCTTACTTATTAACAATGTCTATAAAAAGCTGCATTAGATTTGCCTCAAAACAGTCAATAGGTCTTATATATCACTAAGAAATAAAGGTTTATATAATATATGGTGTGGTTAATTTGCATACTGTTTTTAACAAAACCGGGTTTAATAAATAATTACTTGGTGTCATTGATTTCTTATATTGTTTTATTTGCAAATGTATTAAAAGCAATCCCATGTATAATTTTATATTGAAATCATTTAGAATAAACTAAAAATAAGTGTAATCTTTTTGTGTTCTTATTTAATTTCATTAATCTTTCTAATTCAATATAATATTTAACTGTATTAAAATTTAAATACTTATGCCCATAGGGCAAATTTTTTTGCTAAGAATAATAATGTAGGATGTGTGGTGAAAGAAATGAGACAATCAACCATGCAATAAGCGAATGCAGCAAACTAGCACAACAAGAATACAAGGCTAAACATGACTGGGTTGAAAAGGTGATCCACTAGGAATTGTGCAAGAAACTAAATCTTGACCATACAACAAAATGGTATATGCACAAACCAGAATCTGTTCTTGAGAATGAAATGCATCAAATTCTCTGAGACTGAGATACAGACAGATCACCTTATCTCAACTAGAAGACTGGACTTAGTATTGATTAATAAGAAAAAAAGAACTTGTCAACAAGTAGATTCTGCACTTCCAGCAGATCACAGGGTGAAGAGGAAAGAAAATTAAAAGATAGACAAATACCTGGACCTTGGCCAGAGAATTGAAAAACTGGAATATGAGGGTGAAAGTGATACCAATTGTAGTTAGTGCCCTTGGAATGGTCCCCAAGAATCTAGAAAATAGACTAGAGGAATAGGAAAGCAGAGGAAGAATTGATACCATCCAGACAACAGCATTGTTAAGATTGGCTAGAATACTCGGTGTAATGGTTAGCATTCTAGATCCGCAAACCATTACTAGTGAGTTTGAGTCTCACTGGGTGCCCCCATACATCCAGCCTTGTCACAACTAAGCAAAAGCTTAGTAAATAATTACATTTTGTGTGTATGTGTGCCCGCATGTACATGTAAGCATTAAAGTGAACATTTATTAAGATAAACAAAACATATGCACATGTTACACACTGGCAGTATGTGATGAAATGTTTAATGAGCTAGGCTAGAAGATCATAATGAGTAAGTTCAATTCTGCCACAAGTAAACTATGTTTAGTAAATAAATATACAGAGATGCTGATAGGTACTCGTCCTGCATCCCTGATGCACAAAAATCTAAAAGGACGCAGTAAAATCATATCCATGCATCCCAATGTCTTTCTTTTTTCTTCCCTCATCATTTCAAGTTAACTGTAAATACACTTCAATAGTTTCTTAGAAATGAATTACACAGCATAGGTTACAAGGTAGGGGCTAGACATCTTTAGTTGTTTCCCCCGGATCATAAATAAAAACCCTACAATTTATTAAACTTTAGTTGGGATCCATACATTTTTCTGGGGACTCATTCAAAGCAAATATGTGTGTCCCAGGATGCACCAAATCAAAAAGCTTTCAACATCACTGAATACATATATAGACAAGTATTCAGTAACTCACATAAATACATATCTAAATATTCAAGCTGGTAATTCACTGATTTTAACAGTATGCCAACCGGTTTTGGGTTATTTTATGCCTAGAGGTTAGGGAATCATACATTGTATGTGTGTATAGTTTGAAGTTTTTTTTTGCACATGGCTATATAATATCAAGTATTGAATCCTGGACAAGGCTGTTTGAATTTCACACAGCGCTAATACTCTTGGTGAAAGTATGAATCCATATATTCTTCCTCCAGCTATGAGTAAATAGTATGACAGACTGGGTTCTTTAAGCTTGGCTAGGTAACCAGTCTACGAGAAGGAAAACTTTGAATTAAAACCTGTCAAACTGCTTAAGAAATTGACCTTGCGTTGCATCCTGCTTGTTCAGAGGGGTTGGTAAACATATCATATCATATTCCTAATATAATTCAAAAATTCAAACAGATCTATTTGACCCATAGATGGGAATAATGGCAATGAAAGGGTACTCCACACTACCCGGATCTCCAGAACTGGAGCCTCACCACTAGATGCAGTTTAGAGTCCTACCTGGGACATCCATTTTTGTGGAGGTCTTACACCCTGTACAGGGGGTACAGTCAGTGTATTCTAAGGCCACATCAACAGGATGGTCGAGCCGGTGAATATTTGCAAGTAAATTTTGCGTGTGTGCAATATACTCTTCTATCCAAATAATGACCTCATTAACACCAACGGATGCTGCGGTCAATTTCCATCTTAAACCTGACTACTTGACATGAAAATCCCTGCATTGAACTATATTTACTCTAAAGAAGCTTAACTCTTGGCATTCACCAGCAAAGGAAGATAATCACTGCCTCTTTAACTTGTCTACACATAACCACCAAATCCTGACTCTTACTAAAAAGAGCCCATTTCTTTCACAATTCTTTCCTGATTGGCACTAAATGAACATAGCAGAAAACCAGAAAGTATTAGCGCTAAATCTGCCATTTTTATTTACTTTCTTTTTAGGCAAAATAGGCACCTCGAATGTTGTAATGGGTAGTGAGCTAGGCTAGCAGACCATTGCTTAATGAGTTAGATTCTCTGTGTTGTCTCTCAGTTCTAGCCTTGTGCCAAACTATGCTTAGTAAATGATGATGCGTAACTTGAATATTGTAATGGTTAATGAGCTAAGTAAGCAGGGCAATACTAGAGAGTTTGATTCTCACTGAGGACCCCATACTTCTAGCCTGTGCCAAACTATGCTTAGTAAAGGATGATGAGTAACTTGAATATTGTAATGGTTATTAGCTAAGTAAGCAGGGCAATACTAGAGAGTTTGATTCTCACTGAGGACCCATACTTCTAGCCTTGTGTTAAACTATGCTTAGTAAATGACTATTCTTAAGCAAAATAATGTCTATTTAGTTAATCATCTTTTTAAAAGTAGCCATTTCTATTCTGTGTGCTAAATGTAGAATAGTCTGGAAGAGGACTATTGTTAGCATCATTCCGTCTGCCAAAGACGATGGCATAGTGTCCACAATTTCTTCTTTTTTAAACTGCATCTGTGCAAGTAGCTGAACAGGCCAATTTTTGAATAGCAATCTCTGGTGCAGTGACTGCAAACAAACAGTGAGGACTATATAGAGAAAAAAGATTATGTAGTTATGCTCCTATAAGTGGGGAAAGTTTGATGTTTTGTAGTTTATGAAATGTTACATATAATAATGAGGAATTAAAAATATGCGGAAGTGTGTGGTGCAATGGTTATCATCATAAAATGGACACAGCGAGACGAGTTCAAATCCTGGACGAGGCTGTTTACATTTCATATAGCGCTAATACTCTTGGGAAAGGTATGAATCAAACTATCTCTCTCTCCAGCTATGTATAAATAGAGCAGAGTGGTTAGGCAACCAGTTTAGGAGAAGGTAAAATCTGAATTGAAACCTGTTAAAGTCTGCTTAAGAAATTGACCTGTGTCACATCCTACTCGTGTGGAGGAGTCGGTAGATATATATATATATATATATATATATATATATATATATATGAATGACATTACACTTTTCCAAAAATGCTATTCACCACCAAAGGTCTACGTGGGACACTGACATTATGGAGGCATATGGCATAATGGTTAGTCGTAGGAAATAAACTTGTCAACCCGAGTTCAAATCCTGAACAAAGCTGTTTGCATTTCACATAGCACTAATACCCTTGGGAAAGGTATAAATCCAACTATATTCCAGCTATGGGTAAATAGTAGGGCAGACTGGCTCTTTAATCTTGGTAGGCAATGTCTAGAAGGAAAATATATATATGGGACGCTCAGAAACCCTGTTCCAGACAAAGTTCTTTCTAAATATAAATTGGCACTATCAATGTTAGAATTTGCTTAATAACCTTCAAATTTTGATTACTCCCATCCCCAATCAATGCTGGGTACTCCAGCTAGTAAATCATTGTGTGTGTGTAGATGAAGTGTAGACTGCTATCATCAAACATTGAAAGGTTGCCCTTTAACAAGAACTAGTCTTCCTAAATTGATCTTACAAATTGTCACAGATTTCTAGCAAGTGTTGTTGCCAGTACGAGCAATCAATTTAGCATATGTCAGTTAGAAATAATGGCTGAAATGAAAGTTGTACTTATGTCCACCATTCTGTGTGATTTATCATGTCTTTATCTGATTAAGTTATTATTCAACAATCGGATTGCACATGTCGAAATGGAAATGTGGTAACCTTCAAGAAAATGGGTTTTTCTTCCCTTTTCTTCTCAGTGTTGCAATGTTCAGTTATTACAATAATGTTACAAGAAATGTGTTGTAAATGTTAGGTGAAAATTTGTAGTTTGGGGGAAATTTAATATTATTAATAATAATGTGTATGTGCGTGCGTGTGTGTATATATTTTAGAGTAGCATGGACATGAGGTCAACAGCTCTTGATTACTGACAGCTTCTCGCCTATGCGATTCTCAAACCAAGTTTGACCAAGTGCCATTGACTTAATGTCTACACTACCTTAACATAGATATACATGCTCTATCCATGATATTGAACACTATTTACTTATAAATATAGCACATATTATCAATAATAAAATAATATATATATAAGTTGGGATAACTTACCAAGTGCCGTTAGCTATGTGTCTACATATGCTCAATCGCATATTAAACACTATTGATGAATATAGCTAACTATATTATTGATTTATATATATATATATATATATAAAAAGTAAAGTTGTTGGGGTGGCCTAAAGTCGGTATCAACCAGACAGCGAGGGAATCTATCCTCTTTTCACTAGCGCTAGAGGAAGGAGATTGTTTTTGGCATCTGAGGCGGAATGCTACACCTACCATCAGTTCCTCACTTTACCGCACAGATCCCTGTGCTACTCATTCGCCGAGTTGGCAAGGCTGGTATCGAACCCGAAATTTTGTGGCTCCTGGTCAGACGCATAGCTAACTATATTATTAATATATATAAGTTTGTTATATTTAATATATAGTTAAGTGGTGCTTAATATTGGTTATATAGCATATGTAGATCTAGTTTTTCACTTATGCAATCATCAGACCAAGAGCTCTTGGTCCGATGATTACATAGGCAAGAAACTGACAGTTACCTAGCGCCATTTGTGTCAACACTATACTAACTTATGTGTGGTGTGTGTGTGTATATATATATATATATATATATATATATATATATATATATACACACACATACACAGATTCCAAAATTGTCTCAACCTTTCCAAGACAATAGTTATATTTTCAGCAAGATCAATTACATATTTAACCAAAGATTTAAGGAAATCTCTCATTGAAAATAGGTAAGTTTTTACAGATATCTATCAAGATTATTCTTAAAAATTGTTTTTAAATATTTTTGTAATATATTATTCATCAGATAAAGGAATGAAAAGGTAACAAATAAAAATGTATGGAGCTAACAGATATTAAATTAAACAAGAAACATACAAGATTCTGTTGATATTTCAATGTTTATTTAAATCATTATAAAAATGGAAGGAAGCCGTTTCAGATATTTCATTGAGACAATTGTAATTTAAGATTTTGCAAATTGAAATAACAATGAAAAATTTTAATCAAAAAGACAGACAAGATAATATTTTGATAAAATTCAATTTTTGCTTCTGTAAAAAAAAAAAAAAAATAAAAATAAAATAAAAATAAATTAAAAAAAAATTACTCAAATGATTAAGAATTTTCATTATAACACAGTAAATAAGATCATTATTCAAAGAGTTGATAAGACTTGAATGCATTCTTTTTGTTGTTTCCACAATGTTTTGTTTTGGCCATTGCATTCTACAGCCTTCTTTGGGTGTACAGTAGTTCAATAGTCTATGCAACTCCTTGAATGATTATGACATCAAATAATTACTGTTTGTTCCTGTAAAAAGATTATTTCACAAAACATAAAAAGGTAAAAATAATTGTTTAGAAACAACATTTAACATCAAATAAGCTTGAAATTATATACTTTTTTTTTTTTTTTTTTTTTGGTATGAAATCTAGGAAAGTAAAAGAATGGATTTCATTGGATTGGTAGAAGTCAATGTTATACAAATAAAGTATAAAAATAAAAATTGTTCAAGGCAAATTGGGCAATAAAAAAAGTGAAAAGAAATTCTGAAATTTACTTAGCTTCATCAAAAAGATGCTGAAAGGAAAGAGAATTATTAAAACTCTTTTCCAAAGAGAAGAAAACATAATTAAATAAAAAAAGAATTTCAAATAAAAATGAATTAGTGAACAGTTCTTCAAAATACACATTAGTCCAGTTTTAAAGCATGGTAAGCTTTCCTTGTTTTCCCAATGATACCTGCATCGGAAAAATAAGGTCTAAAAAAAAAAAAAATTAAAAAATTAAAAATTAAAAAATAAATAAATTAAAAAATAAAAAATAATAAAAAGTTGGGTTTTGGGTAACCCTTACCAGGCATTTTTAAAAAAAATGTCTTAAGCTGGACAACATGAAAAGATTTAAAAGAAAAAAAAAGAAAAGAAAAAGCAATTAAATATAAGAAAATTTCTTCTTCCATCACATCCCTGTTAATTAGAAAGCAAACATACAAGTTTTTCTAGTTACTGACTATCATGGCTGTCATTGACCAAATACGATCATGTTAAAATGTTTAATATTGATATTACAGCAACAAAAGAAATCTCTTCATTTTTCTTCATTCAGGTTGCATTTCTTTCCAACTTCAGATTATAGGACAGCCACTAATTGAAAATGCAATATGTAATCCATTGGAGACCATTTATCTTTTTTTTTTTTTTTTTACTTTTGTTCATAATTTAAAATATAAAAGAAAAAAAAAAAGAAAAACTGCTTCTCAAGTTTCATTTTAAATGGAAATTAATAAGTTTAAAAAATGTAAATAATAACGAGTTAAAAAAAAAAAAAAAAAAAAAAAAAAATGTAAATAATAATGAGTTTATAAAAAAATGTAAATAATGAGTTTTAAAAAAATACAAATAAGTTGGAAAAAAAAAAAAAAGCTTATGATTGATTTTGAAAAAATTGAGCACTAAAATTATGAATAAAAAAAAATTCAAATGTTTTCCTCAAATTTTTGAATTCAAATGAAGGAAATCACTTGAATTTTTAGTAAAACAATTTTAAAATTGAAAAGTCTAGAAGCCACTTTTATGAATAGTTAAAAAAATGAAAAATCCCATTAATAAAAAATGAATAAAGAAAGATATAGAAATAAATTCTAAGGTTCCTTATCCAAAGATGAAAGTTAAATGATTAAAATTGCTAGCCTCTTGACATGCTATACTATTCAATTCATTATCAGTTTGACTTTTAAAAAAAAGAAAAGAATAGATAAATAAAAATAAATAAAAAAATTACATGAAAGGTCTAAGGGGAGGGGGATGTCCCAAAGTATCCCTCCTTGAGAATGGTATTTATTTGCCTCACCCAATGGCAAAATGACAACCATAGTGATTTAGCATGTGGAATCCAGACCTCTATATGGTAGAGAACATGTCCCCATAGGTTATATTAATATGAAACTCCCCCCCCGCCAAAAAAAAAAACCCCTGGCTTCTTAGACCTTTTCAGCAGACACCAGGGTGTGACAGTTACCCTACTCCTATTTGTGCAACAGGGTAATGCTTTGTAGAAATTGTTTTTGTCATATGACCTAATACTCTTCTCAAATTAAAGAAATAATTTTCCTAACATTATTTGGAGTTTATAGACTCAGAAAATTTTAAAGATTTATGCAGCTAGAATTTAAAATTATTTTCAGATATTAGATGGAAAAAATGTAAACAATTATAATAGAAAATCTAATTTTCTCTAACAAAGAATAAAAATGTGTAGCTCAAAAGCTCCCTTTTTTAAAAAATTGTAAAAATGAATGTCTAAATAAAGATTTTTCAAAGAATTTTCAAGTACAAAAATAAATGCTGTCAGGATTAGATACAATAACATTCATATTAGTAAAAATGAAGGGTAAAACATGGAGAGTTATTGTTTTACAGGATGGCAGAAAACAGAGCAATAAGTGAATTTTTTTTAAAAACAAACATTTAAGAAAAAGCAAATAAAACAAACAAAAAAACGGGTCTCTTGATAGATGATGCTCTATTAAACTTCTAATATCTTTCTCCTCTTTGCCTACCAAATTTCCCCCATGGCTGTACCAAATTTTGTTGGTGTTTTTTTACCTGAATGATGGGATATTTCAAAGTTCACTATCTATTCATCTCAGAACTACTATTCAAATAAAGTCCTATTATTATTGTACTCAGAGTCCTTCTGCTCAATATAGTAATAGCATGCATACCTCCAAAAGGCAAAGATCATACTATATTTTTTTTAAAGATGGGTAATAGTTTTGAAGTTAATTTCAACAAGGATTTTAATTTTTATCCTTAAAATCCTTGACAGTTATTTTTTTCAAAAATGTTGAATTCCAGAATTAATTATGAAAAAAAAAAAAAAAAGACCCCAACAATATGGCATCATCCAACAATTGACCATTAAATGCATAAAAACAAAAACAGAATTGATAACATAAACATGCAGCAGACAATCTCTGAAAACTACAACATGCAAAGTAGATTGAAAAAAAAGTTTCAAGATTTGTAGAAAAGTTGATTCCAATATAATCAATATGGCTTCTATACATAGCACTTATCTTATATTTCCAAACAGTAGCCATGTCAGTACTACTGCATGGCTGAAACACTTGGAGAAAAACTAGATAGGAAGTACAAAAGAATACTGCATGCTGTTTTGAACAAATCCTGAAAACAGCAGTTGTATAGCCATCTACCTTTCATTTTGGAAATCATCCAAGACATGCTGGGAACTGCTGGAGAAGTAAGGACAAACTTATAAGTGATGTTCCCCTATGGACTCCTACACATGGATACAGTGTTGACTAATCAGTAAAAACTTATATTCACCAAGTCTGTGCGGGCACTGAATGTTGTCTAGAGCAGCACTACTTAAAGTGCTGGTATGCAAGTAAGCAACTGTTGGTACATAGTTAAGTTCCAGTTTCACATTAATATAATATGTATAACATGTAATGCAAAATTAAATTGCATAAAATCTTTCTGTATTAAATATTATTCTTGGTTTGATTTCTTTATTTCTTTGCTTAATGGCATATCAACCTTCAGGGGTTATTTAATATCAAACCCATCCTTGTAGAAGAACAGTAGTAATACTATTTAACCCAAAGCTGGGATATTATTCTTTTCACATGCTGTGATACAATACAACAGAGAGAAATTAAATCTATGTACAAACTCGCTTGCTAACAGTATGTGGCACATTGGAAAAATATCTTACCAGTATGCCACATCAGGTAGTTTGAAAAGCACAGGTCTAAAGAACCTATCAAGTGCAATGACCAGTAGGGAAGGATAGAGAGAGAGAGAGTCAAGGGAATCTGTGGTATTGGCACCCCTTGATGATGATAATGACATAGTATCCATCAACCATATTATTAATGACATTATCATGCAACATTCTAAATGAAATTATGGACTACATTCAATGACTTTTTATAAGTAGATACAGGTGGTGTTATATCTACTTTGTTAACCATTTGGGATTTTTTTTTAACTTAAAAACATCATTATAAAATATCTTCAGTACAAAAAAAATGGTATGTGTGATTTTATATTAAAAAATTCTAAATATTGATATTTTAGAAATTAATCAAAATTTTAAAAGCTATGATTATGGTTTGGTAAAACTAGCTCATTCAGATATTTTAAGCCTAAAATAAGGAATCAATTTTTGCTTCCAACTTTTGTGCTGAAATGAAACATTACGAATATCAGTGATTTTTCTTTTCCCCTCAAGAAAAGATAACAATAACTTGAACTTATAAACAATATTTGATTGATAAAAAAGGACTCTCTCCAGCCTTTGAGATAGGAATTTAGTATCTGTTCATATCTCTCAGCTATCAGCCATGCCCTTTTCTTCAGGGAGAAAGTGGAAAAAAAAAAGTTCTGAGGATTTTGATCCATAGAGCAGCACCTCCTCATCACACTAAAGTGGAGAGTCAAATTAATCTGATGCCTTTGTGATACTGGTTATCACAGTGAATGGGCAAGTTTTATTCTGAGCCCCCTCATTCAATCAATCAACTGACCATGTGATACATATTTCTTCAAAAGATATATATACATATTTCTTCAAAAGATATATGACATTGTAAATTTTATTTCTATGTTTATTCACATCAATGTATTATTTTCTTGATAACATACTAGTACAAAAGGTTGTTTAAGTTTGATACAAAATAAATTTTAAGTAGATAAAATTTTGGAATTTATTCACATTTGCTGGGCATAACTTGGATCAAACTTGATTCTTGCTGTTAAGAAAATAAATTCATCAACAGAAATTAATGTTTTTTCCTTTCAATAACAAAAAAAATAAAAAAATAAAATCAGAGTCATGTCCAAAACACTAAATTTAAAGACAATATATTGTGTAAATAACAAAGACAATATCAATTGCAGGTGTAAAATTTCAAAGGATACCATTTGACACTCACAATCATGCTGTAAATATAAAATTCTAATAAATAGATAACGGGCTTGATCTGAACTCAGACCCAGCTATAATGCCAGACTTCAAAGTTGTTTTATGTCAAAATTTTTAAAAATCATGATAGGGCCTCCAACCCCCCCTTTCCCTAAAAAGCAAAAAACTCTTCTCACCATGCATGTTGAATATAAAAAAAAACAAACAAACATAAAATAAAAACAACTTATTTTTAGCATTATAAATTTTTGTTAGTAGTTAAAATAGTTTTTATATAAGTGACAGGAAATTATGAAAATACTTTTAGTATGAGGATATCCAAAACAAGTCACATGACTACCTATTTCAACCCATCATCAAATTCAGTTAATGTGTAGATATACAGGGATTCAAAATAGATTGTCAAAACCCTCCACCTTATAAAAATATTTCAACTTTATTATTAATTCTGTTCTCCAAAAGATAACTTAAGGTAATATTTTTGTCACTGTCTAAAAATTACCCATAATTCTTTTGGCACCAGTAGAACAACACAATACAGGATATTAATCTATTTTTAATTTATTTTCAAAGTAAAAAGAAAATTAGGAATTTTCAGGTTCATTTTGTATGATCTAAGAAAAAGATTTTTTTTAAATATCCAATTATAATATGGGGTTTTAAAAAACAACCAAAACCCATAATTTGTTAAAACCTACAAATTACTTTTGTTATTTATTTATTTATTTTAAAAAAAAATATCTTAGACCTTTATAGAAAATTAATTCTGATTTATTTTAATAGCATGGAAACCTGCCTAGGATTATTTTATACCTAGAGGTTAGGGAATTGCATTCATTGTATGCTTATATTTACATTTTTCATGTAGTTGTTTCTTAAGTTATTTTTATTTTTTATTTTTTGCACACTGTCATGTTGAATAATATTTAAACATATCTATTTGACTAAGAGAGAGGACCCTAACAGGTACTACCTCCCTGGGTCAGAGTGGTCTGTGGCAAATCTCCAGAAATGGAGTCTCACCATCAGATGCAGTTTAGTATCATACCCAGGACACTGTTTGGTGGTGGTTGGAGCTTACCCCTCTGCAGGGAATACAGTCAGTATATACTAATCCTTCAGCAGGGTGTGAAATTTATTCTGAGATGTTATCCTTTGGGGGGGGGGGCATTTATTATTGGTTGGTTGGATGATTGATTAATGGCATATCAACCCGTCTGGGGTTATGTCATGCCTAATGGTTAGGAGTAATATATGTTGTGTATTCATATTTATACTTTTTTAGTAATTGGTTTTAACAATGTGTTAGCACCATTGGGGGTCATGTTGTATGGTATTGATCAAGTTCATGTCTATATTCTATGGTATAATTTTATTTCCCTCAAAAAGGACAGAATGTCCTCCATGTTGACATTTTCAAATAGATCTTTCATATTGTTTGCATTAAAATTATGGTTTCTGATGTGAGCAAAAAAGCCTGCATTCCATGAATAAGTGTTTAATAGTCAAAGGTGTTTGACATATTTCACACTATGGTTGTTGTTCTTGTTTGAGTATATAGGAGTGCATTAGTCTTGTGTGACCAATGCGTAATCGGAACACAATGACTTGTTCCTTTCTAGACTTTCTTAAAGCTTGAAGGAATGAAGGCATTTATTACTACTATATAATAATAAAAAATTAATTTCATAAAACATTGCAATAATCTAATAATAAAAACTTAATAGTTGAAAAATCTAATGAATTATTAGAAATTGTCATCTAAATTCAGATATGAGTACTATCAATGAATATCAACAAAAAAGGTAAATTTCACTGTCACTTAGAAAAATGATTAGCAGTAAGGTGGGTTTGAATGTTAAAGAGAAAACAGGAGACAAAACACAAACAACAAGCATTGGCAGAATTTATCAGAAACAAAAAAACTTGACAGTGTAATGGACTTTTAAAAATTTTATTTTACTCATTAATACTTTTATTAATTTTTGACCAGTCTTTCTTTCACTATTTCTGCTACTTTTTATCAAATCTTTCAGATGCTTGTTCTATGATTGATTAATTGATTTTAATGGAATGTCTACAGTTGTTTTATACATAGATATTATAGAATTGTATTTATTGTTTAGCTCAGTCAGTAGAGAGTCTGCTTGGGACCCACAAGGTTCCTGATTTGATACCGGTCCTCGGCAACTCAGCGTATAAGTAACACAGGGATCTGTGCGGTAAAGTGAGGAGCTGATGGTAGGTGTGGCGCTCCACCTCAGATGCCAAAACAATCTCCGTGGTCTAGTGCTAGTGAAAAGGGGATAGACTTCCTCACTGTCTGGCTGATACCAACTTTAGGCCACCCCAACAACTTTTTTATTGTACATTTATATTTTTCTGTAGTTGATTCCTAAGATTTTTTTTAGCACAAAGTCCTATTGAATTCATATAATTTTTAAACAAATCGATTTGACCCACAGATGGAACCCTAGTAGGTACTACCACCAGTGTGTCAAAGTGGACCTGGGAGTAATGACAATGAAGGGGTACTCCACAGATGTGGAAACTTACCATCAGATGTAGTTTAGTGTCATATCTACGATATCACTTTTTTGGAGGGCAGGTCTTAACCTTCTGTAGGTGATACAGCCAGTGTATTCTAAAACCTGCCAAAAGGGCTACCTTATTATATGACTTTTAAATAAAGCTGCATAGATTATAAAAAGAACAAGACTGGTGATTACTATGTTTCCATGAGAGCAGAGATAAGAATTTGACCAAAGATTTACCAGTAGGTGTCATTTATATAAAAGGTATATTCCTTACTTTTCAAGTCACCACTACACTGCCAAGTTAATTATAATAAAAATTAGTAGTATTAGATGTAATAGTCTATGAATTTCTTAAATGAAGCATTGCCATTTGTTTGTTTTGTTTCTTTTAACCACATCAGCTGGGTAAGTGTCACAGATATGAATTTATCTAACCCCTCCGCCCCGGGCAGGATGTGGTACAAAGTACAACTGGTTTGAATTAAGAGTTTTCTTTATCGTATACTGGTTGCCTTTCCAAGGTTTAAGAACCCAGACTGCCCTACTATTTTTTCATAGCTGGGAAGAGAATGGATGTATTCATGCCTCCCAAGGGCATTAGCACAAAAGGAAATGCAAATAGACTCACCCATGATTTGAACTGTCACTAATTACATTTCTCACTATGATAACTATTATACTAAGCATAATTCGAAAAGTGCCATTGGTAGATGAAATCAGCAATCTTGGGTTTTCGTTTTTAATGGGGTGGTGCTGCTAGCATCATAACCCACTGGTTTGGAATTTTTCCTTCTGCTAGACCAGTTGCAAGGCTAAAAAGACCATTCTGCCCAACTATTTACCCACAGCTGGAGAAGAGAAAGATTCATGCCTTTCCCAAGGGCATTAGTGTGAAGTGAAATGCAAACAGTCAGTCTCATCCAGAATTTGAACTCAGTTTGTAAAGTTCATTTCTTCTGATGATAATAGTTAAGCCTCTATTGTCATAATTATTGTTATAATGCATGGGAAAAAAAAAAAGCTAGATGGGAACTACACAAGGATGTTGCGTGCTGTTTTGAACAAATCCAGGAAGCAAAACAGCAGTTGTATGGCCACTTACCTCCCATCACGCAAACCATCCAAGTAAGATGAGCAAGACCTGCTGGCACTGCTGGAGATGTAAGGACAACTAAGCAATGTTCTATGGACTCCTACATATGGACACATCAGTAAAAAGTTACATTCATCAGCTCTGTGCAGACACTGGGTGCTGTCTAAAAGGACTTACCAAGAGCGATGGCCAATAAGGAATCCGTGCTGTCGGTATGCCCTGATGATGATGATTCCCATGCTTCTTATTTAATGGTCTTAGGATGATGCAATAAAAAGCAACATAAATTAGATGAAAGGAAAACCAGTGAAAAGCTAATGACAATGCTCCATCTAAAAATTCATACACTATTACAATATGAGTGGGGGATCAATAAGTCTGTATCCTGACAGACACAAGATGAATTTGGATAGAATTTTAACTGTTTAATGTTGATGATTTATATTACTGATGGAGATTAAATGCATTTACAAGGGAGGAGATTATGTTGAAAAATAAATACTTGTATAAAATCATAGAATTACTGATGTACATACATATTGTGCAGCTCATGATGAACAAAACTAGTCCTCCCTCAACTTTTACAAAACAATGACAAGAAAATTTTTTTACCTGTACCACTATGACATGACCATTTTTTTCTTGCCACACTGACGCCTACATGGGCCACTAAGCACAAAGAAATATCTTACAGATAGTCCAGGTTAAAAATGCAGTATGAGTAAATAAGGACAGTTTAGCTCAGTCAGTAGAGCATCTGGAAGCAAGGTTCGATACCGGTTCTTGCCAACTCAGCACATGAGCTTAGATTTGTGAGGTGATGGTAAGTGTGGTGCTCCACCCCAGGCACGAAAAACAATCTCCATGGTCCAGCACTAGTGAAAAGAGTATAGACTCCCTTGTCCAGCTGATACTGACAAAAAGGCCACTTCCTAAATAAGAGCCGGTCCAGAAGAAAGCAGTTGCAACAAAGCACCAGCACATCAACATCTCCAGGGACAGCCTTCAAATGTGATATCTGTGGTCGAGAATGTTTTTCAAACATTGGACTTCAGTCACAGGACATGGGGGCACAAAAACTATATTATAATCTTCCGAGACTAAAATGCCAATAACTCAGTTGGTAGAACATCTGCATTGAAGCCACAACGTTCCAAGTTTGATAACAGTTCTTGCCCATTCAGTGCATGAGTAGTATAGCTTAGAATTTGTGTGGTAAATTGGGGAGCTGTTGGTAGGTGTGGTGCTCCACCCCAGGCACAAAAAATTCTCCCTGGTCTAGCGCTAGTGAAAAGAGTATAGACTCCCTCACTGTCTGGCTGATACTGACAAAAAGGCCACTTTACTTTTTTCTTTTAAGGGTAACCTAAAGCTAAACTTTTTTTAGACCATATTTTTTTGATGCAATTATCATTGGGGAATAAGAAAAGGCTGGCCTGCTTTCCAAGACTTTTCTCATTCCTCAATGATACTTGCATGGAAAAAATAGTCTGAAATAGTTTGGTTTTAGGGTTACACTTATTGTGCTTTTAACTTGGACTAAGAGCAAAACATGATTATTTAAAAAAAAAAAAAAAAAAAAAGTATTTTCCAACCAATCAGGATAGCAGGTGTCTGCAATTGCAGTCTGATGAATAAAGTGTATGACAACATTATGATAGCTGACAAATAGAATATTCAGCAAACACAAGTGAATCCTTTTATCATCCCTTATGAATTTACAGATAACACAGGAATAAATTCATAACATAGTTATGAATAAAGAAGTTAGAAGTGAAAATCCAATGCATTCCATTATCAAATACTCACAAACAGATTATCCAATCCTTTTTATTCTTTAGTCAGGGGTAATAAAAGATGAAAGTGGGAAATTTAACAGTGGAATCAAAAGTATGAGGGCATCCCAATGTAGTGTGATAGTTAGCAAGCTAGATTTGCAGATCAATTACTACTGAATAGCAAGTTCCATCCGTGCTGGATGCCCCATACTTGTGTCAAATCCTACCAATGGCAAACAAGCTGGGTGAATACTCATTGGTTAAGAAGTTTTAGTATAAGTAGTTATTTAATATTTCTTGTTTTCATCTACTGAAAACGATACCATTTTGATCGATTGATTTTAATTGTATGTCAACCAAAGCATCTAGAGTTATTTTATATCTAGAGAGGTTAGGCACATTCATTGCATATTCATATTTACATTTGTGTAGATGCTTAAAAATTTAAAAAAAAAAAATTTTTTTTGGGACCCTAACAGGTACTACCACTTCAGACCAGAGTTGACCTAGGAGTAATGGCAATGAAGAAATACTGTACCCTTTTCAGAATTGGAGACTCACCACCAGATTCAGTTTAGTGTCATACTCGGGATACCCCTTTTGGGGTGATTATACACCTCTGCAGGGGATACAGTCATCATATTCTAAACCTGCTGACAAGGAAAATCATTTGGTCTATCTTCAATGTGCAAAAAGGCAAGGTTGATGGTGATGTCATAGTAAGTTTAGTAAATCAAATAATTCTTTTATCAACTTTATTGAACTGAAAATAAATTTGATTCATATGACAGATTGATTTTAATGGCATGTCAACCCATCTAGGGTTATTTTATGCATAGAGGTTAGGAAATGCATTCATTATACATTCATATTTACATTTTCTGTGCAGTTGTTTAAGTGCTTTTTTTTTTTTTTTTTTTACACGGTCCTATGAAATATGAATAATTCTTAAACACATTTATTTGACCCATAGATGGGACCCTAACAGGCACTACCACTCCTAAATCAGAGTGGACTTGGGAGTAATGGCAATGAAGGTTATCTGATTTAATCTATATCCATATGTATTGATAATCTTACTAAATCACCAAGAATGCAAGAATTTATAAAAATTGAAGAGTCTGGGATACTAGCTGGATTGAGGCAAAGATCTTTTTTTTGTGGTGGGAGGAGGGAAGAAAAAAGTAGAGAGAAAAAAAAAAAAAAGTAGTGACAAGTGGTTCAACATTCCAGATAAAGAGAGAGCATAGCATGGTGTTCTGTAGTCATAGCAACAAAGGATGCTTCATAAGTATTTCCAGTGCATACAGCTTTACATACCAAGAAAAGTTCGTCCGGGCACTGTGGTTGCATGGCAACAAGAGGTTGCATGCGAGGAGTAACAGTCTTCTGTTTTGAGGCATTTTTTCCCATCTGACCGCAACAACATGAACAGATAGAGAGAGAGACAGAAAAAGAAAGAAGAAAAAAAAAAGAAAAGAAAAAACAGTTACATTAAATACAACCTGTCAGCCATTGAAAAGATAGGGGGAGGAGAAAGAGGATCAAGATACAGTCATTCAAGAAAAAAAAAAAAAAAAAAAAAAAAAGATAGAAAGAGAAAGATTCACATTTTATACATATCATTTGAAAATTCAAAACATACAGGTATTAATTAAACTCAGTCAAGCACATAATCAGGATGACGAAGAATTGTCACCTTAAAGTTTGAAAGAGCACCAAATTCTTCAGGTGGGATATGCTGGAGTGACAATTCTTCAGGTGATTGTTAGTTTATCTTCTACAATGAACCAAGCTTGATTTCTAATTGCCTTTAGATTACAAGAATTCATTTTTTATTCTTTGTTAACACTAGTACAAAATAAAAAACACCCTCCGGGTAATGTAAAAATAGATTTTTGAAACATATTGCCTGTGGGGTGGGAGTAAAAAATTCAATGTCAGCGAGTTTGTACCCTAAGTAAGTAAAATCATCAAATTCATTAAAGGATTAAAAAATAAAACAATTTGAAATGTAAACTTTAAATATGTATTAAAATAAAACAAACTATATATAGATATATAATACCAGTCATGTATTTATTAAAACTTGTTTTAAAAAACAATGAGGACTGTCTAATGTTGCATGTTCAAATTTTGAGTGTATTTATTCTGTTAATTACATCACTGCTTACGTGACGTAAGCAGTGACGTAATTTTTGTTACAGACAAAAACCGGAAGCGAGTCTCCATTATTAATAGATTACCAATTTAAAATTAATTTCAGCAAAGTCATCATACAAAATGTAATTCGAATAGTTTCATACCTTTATAGACATTTATGTCTTATGATCATCTTATCCCACCCCACTGATAAGTTTCCAAATTTTATGTCAACAGACCACAGTGTGTACTAAACAGCAATAAGAAGTTTTGATAAATAACTATTTCATTTTATATATTTGTCATCGTAATTATATGATTTAATCCAGTATCACATTTTTTTCAGGTGAACATTTGGGGTAATGAAACTTCAGGTGATACCAAGACCAAAGTAATATAGACCTGATAAAGATCAAATACTTCTTTAGAAAACTGGCTAATGATAGTCTGGTAGATAAGAATGTGGAATAGGAAAAAATTGTTTCCAAGCTAAATTTGGTTTTTTTTTTGAAGACTTAGGGTATCCTCTTTTAAAATTTGAAAACCGACTCCTGCGGAAAATTTTTAGGGGGGGGGGGTGATGGTATGCAAACCAGATCTATAAGACTAGCTTGCTAACCACTACATGATAAGATCTCATAAATATTTACTAAGCTTCTCTGACCAAATTAAGCACAAGTGGGGGGATGATGTGGAAGATAGTGTTTCATCAATCGACCAAATGGGGAAGGATTTGTTTACTTTGAAATATCATCAAGTTTTTTTTCTTCTCTTTTTTACCTGATCTGAAGCATTAACCACAAGGGTTAATATACAACTATCTCAATTTGGTAAAAGAAGGGAGTCTTGTTGGTTCTTGCTCCCAGAAGGAAATCAAAAGCTGTCAACCATCATTCCTGTCCAGGTGACAAAAAAACTTGACAAACATACATTTATAGTTTGGTCCTTGTATTTATTACTGGATGTTTTAATTTTTATCAAGTTAGGCTTTTTCTTTGGTTTTCCAACTATCATCCATTAGGAGGAGAAAACTCTTTGCATCTCTGTGTTGGGGTTCCTCAAAAAGGCTTCTAAAAATGTTAAGACCCTTGAAATATGTCCAACTATTTTTGTCATTCTCAAAACACAAAATAACTAAGTTTAACTAAATCTTTCAAATTCCATGTGACTGCCTCTAGCCAATGAATGAATGCCTATATGATTTTTAATTTCCCAGCCCTGACAATCAGATCTCTGACCTGTTACTGTCACAAAGTTACATTAATATATATATATATATATATATTATATATATATACTTAAAAATGAGTAACATCTATACATCTGCCAATTTTCTTCAAATAAAGAATTCTATAAAGACAAATATGAATTATTCATGGCACCAAAATTAAATGAGTTACCAAATATTCTTAAAGCATAAACTTATATTATCTATCATCTTGGGTCAGGGTTCATTGATTCTCTAGATAGATAGTGTACCAATTGTCTGCCCTTACTGGGATGGACTTGAGCGGAAAAGGGTTATCTTCCCTTGCTGCCAGTATTTGCCACTAGGCGTCACTACTGCCTGGCTATTTAAACTCAACCCGGGAAGTTCTGTCTCTCTTTGGTCTACAAAGTTGCACTAGACAAGTGATGTGTTTGTCCATTAAAGTGTGTGTGTGTGTGTGGGGGGGGTGCCACCCCCAACTATAGGCTTGTATCCATGTGTGTATGTAGCCTTTTATAGAATCCTGTCTTACTTCCTGAAGACTTTCATCCTGTTTGTATCTATATTGTATATTTCATGTGACATGTGCTCAGACAAAGTTTGTATTGTTATATGTACCTCTTTGTTTGGATTTTATTACATATGTTCACCTACGTGACTTCTCTGTAGCCTCCTAATGTATTATAAGAACCAGTTTTATATTATATATATATAATATATATATATATATATATATATATCTAATACAAATACTTTGCAAACATATCTTTTTGACCAATAGATGGGACCTTAACAGGTACTACCACACTGGGTCAGAATAGACCTTGGTATAATGGCCATGAAGGGGGTACTCCACACTATTCAGGGATCCAGAACTGCAGCCTCACCACCAAATGCAGTTTAGTGTCATACCCAGGAAACACCCTTTTTCAGGTGGGTGGAGGAAAGTCTTACTCCTCTGCAGAGAATACAGCCAGCATATTCTAAGCCATACCAACAAGTTTTCCAGTCCTAATTTTAGATACTTAAATTTTTCTTAATGTGAATTTACACGCTGAAATTAGATATTCTTTATGAAAAACAGAACAAAAAACAAGTGAATTAATGTGATCATGGATATTAAGAATTCTGCATTTGCAATGGATCTTTTACATCAACTGTAATGATAAATTTGAACATGAAAAAAAAAATTGTTGAAGATAATTATTTAAGATGATTGTTCAAAATTTTGTTTGTATTTGATACAATTCAACTATCATTTACACATTTATTGATTGAGTGATTTTAGGGCTCATTTTCAGGAATGTATTATATATGAAGATATATGGAAAAAAAAGAAAAGGGGGGGGGGTGAAAAAAAAAAAGCAAGTTACCAAACAAATGAAGAAATGATTGGGAAATTGTGTTTTAAAGCTGATCGACTTGACAAGTAAAAACAGTATTAATAAAAATTAAAAATTAAAAAAAAACATTTTAAGGAGACTAAAAATAACAACCAGAGACCAGAGACTGTGAGAGAGAAAGAAAGAGAGAAAGAAAGAAGAAAAACTCAAAAGAAAACAAAGAATTTTAAAAATAAATTCCTCAGTCATTGTATTAATGACAGGAATGGTTAAATTCCAATATTTCAAAGATTATGAATAATGTTCAAGAAGCACCAACAACCCCCCCCCAAAAAAAAAAACTTACCCACCCATCCCCATCATACACTGAAACTTAATAAATACAATGAAGGCAAAGGTTCTGCATTTGTTTTGTCAATAAATCACAACAAATAATTTTAGGTTGCCTATGAAATATATCAATTTCCTTGGCTGACAAATTTTTATTGATTTTAAATTTCACACTTATTTTGACAAGAGAAATTGAATTTCTTGTTTTTAATATCAAGAAAAGAAAAATTATAAATTATAAAAAAGGAGGAGAGAAAAAAAAAAAAAAAAAAAGACAATTGGGTTGGATTAAAACAACCAAAAGTTGTTGAAATAAGTAAAAATACCTACAAACTTGTTAGATATTAAAATAAAACCTTTCAATTGTTCATATACAAGAAAGAGAGAATATGTGAGAGTGAATGTGACTGCGCAAGACACTGAATCTTAGCGGGAGGAGTGCGCAAGACACTGAATCTTAGCGGGAGGAGTGCGCAAGACACTGAATCTTAGCGGGAGAGTGCGCATGTGCGCCAGAGAGTGAATCTTAGCGGGAGGAGTGCGCAAGAGACTGAATCTTAGCGGGAGGAGTGCACATGTGCGCCAGAGAGTGAATCTTAGCGGGAGGAGTGCACAAGAGGAGTGCCAAGAGACTGAATCTTAGCGGGAGGAGTGCGCAAGAGACTGAATCTTAGCGGAGGAGTGCGCAAGAGAAGAGACTGAATCTTAGCGGGAGGAGTGCGCAAGAGACTGAATCTTAGTGGAGGAGTGCGCAGTGCGCAGAGAGTGAATCTTGTGCGCCAGAGAGTGAATCTTAGCAGGAGGAGTGCACATGTGCGCCAGAGAGTGAATCTTAGCAGGAGGAGTGCACAAGAGACTGAATCTTAGTGGGAGGAGTGCACATGTCCGCAGAGAGTGAATCTTAACGGAGGAGTGCGCAAGAGACTGAATCTTAGTGGGAGGAGTGCGCATGTGCGCCAGAGAGTGAATCTTAGCGGGAGGAGTGCACAAGAGACTGAATCTTAGTGGGAGGAGTGCGCATGTGCGCTAGAGAGTGAACCTTAGCGGGAGGAGTGCACAAGAGAGTGAATCTTAGCGGGAGGAGTGCACAAGAGACTGAATCTTAGTGGGAGGAGTGCACAAGAGACTGAATCTTAGCGGGAGGAGTGCCAAGAGACTGAATCTTAGCGGGAGGAGTGCACAAGAGACTGGAATCTTAGTGGGAGGAGTGCGCAAGACACTGAATCTTAGTGAGAGGAGTGCGCAAGACACTGAATCAGGAGTGCGCAAGACACTGAATCTAGCGGGAGGAGTGCGCAAGACACTGAATCTTAGCGGGAGGAGTGCGCATATGCG
>CM042138.1:94706892-94786149 GCA_023376005.1 Doryteuthis pealeii
TGGAGATGATGATGATGATAAAAGGAAAGGATAGCAAATATAGCCCTTTCCTTTTAGCTCTCTACTACAGTTTAAAAGGGATGGAAAAAAGCTGAGTTTTTCATACAAATGCAAGGACAGACATAGCACTTCTATTTTAACCAAAAAACATGAAAGACTGATCTGAAATCATGAAAAGTTACCCTCTTTCTAATGGTCAGTCTAGTACTTGAAATACATGAATGCTATTCTGTTCTTTTCTGTCTTTGCATTCTTCTTTTCTCAGACCTTCTCTCTAAAAATTTCATCAATGCAATTGATTTTTCTTCTTTTTTCTTTCTTGCTACTGAAGAACATTTTTAGCCAATCATGTATTATTCCGTTCTTGTAGAGAACTGTTTTGGTTGTGGTTCCATAATCAATATTGACTTTTTATAGCTTTCAAGATTTTAAAAACCTGCCATACTGTCTAATAAGATTGTAAATAAAGAAAAAAAGAAGAAGAAAAATGACATTTAAGATTGAGTAATATGTTCTTAAAAGTTCTGCGCTGTTGGTGAGTGAGCACTGATGGCCAGAAAAGAGATGGAGGTGCAAAGGTAGACATTTGGGGTTAAGGGAATGATTCAGGGATAGGGAGAACAAAATAAGGGTGAAAAAGGAAGTAAAAACCAAGAGAGCAAGATGAAAGTGCAGAGAAAGAACAAAAAGGAGATCAGGTACAGCAAGTATAAGTAGTGAGGAAGATTGATTTTTAATGGCATGTCAACCTGTCTAAAGTTATTTTATGTCTATGAATTAGGAAATTGGATTCATATTTACATTTTTTGTGTAATTGTTAAATCTTTGCTTACCAATTTCCCCAACGGCTGTACCAAATTTCCTTGGTATTTTTTTACCTGTATGATGGGATATTTCAAAGTTCACGATCAATTCACCTCAGAACTATTCAAATAAAATCCTATTATTGTAATCCAAGTCCTTCTGCTCAATTATAATGAACTAATCATATGTTTTTGTACTTTGCCCACAGTGGTGAGAGAGCCGAAGTAGGCAAAGAGTTAAAGTTTTTTTGTTATGTTTTTTTCTTTACATGGTCCTATTGAATACAAATAATTTTTAAACAGATCTATTTGATCCGTAGATGGGGTTCTAATAGGCACTATTACTTCAGACCAGAGAGGACCCGAGAGTAATGCCAATCAAGGGTACTCCACATTCTCCAGATCTTCAAAATTATAGCATCATCAGATGCAGTTTAGTGTCATACCCAGGGTACCCATCTGGTGTGGGTGTCTTATTACTGATAAAAGTATTCTAAGTCCCACTGACAGGGCAACAGAGAGAAAGAAAAGGAAAGGATAACATAAATAGAGCCCTGTAGGGCATAGAAAGAAGTTAGAGAATTGAAGTAGGAAGAAAGGAAGGCTTGAATGAAAAAGGAAAAAAAAAAGTTGACGTTTTAAGATCACTAATCAGATATTAATAACTAAGAGAAGACAGCTCCATAAATATATGCCTTTCTCAAAGGGTATGTCTCTCTGGCAAGGCGAGTGATAACAAAAGTCAATCACTAGAAGACAGTAATAACAATATGAACAGCAGACACTATCATTATTTCTCTTTTCTTAGTTATATCTTTCAAAAAGTAGGAAACTACAGGAGGAAAAATTAAGTATTACAGCTCAAAAGAGAAAATGTCACTTGCATATTAGAATGTAAAAATAAAGTGATTATCCTGACCAATAAATATAGTCATCGTTGTCCTTCCATATGTAATTGAAGGATAGATAAAGAGAAGGCAGAACAAAGAAAACAGATACAAGAGAGAGGAAAGGAAAAAGAAGAAAAAAAAAGTAAAAGAGAACAGAAGGAACATAAATGAAGGGGGAGGATGAATTGTGATGTGAGTTAGAAGAAGAAGTACACTTGTTTGTTTGTTTCTGTATATACAAACAATTTTGCACAAGATATGCCATTAAGAAAATAACAGGTACAAGTCACAAGAAACTAGTAGCCACAGAAATTCATATCTATAGATGAGAGACTGAATAATAAACCTGCTTGCTTGGTTAGATATATGAAGGTAGGAATTATGTTGAGGCAGGGTCAGCACTATAATTTGCTTGACCAAACGTATATATTACATGTCAGCGTTGGTCTGCCTGTATATATACTGATAATAAACAATTTAAAGAAATGACCTCGAGGCAACAAGTGAAAAATCATTGGTTGAGAAATAATCAACAAAGATGTTGATGGAACCATTCTTTTTCGCTCTAATCATGTGATATTTGTTAAAGTCAAAAGTTTGCAGACAAATTAATAACTCAAATTCCTTGTTTTCACTTGGTTGGTAGGTTGGTTGGTTTTTACGGCATATCAACCCTTGCAGGGTTATTTTATGCCAAAGACATCTTATTTAATTCATTCTTGATGGGCATTGATTTTTTTTTTTAAACTCAGTTTTCTTAAACTCATTTTTTTCTATTTTACCCATAGATGGGACACTAACAGGTACTAATACTCTAGGTAAAAGTGGACTTAGAAGTAATGGCAATGAAGTGGTACTTCACACTCTCCAGAGCTCCAAAATTGGAATTTCACCATTAGATGCAGTTTAATGTCATACCCAAGGGTCTTAGAGTCCTGGGTATGCAAAAAAGAGCACTATATCCTTAATAAAGATAAGTCTCAGAATTATTTTGATATATAATTTGTGAAATTTTGATAATGCTTTTACTAGCTAGTATAAAACGTAAACTAAACACTTCACCACATGCCGACTGGACAAGCTTTGTTTTTTAAAAAATCATGTAAAGGGGTATTCTATTTCTCTTTAAAAAAAAAAAAAAAAAAATGCTAATATCCATACCTCTTGTTCTCTAAATAATGGGTTACAGCATAGAGATACATACAATTTAAGTGCAGAATCAGAAAAAACATACAATTGTACATAAAAATGCCAAGTCTTGTCAAAATTGCTCCATAAATAAATAAATGGTGAAATTACTGGATTTCTTTTGAATTAGTCCGTGATTTGACATTTTTTTTTTTTAGCAAAATCATGTCCACTTTTGTACCCCTAATTTCAGGGCTTTAAATACTCACAACACTGGGGATATTTGCATAATTCAAACAGTTTTGAACACCATTACAGAAATCTATATAACTAATGTAATTAAATAACAATAACCTCAAATAAAAAAAATCAACTGGGAATGCTACTTGTATGCTAGATGGAAGCATTTCTCACTTGGAAGCAAAAATCAAAGATGTTTAGTTTATGTCATTGCTGACATAACCAATATTGAAACAGCATAACCAAGATTTTTAGGGGACACAAAAAAGATATATAATTATCATATTTACCAACACACACACACACACACAGACAGATAAAAGCATCCAAATACCATGTTGTATCCAATGTGCCAGTATGCTAGCTGAGAAGCAAAGCACCTGAACTAGAATTGTACACAGTTGATAAAACCAGATGGCAGTCATCATTCCCTTAGGAGGCAAAAGAAATTGCCTAATTGATTCAATTGTCACTGAGGATTATAGCTTTCCATAACATCTGTTTTCCAAGTGAAATTGCATATTTCTATAGATGTCAATTGCAATTTTTGGGTGTTTATTTTCTATTATGTTGTGAACACTTTTTTCTTCATCTTCCCATTGGGAATTGTATTTCATACTCAGGATCTTCAGCTCAATGCTCTGCAACTAAAATGTGCTAGTAATATTTCTGGTTTAAAGACCTTGAAAACATTTCCTTATTTTTAAATCGATATATACCATGCCTGTCCAGAAGGTATCCGACTATTTTGAACATCTCAAGAAGTGGTCGAAAAACCTTGGTGTAAGTTTATGCATGAAGAATAGACACTCTCCCATAGGGTTGCTCATCTGGCAACGAGATGCTATTGAGTGAGCTGTAGCCTTATCAGTACTATAATCAGTATATTCTAAACCCGCAAGTTTAACAGATTTGAATTCAGAGTTTTCTTTCTCCTAGACAGATTGCCTAAGCAAGGTTAAAGAGCCCAGCCTCCCTACAATTTACCTATATCTGGAGGGAGAATAATTGGATTCATACTTTTATACTTGTTTATAGAATAATGTGTGCACATTTTATCTATTGGGACATGTTTGTGTATTCTTGTTAATACATTTTGTATGTTTATTATGGAAGTAAAATGTTTATGTATGTATTAAATGTTTGAAACCAACAAGAATTTAAAAAAAAAATGTATCTATTTGTAGAAAGGATGTAGACAATCCAAATCAGCATCACTTGCCATCAATAAGACCAGAGTTACAACCCCTCCCCCCATCACAATCCAGTAACCATATCCCGTAGTCTGGTTTGGTCATGGGGGCACTACTCCTGAATAGCCTGGCAGAGCCCATTGCCTTCCAGGTCTAAATTAAGAATTTTCCTTCACTTAGGCTGGTTGTCACATCAAGGCTAAAAAAAGCTGTCCTACTACTCACCCATAGCTAAAGGGAGAATAGTTGGATTAATATTTTTCCCAAGGGTATTATCACTATGAAATGTAAGAGCCTCATTCAGGGTTTGAACTTCCATTATGCCACGAGTGCCTCCTATAATTATAATTATTATACTATTTTCTTAAAATGATTCTTACGTTATTATATCATATCATTTTTATATAAATAGTATTGATCCAATTTTTGCAGATTTGTACGTAACTTTAACACAGCAAAAATGGCACATTATATTGAGATAGCATCAAAATGTTCTCAGAGAATAAAGCAATTTCCAGTCAAATCTGCAACTTAATAGAATGAGGAATTTATGATTACTCTGATCATTATAATTTTTCAAGGGAGATAACTATTACATGCAAGGTATAGAGTACTTTCCATCATTTAAGTCTAATTCCAACACTGATAACGACTACACCACGAGCACCTCTATCAGAGATCGAGATAAAAAAAAGACAATTGAGGCAGAAGAGCATTGGCATCCACCATTTTTCAAGACTGGAATGTCCAGTGGCTTGTCAATTGTTGGAATATTTTGTCATATAAGGTGTGCTGTAGCCAACCACTTAAACTTATAGACTGTGTGAGCGCATGGATTAAAGCCAGCCAATCAACACGCACGAATACGTGGTTAGTTAACTATTTAATTGCCAATCTTGAAAGCCATTCACTTGTTTGTATTCGACACAGACGAACAGATCAGCAAGGACTCTGCTTAACACAAGGATTCTGTCTAACATTAAGGAATACAAGGGATCTTCACTGTGAAGTGCTCTCACCTGCAACCTAAAAATGGCCACAAAAATCATAACATTAATCAGTTGCATGGTCAACAAGGACATTGTGGTCAATAAGTGAGGCTTTGTAATGTTGACTTGTTCCCACATGTTGAGCCATCTGGAATTGCTGTTTTAGGGCAAAAGAAAAAGTACTTATACTTTTTATTAAAAAAAAAACAAAAAAACTAGCACACACACACAAATATTCAAGTGGTTATGCACTTGATATTACACATTAAAAGAAACTTGCAAATAACATGAAGGATCAATATAACAGAAATGACTCAGTAGTCAGACCAGTGAACTGGGGGCCATAATAATTCTGCTAGTCTATTCATTAATTTGTGTGTTACACTCATCAACATACTCTCCCTGTAGCCAAAGCATCTCATCATGGTGTAATGGTTAGTAAGCGAGTCTTGCAGATCTATTACTACTGAATAGCAAGTTTGATCCTTGCTGGATATCTCATACTTTTAACTATGTGTCACATCCAACCAGTGGCGAATGGATTGGGTAAATACCTACCCTCCCTGCAGCAAAGTGGGATATTTTTAAACATCAGAGCTTACCTTGTTTCCTGGTCTAACCATGCCAATAAAAAAATTTTGACACTAGAAATTAGGGGTTGTTTATTACACTAAGTGGTTCTTCAAGTATATATGGTAATTATTACTATTAGTAGGACCCATGGAAATTTCATGGAACAAAATAAAAATAATCAAGGAACTATTTAAGCAAGAAAGGATGATTTACAATTTTATTACATATAAATCCTATTATTGCCTTTGCAATAAATTAAAAATATACAATACCATATATGCTTGCAGATAGGTTGCAACTTTTTTTTTTTTTATCCAAAAATTCTGCCAAAATCAGTGATGCAACCTATCCATATAAATGTAGAACGACACTACTTTAATTTTTATTTATCATTTAGTTGCAACGATCAGCAATTGCAATGATGCAAAATGCGTACAATATGCATTTGAAAGCTTTCGAAGCCTTTTGTATAGGTATATATATATATATATATATATATATATAATATAAGAAAATGTTTTCAAAAATATAACAGACACAAGTGTCTTGTTATATTTTTGAAAACATTTTCTTCACATATTGTCGGATTAATTTCCTCATCGTATTTCTCTCTCTCTCTCTCTATATATAAGATTCCTACCAACTCAGTGTTTTAAACTAACCTGATGCTGATGACTGTTATGCTTTTTTATCCAGGCTCATTTACAATCATAGAACTAAGAAATACAACTCTTATTTCTATGTTTGCATTATGCATCACAGTCTATGGTAAAGTGTTCTAAATTTAATATTTGTAAGCAAAGTCTTGAAACAAAAAGGTGAATATTTGATAATTTTTATGTTAGAATAGGTCAAGTAACTAACCAGATTATAATGCGACCTATCTGAGGGTCAACTGCAAATACCCACTTTCACAACTACAAATTAGAGGTGTGGCCTATCTGCGAGTATATATGGTAATCTATATAATACTTAATACACATGATTTGTTAGTATCAGAAACTACAAGATCAATATAGTTACATATTCAATTTTATGGATAACAGTATTGCTGATACAGAGGAATCTTCAGGTCTTTTTCCTTTTCAGCCTTTGACAGAATGTCGGAGTTTATTGGATCCTCAGAGCCCAGCAGATCTTCAGCAAACCAATATGCACTAATTTATGATTACTATGCTACTTAGTAAGGATAGATGAAGTTAGCAAAGGCCAATTCCATTGGAGTTGAACACAGTGTATGATCTGATGCAAATTATCCTTTCTTGCTTAAATAGCTCCTCTTAATTTTTTTTTCTCTTTCTGTTCTGTGGAATTTCTACGGGTTCTGCTAGCGAAGGATCAATATAACTGAAATAGTTCAGTAGTCAGAACAGTGAACTGGATGCCATAAAGCATATAAAAACCTATTAGCCACAACTAATTGATAACAAGAATGCTTCTAGAGATACGCTGGGTAACATGTTAGTCTTGCAATGCTGAACTTGATCATTGCTGAGTGTTCCACAAAATGTAACATTTTGCCAAAAACTAGTCTAATCCACACACACAAAAAAAAAAAAAAAAAAAAAAGTTAAAAAAAAAAAAAAAAAAAAAAAAAAAAATCAATGAAATCTGTTCTATACTGTAGAGACATCATATTAAAGAAGCAGAGATCAAGTCTCTTATATCCATTTGATACAAAAGCATCTAATATCACAACTGCTGAACAAACAGGACACAAGGTCTACATTTCCATTCTTGGTTCATAAATATCTAATATCATAACCTCAGTCATTCAATAGAGCAAATGACTAATAGAGATATTAACAGTTCCAAGCATAGCATCTTTTAAAAGCAAAATTATCATCAACTTTTAATGATAGGCTAATTCCCAAAGTGCTCATTCTTTACTTATCAAAGACCTAATCTGTATATATAAAAGCCAGTGTCCATTGCTTTGTGTATAAAACATATCAAGCTAGTATCACAGAAAAATTAAAAAGCAACAGAGTAATTAATGACACATTTCAAGGAAATTAACATATCATTGCAGAGTATTGGATATGGTTCATTAGTTTTATGGTTCATTCAACCCTTATGATAGGAAATTTAACCCTTAGAACCCTGGAGCTTCCCATGTCTCTCCCACCCCCTTGGATCCCGGCTTGAAAAATACCTAAAAATGTAAAATGCTGTAATTTTTTATTTAACTGCTTTACAGGCTGATAAATAACTGGTTACAACATTTTATAGACAATTTAAGAAACTACAGGAGTATCTTTATCAGAAAAGCAGAACTGACATTACGGAAACCACTTGGAGAAGAATCTAAAAATGTGTTGACAGAGATAGTGAAGAAGTGGAAACATTAAAACCATAATATCATCAAGGAACTACCATAGAAAATGTTTTGTTTTTTTAAACTTCTTGTATATTAGAAAAATAAAACTATATATAAAATTGCAACATTTCATTGGCAATGGAGATGTAGAAGTGGTGAATCCCCTGCCAGATTTCCAGCTGCCTGGCTATATGTACTTCTCCAAAGTACAGAGTGTGATGTTAACCTATTAAACCTTGCTTAAGAAATTAACCCTGTGTCACACCATGCTCATGTGGAGGGGGTCAATATATATATATATATATATATATATATATATATATATATTTTCTTTTCTTTTTTCTTCTAATTAGGAGCACAAATACTAGCCACTCAGCTTCAAAGGATTAATAACTGTTGTCATAAGGGTAAAGTCTTTAAACATTAGTCTGATTTCCCTGATTATAGAAATAAATTAACTGTCCCAGCTTTTTCCTTTGCAGCTATAGGTGCACAAATTGCAGTCTTAACAGTACATGGTCTATACTGCTTCAAAGTACATAGTCAAATCTATCATATTTAACATCATATGACAGGCAATAGTAGTAATTCAGTAACAACACCATAATCATGGTGGTTTGAAGATTATAAAAAGATCTACAAGAAAATCAACTAAATATGTGTGCCTGGTTAGTGGGGGTATTCTTCTCAGTTAATTTTTTTTCTCCAACAATCAGTTCTTTGGTGGATGTTTTCTATCAAACATATGACTGAACATGATTGATTTTAATGGCATATCAACCATATAGGGTTATTTTATGCATAGAGGTTAGGGAATTGTGTTTATTGAATTTTCATATTTACATTTTGTATGTAGTTGAATAAATTTTAAACAGATCTATTTGACCCATAGATGGGACACTAACAGGTACTACCACTCGCGACCAGAGTGGACCTGTGAGTAATGGCAATGAAGGGATACTCCATATTCCCCAGATCTTCAGAATTGGAGTCTAACCATTAGTTGCATTTTAATGTCATATGAAGAACACCCCTTGGGTGGGGGTGGGGGGTCTTACCCCTCTGTAAGGAATACAGCATATTGTAAGCCCTGTTGATAAGGCAGTGACTGAACAGGAGACCTGATGAATAGTAGGTTACTTTTATAGATCACTGCTAGTGTGAAGAGTTTAATTTATTAAATGTACTATACTCATGACTTTGCTAAACTAAGTCAGTAAATATCAAAACAACTATTAACAATGCATAAACTGCAAAAAAACAATCAAAAATCGATATACATAGATATGTCAATAAGTCAATATGCCTAACAATTACCTCCCCTCCAAAAAATATCTTTATTTTACTCGGATATTTTTTTTAACATCAATTACATAGATTGAACATTAAACAATCAACATTTCAGATCAAAATTCACCTAATAATTATATAGAATTATTGATACAGCATTATTTGATATATTATATACCCCGAGGTGCTCATGGTGTAATGGTTATTGTTAAAATCCAGGACGAGGTTGGTTGCCTTTCACATAATGCTAATACCCTTGAGAAAGGTATGAATCCAACTATTCTCCTTCCAGTTATGAGTAAATAGTAAGGCTCTTTAACCTTGACAAATCAATCAATCGTGGATGAAAAAAAAAAAAAAAAAAAAAATGAATTCAAACCTGTTAAACACCGCTTAAAAATTGAACTTCTGTCACATCTTGCTAGTGCAGAGGGGTTGGGAAATACATGATATACCCTGAGATCTACTCAAATGAATATCAGCAAAATTGCTTATATAGCAACTAAAATCTAGAAGTTTAATTCATATTTTGGAGAGGGATCAGTGTGAATGTTTTGCATTTAAAATTGATGTATTCTGTGTTTATTTTATTTAATAAGCTGAAAGATAACCTACTTTCTACAGGTTTTGATCGACAATTATAGGTAGTTTCAAAGACCAGCTCAAAAGGTTTACACTTCCATTCTTGTTAAGAGTTTGCATTTAAATGCCCTGCCAAGCTTTTTTTACTGGTAACCATACACACTTAAGTTTCTTTAATGAAACTTTTATTATAACTATGTTCTTTTAGTTATAACAAAAATTAATAATTATGAAAATTAATAATGAAGGCTAATGAGAAAAACAAAAAAAAGCATCTACATGAATAAGCAATTATATTCATAAATGGGACTGTAACTAAGGTATAATAGAAAGAAACTTTAGTTGATTGATTTTAATGGTAGGTTAACTCATTCAGGGTTATTTAAAACTTAAAGCTTAGGGAATTGCATTCATTGTAAATTTATATTGACATGTTTTGTGTAGTTGTTTCTAAAAGAGTTCTTTTTTTACTGTTATATGATATCAAATACTCCTATCTAATACAAATAATTTGCACACAGTTGTATGATTTCAAGTATTCCTATCTAAAACAAATAATTATATGGTTTCAAGCACTTATTTGTATTTAATTATAATCATTTGTTTGCACACAGTTATATGGTTTCAAGTTACTAATAATAATCCATAGTAAACAATTTTAACTTCAAGTAATTTATTAATACAAATAATTTACATCAAATATCAATAATTTTTCAACAGATCTATTTGAGCCATAGATAGGACACTAACAGGTACAGCCACTCTGCACTAAAGTGGACCTGGGAGTAATGACAATGAAGGGGTATTCCACACTTCTAAGATCTTCAGAACTGGTGCTTCACCATCAGATGCAGTTTAGTGTCAAACCTAGGAATACCCTTTTCTTTTCTTGTGGGTAGGGGTCTTATCCCTCTAGGGGATTTGGTCAGTATATTCTAAGCCCCACCAACAAGGCAAAAAAATAAATCTTAGATTTATTAAACATTTAGAAAGGGAACTATAAGTTGATTATCTCCACTTAAACAGTTTATGAAATGTTTGGTCTTGCCTTGTATCCAAGATAATTGTATATTTCTCACTAGGGTCAGCAGTTGACATTTGTGTCCAAGTAAAAAAAGTCATCACTTGTTAGTTTATCTATATTATTATGATACTCTTGTTCCTTAATCTTCTAACCGTTATTATTGTGCAACACCCTCTGGTTAAAAAGGAGATCACCCAAATCATCCATAATGAAATGCAAAAATCTAAATCCTGTCTATTTGGTGTCGCTTAATCACTGAATTCTTATTTCTTATAAGTATCATCACCTCCGCTAAATAAGGGCCATTCTGTTTTTATCATAAATAAAGAAGGAAAAAGGACATGCTACACATAAGCAAGAGAGAGTTAAATCAATAATATAATACGTTTTTTCAAATTGAACTATTTCGAAATAGATCTTAAGTAAACATATCAAACGTAGTAGTAATTAAATTATTATACCGTGATATATCCACAGGTCCTACTGGTATATATTATCAATAATCTT
This sequence comes from Doryteuthis pealeii, assembly GCA_023376005.1. Lineage (NCBI taxonomy): Eukaryota > Metazoa > Mollusca > Cephalopoda > Myopsida > Loliginidae > Doryteuthis > Doryteuthis pealeii. Next base: position 94,718,432 of record CM042138.1, read on the forward strand.
ACCCCCAGAAAGACTAGTTACACTTTAATAAATAGCTGAACTCAATCAGTAAGTTGTACCTCATGGTTGGGACTAATGAGATAAATGCCAATATATGATTACATATAATTATATAACATGGATTATTTTGTGTTTATGAAGTTCATTAATAAACAAGTTATCACTCACAAAGCTAACACTTTGGTCAATAATTTGGGAGGATTGAAAATAATACAAATTAACAATTATAGAGCCAAGGAAGAAAAACAATTATGTAGCTTAATGAGAAAAACAAAATATGTCTATGTACATAAGCAATTATATTCATAAACAGGAAAGTAAATCCTAATATACACTGCTTTATATACAAATGCATATATATGTACACACACACAAATTTAAAGATTGATCTATTGATTGATTTTACCAGGAGTTATTTTATGCCTGTAGGTTAGGGAATTACATATATGTCTATATTTACATATTTTGTGTAGTTTATTAAAGTCTTTTTGCACACAGTTATATATCAAATATTCCAATCCAATACAAATAATTTTCAACAGAACTATTTAACCCATAGGTGAGACCCTAACAGGTACTGCCACTTCGGGTTAGAATGGACCTGGGGGTAATGGCAATAAAGGGGTACTCCACTCTCCAGAACTGGGGCCTCACCATCATATACAGTTTAGTGTCATATCCAGGACACCCTGTGGAGGGGAAGTCTTAAATCTCTGCCCAGAATACAGTCAGCATATTCTAAACCCCACTGACTAGCCTTTACCTTAATTCAAAATCTGGCAAAATTAGCAGAAGATGCAAACTGGCTAACAATGTTTCAACCAAGTCATACACTTATCTTGTAATCTATACATATATAAAGGGCAGATAGTGTATGTATGTCTGGATGAAACTAAAACAATTAACAACAAAGTAAATATAAATACACATTAAGTATCACCAGTTCTTGCTTTGTGTGCAAAAATGAAAAGATTTGATTTATATACAAAGGTATTTAAAAAGATTAAGATATACATAAAAATAACATTGAAATTCTACTTAAAAATGTCCAGTATTCGTAAATCTCAAAAGTAAATAAATCAATACACCAGGTTTTTTTCCCATCTACCCAGTTGACGCTGGGGAGCCACTTCTAGTTTAAGGTATAAAAGAGGCCACCCAACTTACATTCATACTCTGTTGGCAAGACTTAGAATATGCAACCTGTATCCCTGGAGAGAGGTAAGAAAAAAGTGTCCTGGGTATGATACTAAACTGCATCTAATGGTGAGGCTCCAGTTCTGGTGATCTGGGGAGTGTTGAGTACCACTTCATTGACATTATTCCCAAGTCCACAGACTAAGAGTGGTAGTACCTATTAGGGTCCCATATATGGGTCAAACAATTATTTGTATTATTTGATATTTGTCTGAATTCTTTTTAGAATACATGATATAACTATATGCAAAAAACTCTTGAGACAACTACACAAAAAATGTGAATATAAAATGAATGCAATTCCCTAAACATCCTTGATGGGTTGATATGCCATTAAAATCAATCAATCAACAAACCAACTTACATTTGCAGTACAGACCTTCTTTTGACATTTATACAATTTGATGCTGATAGCTTTTTAATTTAGCGCGTCCCGGGACACACGGATTTGATTTGAATGAGTCCCTAGGAAACTTGATGGGTCCCAACTAAAGTTTCTTAATAAATTGTAGGGTTTTTATTTATGAACAACTAAAGCCGTCTAACCCCTACCTTGTACCCCATACAGTGTAATTCGTTTCCAAGAAAATTATTGAAATGTATTTACAATTAGCTGGAAATGGTGGGTGAAAAAAAACAAACAAAACACTAGGACACATGGATATGATTTTTATGTGTCAGTGATGCAGGACGCATACCTATCAGCATCTCTGCACTTCTATAACACAAATTATAAGGACAGTGATGCTGATGGCTTTTTAATTTAGTGTGTCCTGTGTGACGCAGATATTTGCTTTGAATGAGTCCCCGGGAAAATTTATGGGTTCCAACTACAGCCATCTAACTCCTACCTTGTAACCTATCCTGTGTAATTAATTTCTAAGAAACTATCGAAATGTATTTACAGTTAGCTTGAAATGGTGAGGGAAGAAAAAAGAAAAACACTGGGATGCATGGATACAATTTTACTGCGTCCTTTTAGATTTTTGCACGCAGTACCTATCAGCATCTCTGTAAGGATATATATATATATATATAATATATATATATATATATATATATATACACACAACCTCAGGTACAATGATTTTTTGTTTGTTCTGAATTAAGATTTAGAGCTTTTGAGATCTTGGATAGATGAAACTATTGAAAATACTTCATTGGCAAAACTATCAAAAGAAACAGTCAGTGTTTGATTAATAACAAATGATAGTTTGGCAAAAATAACCACAATTAAATTCATTATAGACCTGACAGCATTCAAGGTTGGCATGGATTTTGTACTTAGTTCTGATATTGGGGTAAGGGAAGGTCAGAGAGAAAGTTTATATGTTGTGAGGGTTGCTACAAGGCAAAGTCAGAGATAAAGAGGGTTTAGGATAGGGAGAATGTAGCAGCACTTGTTTATGAGTTAATGAAATAACACATGGTGGTTGCAGGTTTTTTTTTTGTCCCCCTCCCCCCACTTTTTGATCTTCGCTATGGGAACAATATTTATCAAGCAAACAGAGAGTATGATTGGACTTCTTTGTGGATTAATTAATTGGCTTCTAAGTAAATGAACTGATGAGTTTATATTTCTGTAACTTGGCAGTCATTCAAAAAAAAATAGCAATGGTTTTGTGAAGGGCAGAATACAACTGGAAAATGGAAATGCTGCTGCAATGGTAAGCATAAAGTTTATGACATTTAGTGGTGCTGGAGGTGGGGGTAATTAACAAAGGATCCTGCAATAAGGGAAATTTTTTTTTTTAGATGAAAGAAAAAAAGGGGGGGGGGCACTCATTAAGAAAATTTGTTAACTTACAGAAAGAGCAGAAATTATTATCACAATCGCTGTAAAAAGTATCAACAAATTTTTTTGGGGAGGCAGGCATTTGAGTACTTGTGTACTTGATGAACAATATCATCAATACCGTTATATTCCATCGATTGATTTTAATGGCATGTTAATTGACTAGAGTAATCTTATGCCTAGAGGTTAGGGAATCACATTCATAATTACATTTTTTGTGCAGTTGTTTCTTAAGAGGTTTCTTTTTTTCTTTTTTTGCACATGGTCCTACTGAATACAAGTAATTTTTAAATAGATCTATTTAAATAACAGATGGGACCCTAACAAATATGACCATCCAAATGAAGTTTAGGGTCATATCCAGGACACTTTTTTTGGGGGAAAGGGGGTGTTTTACCTCTCAGCAGAAATTATCCGCAAATTTTATAGGTTAGTACTTATTCAAATTATACCCGTTAATTAAATATTAAATTGAAAATAATAGATTAGCAGGTTCCCTATCTTTAAAATAAACAAAACTGACTCAGAAGCCAAATAATTTTTTCTCTCAATAGGTTGCATTGAATCAAACAGTAATGTCCCCCTCCAATGAAATTTGGAAAAAAATAAGGGGGGGGGTACTTTTGATTTTAAAAGTTGGATTTAGTTAAATATATGAAAATATATGTAAATTTTCTAAATCCATTTCCAAGTTTTTAAAACTGATTCTGAATCATTTCTTTTAATATCTCTGATGAAAATTTACAAAAAAAATGTATAAGTAAATTGTGATCTTAGAATCATACACATACAAACAATCAATCATTCTATAGGCAAGAAAAAGATGAATTTCTTTTTATTTACCATATAAAAATAAAATATAATAAACTTTTACAATTTAACCCTACAAGATTTAACCTTTATCAATTCTAATCTATTAAAACCCAATGTCATGTCTTAATGCATTTGCACCAAATATGATTCTTGTTAATGTGTATCTTGTGTTCTTGCAATACGTATCATCATCACTGGTCTCTTAACTGGGTTTGATCATAGGAATGCAACACATGAAGCATGTCTTGTGCAGTAATATCCAATCAGAACTCGGCCCTCTCTAGGTCTATAACTAGTTTTTCTTGTCCTAGACAAGCTACCTAGCCAAGATTAAAGAGTCCAATCTGCCCTACTATTTACTAATAGCTGGAGGGACAGTAGTTGGATTCATACCTTTCAAAACGGTATTAGCACTATGTGAAATGCAAACAGCCTTGTCCAGGATTTGATCTCGAGTCGACAAGTTCATTTCCTACGACTAACCATTGCACCACGCACATCCATCTAAGCAATATGTACCACATTACTTGTGTATCATGTGACTTTCACAGGCCTAAACTTTAGCCTAAAGATACAAACTAAGCCTAGTCTTGATCAACTATTTACACACACACACACACACAAAATGTATCATGTTGTGTCACCCCCTAATATTAGGCTAAAATTTAGGTCTCAGAAAGTTGCATGATACACAAGTGTATACAATAAATCTTTTTAAAATATACGCTAAAAATCTTTCCACTCAGATATAAAGAAAAACTGTCAGTTTACCATAATTATTGTCAAACATTACACAGCACACAATGCAGAGATAAATAAAATAATTTAAAAAAGGCTTTTAAAAAAAAATAAATGGTATAAGATACACAAAATCAATGAGCACACAAAAGTTTAATGTATTAAAAAAAATATCTTTATATACAAAAAATTAAAAGTAAAAAAATCTAAATAAATAAAATAAAAAATACAAGAAATGTAACAAATGGGTCAAAGATTTTATCCGAAAAATAAGAGACAGATTGACAATCTTCCTGTCAAAATGGGACATTGCATTGTACAGCATGGATTTTTCAAACAGTATAAAAGATTATTCATAAATATTTCCCCTTTCTGGACAGTTTATTGGCATACAAAGTGCCTGCACTGGAGGCTGTCATCTCAGTAAGCATATGGCTGCATTCATCTAAAAGTGGTCATCTCTGAAATATTGCCAAATGTGGTCAATGACTTCCACAAATGACCAAGTGGGTCAGCACAGATCTGAATATGACCAAATCTTATTTTGAAAACATTGAAAGTAAAGATATACAGACAATAAAATACAATATACCAAATATTATAATGTCAGTAACATGCACATTATATATATATATATATCTGATTAAATAAAGAGTTAATTTCTTACCCCACACATATTCATCAAGATTAATTGATTTTAATGGCATGTTTACCCATCTAGAATTATTTTATGCTTAGGTTAGGGAATTGCATTCATATTAAAATAAGAATAATTTTCAAATAGATCTATTTGACCCATACATGAGAACTTAACAGGAACTACCACTCCGAGTCAAAATGGACCTGGTGTAATGTCAATGAAGGGGTATTCTACACTTTGCAGAGCTCCAGAACTGGAGCCTCAACATTAGATGCAGTTTAGTGTTATATCCAGGACACCTTTTTGTTTGTTGTTTTTTTTTTCTTTTCTTTTTACATATTTACTTATTGCAGGAGGATACAATTAGTGTATTCTATGACCCACCAACAGTATAGGCTTTCATATTTTACACCTTTATATTTCTACCACTTTAAATTATTCACACTAGCTTAACACATGGTAATTCCATAGTATATATGCATAATAATTGCAAAAATTCTGCTTCTATTTATATCTTAAAATAGTTAAATTAATAACAAATAAAAATAACAATCTTATTATAGTCTTGTAGTTATATCAGAAAAAAAGCATTTGAGAAAAAAATTAATTTTTCTATATTTAAAGACAAATGCTCACATTTTCAACTTCTCCCTTACTCCAAATCATTTCTTTCCTTACCCTTTTTCTTCCTCTTCTACCTTTTTCTTCACTATTCTCCTAATATTCAAGACATCTCTTCTTAACCTCTTAGATTTTATTAAAACATTCACTTTCACAAAAAGCAGCCAATACTACTTGTATATTCATAACTGAAAGTGTGACACACAAACAGATAAATTATTAGTATATGAGATTTGTTATATACATGCATCTTACACACAATGCTCATGCACATAACACAAGAGGGTCAATCCAGTAAGTTATCAATGTATTAATAAAGTTCATCATCATTGATAATAATCAATTATAGTGGGTGTCCTTGAAAAAGTCCCCAAGATTTTGGAAAAAAGACTGGAGGAATTGGAAATTAGAGGAAGAATCAAGACCATCTAGACAATAGCATTGTTGAGATAAGCTAGAATTCTCAGAAGAATCCTGGAAACCTTAAGAGACTTGCTGTCACTCAGACTCCAGTGAAAGACCACCAGCTAATGCTGGTATGAAAATCTCACAAGGAGTGATGTAATAATAGCCATTCTATTAAAACATTCACTTTCACAAAAAGCAACCAATACTACTTGTATATTCATAGCTGAAAGTGTGACACAAACAGATAAACTGTTAGTATATAAGATTTGTTATATACATGCATCTTACATACAATGCTCATGCACATAAAACAAGAGGGGTCATCCAAGTAAGTTAGTCGTACAAGCAGTTGCTACATCTGAATACTTGACTGTTGTTGACATGTGCCAGTTTAAGATAAATGTGGTGACTATAAGATAAAATAAACCAATTACAAAATGACATATCAGAAGGAAAACTGTTGTATACAGTGCACTTAATATTGACATATCACAAATAATTGTATTTAGCTTTATCATAAATTACTAGCTGAAGTACCCATCTACAGTGGGTAAGAGTTGGAGATTTGGATTGCAGACATAGTGAGGCCAAGAACAAAAAAAAAAGTCCTTCTACTCCTTTCATTTTTCTAAACGATGCCTATTTTACAATCTTGGTTGTCAGTTAAAAATATACATGAAATAGTAAAAAAAAAAAAAAAAAAAAAACAGCAATTGTTACTATAAAAAGATAAATATATATGGCAAAAAGATTTACTAATAATATTTTTATATTTTGCCAAATTAAAAAAAGAATTTTCTTAGTTTATAGGAAAAAACTCTAAAGAGATTTATCTATTCAAACATTTTTATTTTTATCCAGATTGTAGAAAAATAATGGCTTGTATCCTTTTTAATGGCATATTAACCTTTGTTGGTTATCTAGTGCCAAAGCCATCCTTGTAGAAGAACAGTAGTGGTACTATTTAACCTATAGCTGGGAAGATGATGGGTTCATACCTTTTCCAAAGATATTAGTTCAAAAGTGAATGCACTAGCATGACTGGAGTTCAAACTTGGTTACTAAGATGTTGCAGTCCAGCACGTTAGCCACTATGCCATAAGAACTCCCTTAAGAAATAATATCATTATTTTATATCTCCATCTTGAATAAATACCTATAAACCTAATTAATAATGTCTAATGAAATATGAATAATTATTTTTGTAAGACAAATGATTTATTTTTTTCTTTTGAAGTTTGAAAATTTAAAATTCTGTACCACTAGTTTTGCAGCAGCATTGTTTCCTATTGATTATTGTTAAATATCCCAATGAGAGCCCATTGTTAAAACTTTCCATGGGTCTAATAAGTATGCAGAGACGCTGATAGATGCCTGCATCCCTGATGCACAAAAATCTAAAAGGACGCAGTAAAATCATATCCATGCGTCCCAGTGTTTTTCTTTTTTTCTTCCTTCACCATTTCAAGCTAACTTTAAATACATTTCAATATTTTCTTATAAATGAATTACACAGGATAGGTTACAAGGCAGGAGTTAGACGGCTTTAGTTGTTTCCCCAGATCATAAATAAAAACCCTACAATCTATTAAGAAACTTTAGTTGGGACCCATAAATTTTCCCTAGGACTCATTCAAAGGAAAATATGTGCGTCCCAGGATGTACTAAATTAAAAAGCTATCTGCATCACCGAGTATGCATACTAAATTTGATAATTTTGTATCTTCTACAGGACAGAAACTTTTCCCCATTTATCAATATAGATATTACCATGGCTGAGGAGACAGAGTCGGAAGCAATTAAGGAGTCGTTAGAGTCGGAGCCAGTAAAACCATACTGATTCAAATGCCAGTTGAACTTACACTTTCTATGGCCCTAGTTTAGTCTGTACATATATATAGTCCCTACACCTTATAAATAGATTAATAAAAAAAATCATATTTTTATATTTATTTGTAGGTCATAATCACTTAATTAAATAGGAGTTGGAGTCTGAGTCAAAGGTTTTGTGTTCCAACTACATAGACCTGGATATTACATACATACATACATACTAGTCTACTCAGTTATTTATGAAATACTATTGTCTATACATTATCATCCTATATACCCAACATATGTATGTGTGTGTGTCTGCACCCAGACAAGACCCTATGACAATACTAACTGGCCCATTACTGTTCAACAATCAACATTTACCTCCTTATCTGTTGGCTGCAGTACAAAATCCTTGAGTGGAAAGTCAATTTTGCCTGGAAGCAAGTGGGGGTAATGTTAGCTAGGTGGGGGCAACATTTGGGTTATGAACTCAAAATGAACAGATAAAAATGGAGTCAGATTAATGCATGTATATAAAATACCAACTCTGAAGAAAAAAAAAAAAATTCCATATTCTACTTTTCATAAATTTGTAGAGGGTATGCATGGTATCACACAGAGCTCCTCACTATGGTTAGTTTGTATTCACCCAACCCCTCTGCAATGAACAGGATGTGACAAAAGGTCAATTCATTTTATTATATATTATAGTAAATGTAATGTGCATGACTTGCAGTGGCTTTACCTGTTAGTGTTATATCTATGGGTAAAATAGTATTATTATTATTATTAGATAGAAATACTTAAAACCATTTATCTACCCAACTCCTCTGCCATGAGCAGGATGTGACACAAGGTGAATGTTTTTAAGCAGAGTAAAACTGGTTTGAATTCATAGTTTTCCTTCTCCAAGACTGGTTATCTTACCAAGGCTAAAGAACCTAGTCTGCTCTACTATTTTTACCCATAACTGGAGGGAGAACATATGTATTCATGTCTTTCCCAAGGGCATTAGCACAAAGTGAAATGCAAACAACCTCTTCTAGGGTTTGAACTTGGGTCGCCTATTCCATTGCTTATAATGATAACCATTATGCTAAGTGCACCTCCCCTATGGTGTAAAGCAATTGGTTCCAAAGTAGCTGGTACAAATCTCATCACTGGATGCAGCAAAGAAAAAGAAGGTTGTTGGGGCAGCAAGGAGTCATCAGGCCCCTCAGAGAATTTTGTTTGCTTTGTTTTTAAAAAAAATCAGGATAACATCTAAATCAAAACCAATTAAATAACAAGTAGTTATACAAGAAAACATGGTTATATTGTGCTTGGTTGGTTGGTTGGTTTTATGGCATGTCAATACCTGTTTAATGTCAAAGTCATTTTTGCAAGCAATTATATAGTTTTAAATAACTAATGATAATCATATGTAAATTACAAGATTAAATAATTATTCTTAATACAAATAATTTACACACAAATATATGGTTTCAAGTATCCCTATATAATACTAATAAGTTTAAAAACAGGTCTATTTGACTCATAGATGGAACCTTAACAGGTACTATCACTCCAGGTCAAAGTGGACCTGTGAATAATGGCAATGAAGGGGTACTCCACATTAAATGATTAGATAGAAAAGAAAAAAGTAAACAAGTCCAAAAGTACATTAAACAGCAGACAATTATAGCTTTTGCCATATCAACATCTTCATGGGTCATGCAAAAGAATCAGTATTTTGCACCAAGTTTCCTTTGATGTAAAGATTGCTAAAAAAAGATGAAAATATTTAACAATTAAAATAATACTATTGATTAGTTAATAGACAAGGCTTTTAAAAAAGTTTATTCGCCTTATCTTCACACACAATACAAAAAGATTTCTTGCCTATAGTTGCATACATTAGGCATTTCAATATATATTAGATTAACAATGTGCATTCCATGAGATAAGTAATACAATGGCATATATATATATATATATATATATATATATATATATATATATACACACACACACACAGATTTCTACTTCTGAAGATGGCCATCTCTATAAGTAAGATTTGCAAATTGCACAGCCATGTTTGCAGATAACTCAACAGGACAGCTTTTCTTGAAGATTCTTCCACATATGTAACATTTTTTGTCAGCTGCAGTATGTGGCAGAATTCTGATACCCTTTCATCATATGTTCAGTTAAACTACTTGTTGCATATTAGGCAGGTGTTCTTTCCAGGTCCAACATGTAAGATGATGTATGTAGCTTGATTCTATCTACATTTGTGGGCTCGTGTTATAAAACCAGCTGTTGATAGGAACACATGATTTGGTTGTGTTGTAGATCAATGGGTAACACCTCATAATCCTGCTTTCAAAGAGCATGTTAGAGTTTATAGAGATCCATACATAGTTGTTTAAATGCTGTGTCTCCCTCATAAAATAGTTTATGACATTGATTGATCAGGTGCTCAGGACTCTCAGTTATTGAGGTTGATTTTTAAAGCCTTCAAGTTATTCCTCATGACATTGAAACACACACACACACTATAAACAATATTACAATAATGGGGGGCATGTTTTACATAATGGTTATCATTGTAGGAAATGAAATCTGGAAATGGATGAGGCTGTTTATGCCATTTCACTTCATGAAAAGCATGAATTTGTAGCCCCCCCCCCCGGTATGGGTAAAATAACAGGAAAGACTAAGTTCTTTAGCATTGGTTAGGCAACCAGTCTATAAGAGAAACTGAATTTAAAATGCTTATAAATTGACCTTGTGTCACATCTTACCTGGGGTGGAAGGGTTGGGTAAACATACAATATTTCTATATACAAATTAACTGGTTTTTTTAAAAGAGATGAGAAAGCTGCTTTTAATTATTTACTAATCTTAGTAGTGGTAGAAAGCCCAAAGAATGGGGCACACAGTGAGATTTGTACTCATTAGCAAAGGTTCATTTTCCTAGCTTACTAACCATTACACAACATGAAGCATTCAGATCTGCTTTTATATATAACATATCAAATTAGAGTGTTGATTTATGGCCAGGAATCTAAATGCTAAAATCAAATTATAGCACAAAAGATTTATCACCATTTAAAAATCACTTTCCATATGTGGAGAAATGTAGAACAAACACAAAATGTTACAATGGAAGTAAAATTTATTAGTGTCGATGTTCGAACATTTCGGTTTATAAAGAAACCTTCTTCAAGATAATATGAAACTAGTCAAGGAGAAAAACGTTTATATAGTTAAAAAGATAATAGATGTTTTGAATGTGTTGAGTTCAGAAAATGTGTAGAAAAGGTTTGTAACTGTTCGTTGATTAGCATTCATAATTGAATGTTAATGACGTGATTGATAAATAGGAAAGTGAAAGTCAAAATGTGATTGGAACATGTGAATTTGAAAAGCCAAGACAATATTGGTCCACGAGAAGATGTTTAAAAGGTGTGATGTATTCCATATAAATACCAATGTTTAAAAAAACAAAAACAAGAGAAGTATTAATAGTTTAACTATTTAATGTATATATATTATGTTGTGTTGTTGCTATGGTTGGGGTTTGTAGTTCTGTAGCTATTAATGATTGATTTACCTAGATGTGAAGGCATCTTTAAAAAAGCCAGGTCCATAATTAACATTCTCTATGTTACTCATCGTGCTGGCTTTCCATGGCATAGAAAAATGTGCTAAGATAATCTCATTGAATTTTTTTGATCCACTCCCCACCCCCAATTCAACCCCTTAAGACTGAGAAGAAAACCAACTTTATAAATACTTTAAGTGACAAACTGGGGAGATTTCACATGAGATGACATGGATAAGGAGAAACCTCAAGAGAGAAACAATCTCTTAATAGTAGTACAAAATCATGCCATAAGGGCTAATCATATCAAAGCAAAAATTGATAATACACAACATATTAGCAACAGTGAAAGAATGAAACAGTTTAGTAGATAAGAGAATGCAGCAAACTGGCACAAAAGGAGTAAAAGACTAGACATGACTGGTTGAGAAAAGAGATTCACTAGAAATTGTGCAAGAGATTAAAATTTGACCATATTAACAAATAGTAGGTGCACAAACCAAAATCTGTCCAAGAAAATGAGGCCCATAAAATTCTCTTGGATTTTGAGATACAAACAGATCACCAAATCCCGGCCAGAAGGCCAGACCTAATGTGAATTAAAAAAAAAAACAAAAAAAACATACAACTTGTCATATAGTAGATTACAGAGAAAACAAAAAGATAGACAAATACTTGAATCTTAGAGAGATGAAGAAGCTTTAGAACATGGAGGTGATGGTGATACCAATTGTAGTTGTAGAAGTACCTGGTTTCTTTGGAAACCCGTGTCCAGTGGCTTCGGCCTCTGGACCAGTTAATCAATATCAACAGTGTGATCCCAGGGGGCTATCCCCCCAAGCAACACCTACCCTCCTGATTTAAGGGGGCAGGGCTGGGTTTATTGCCAAGTGCCTGAGGCGCCCCAATTGAGGGGGAATGCCAACGGGATCTACGCATTTTTTGTGCCTACCATCCCATGAGCTTCAGTTCGTGGGTGGTTTCAGATTAAAAAGACCTTGTGTCATACCCGCATATGTGGGATGTGAGGTAAATAACTACCAATTGTAGTTGGAGCAATTGGAATGGTCCCTGGGGGTTTGGAGAGGAATTGGAGATCAGAGGAAGAATCAAAACCATCTAGACCACAGCACTGTCAAGATCAGCTAAAATACTTAGAAGTGTCCTGGAGGCCTGAGAAGACTTGTTGTCACAGACTTCAATGAAAAACAACCAGTTAAAACTGGTGTGAAAAATACACAGAGAATAAGTATTTATATAAACAAATGTTCATTTAGATGATTCAGCATTGTTCCACAAAATACTTTATCTCATCTTGCATTATGTTCTAGAAAGTCTGTAATGCTTGAAAACTATTGTTTACATAGAATAAAAAGGACCATTATTTCATGCAGCTTTTTCAAGTAGACATGGTTGAAAATTATTTGAAATACATCACGAATGGGAAAAATTCATTGGAAAAAAAAGAAAAAAAAATAAGACTAACATAAGGTTAAAGCAGAAACCTATTAAAATGAATTATAAAGGATGAAAAGAAAATGTTAAAAAAGGAATGGAAGCAGTGAGAGAAATGAGGAGGGGGTAATGGTGAATATGAAAAGGGGACAGAGGCATATAGTAAGAAAAAAAATTAATTGTTGGGTGAGATTATTGGAAAATATGAATCAGAGAGAGAGAGAGAGAGAGAGAGAGAGAGAGAGAGAGAGAGAGAGAGAGAGAGAGAGAGAGAGAGTGTGTGTGTGTGTGTGAGAGATGAGAGAAGAGAGAGAGAGAGAGAGAGAAGAGAGAGTGTGTGTGTGTGTGTGAGAGAGAGAGAGAGAGAGAGTGTGTGTGTGTGAGAGAAAGAGAGAGAGAGAGAGAGAGAGAGTGTGTGTGTGTGAGAGAATGAGAGAGAGAGAGAGAGAGAGAGAGAGAGAGAGAGAGAGAGAGAGAGAGAGAGAGAGAGAGAGAGAGAGAGAGTGTTAGGAGTTGAAATGCCAGAAATTGAAATACCAGGGGACAATAGCAGGAGGACAGGATTGGTAAGGGACACACAAAGAGAAAGAGAGACCTTTAGAAAACCTCAAATACAATATAAAGATACATTAAAAACAGGACAAACCAAAATATTTAAAAATAACAGAATTGGGTAGGTAAGTAGGTCATCTCTGAAGCAAAGGGTGGTTCAGCATCAATAAATTTTAATGGAGAGATTCATTTGAAATGGTGAAGAGTGGCCAACTAAAATTTTAGTATAAGGTTAAGACAGAAAGTCAAAACCTGAAAAGTAAAAGGAGATCAATCTAAAATAAATAAATAAATATAATAATAATAATAATAGTGGATGACCCAGAAATAAACAGACAAGGCTGCTACTATAAATCAACTAATTAGAACTTGGTATTTTCTGCCACTATCTCGAAGTATATATACTCTGGTGGCCTGAATTCTGACAGGGGAATCCCAATTTCTACATCACTATTGTATTGGCATTGCAGTCTCAGAAGACTATATAGTTCTTATGCCCCTGAAGTTACAACAACATTGACCACAGATGTCGCACGTGAAAGCTGTCCCTGCAGATGATGTGCCGGTGCTTTCTTCTGGACCTCTTGGCTTCATGGTGTTGTGCCAGGGTGACTTCAGACATGAACAGTCCACTACAGAGAGCCTGCTGCCACCATCAGGCTCACTGAAAGAAAGAGATTACACCTTTTTCTGGCAAGGGAAGCCTCCTGGTGAAACTAGGGAACATGGAGTTGGCTTTGCAGTCAAGAACACTCTACTGGGAGCAATAGTACCACCCATAGGTGGCTCAGAGAGAATCTTAACTCTGCCTGAACTCTACCATAGGACTTGTCCACCTGGTGAGGGTATACGCACCAACACTTGGCACCACTCAAGAAATAAAGGACCAATTTTATGATGAGCTTGAGTTGACTGTAAAAAACATCCCCAAACAAGATCAGCTTTACCTGCTTGGCGACTTTAATGCAAGAGTTGGAGCTGACCACGACTCCTGGCCATCTTGCTTGGGTTATCATGGCATTGGTAGAATTAATGAGAATGAGCAACATCAATATTACCTAGCAACAATATAGATGGAATCAGGCTGTTAAATAACAGATTACAACAGTTAGTATTTCAGTTAATCAATCTAAAAAAGATTGATTGATTTTAACAGCATTTAAACCCATCAGAACTTGAACCTCATCATCAGATGCAATTTACTGTCATACGCAGGACACCCCTTTTTTGGTGGGGACTCTTAGCTCTGCAGGGAAAAAAGTCAGTGTATCCTAAGCCATGCAGACAGGGCCTAGTAATTTTTCAGTCAGGAGCTAAAGATAGGTGTGGGAGCTCAGGGTTCTAAGCGTTAACAACTAATTAGCTCTCACCCTTGCTTACACAGAGATTATTAATTAATAACCAGTAAACTTGATTGACAGTTAATTGTAGTGGGAACCCTGAAGCAATTACCTTAAAATAGTTGATGAGATCAGCACATTCATCACTGCTTTGAGTTTCAAACTCAGTAAGAATT
Source organism: Doryteuthis pealeii (assembly GCA_023376005.1). Classification (NCBI taxonomy): domain Eukaryota; kingdom Metazoa; phylum Mollusca; class Cephalopoda; order Myopsida; family Loliginidae; genus Doryteuthis; species Doryteuthis pealeii. The sequence continues at coordinate 94,733,574 of CM042138.1, forward strand.
GAAATTATTAAAAATTCAATGATAAAGAAGAATATTTTTAAGTGATGTAATAGCAAGGTTTTAAGATGTTAAATGGCTTTAGTATCTTTTTCCTAAACCAATGAAAAGGCAGTTCTGTGTATTCTCAAGTTGGCAGGAATGTAACAAACAGAGTGGACTATTGTCAGTATCAGCTGAACAATGAAAGAATCTATCCCTTTTGTGCTCACGTTAAACCAGGGAGATTGATTTTCCCAAGATGAAGCACCACTCCTACCATCAGCTCCTCACTTTACTGCACAGATCAGATTTCCGAGGCAAATATTCTACCGATTGAGCTAAATCAGACCCTGAAATATGCCAAAGAATTTAATAAAACAGCTCAAACTCAAATAGTTTATGTTTATAGAAATAATTAAACAAAAACCTAAGAAGTAATTCTCCTTCAACTGAAAAGAATAAATTATTTTTTTACAGAATCTTCTTTTAAACACCATTGAAAAGAAATCAAACCTGAATTTTGAAGACAAACATATTTACAATTTATTAAATAACACAATAAGGATGAAAAATACATGAGATCCTTCATGGGTCCTGTAACCCGGTTTAGTCATGATGGGAATCACTATTCATGGGCAGGAATAGCCTGGCTGAGCCCAACCCATTCCATGTTTGCAACTAGTTGAAATTCAGTTTTTCTAAACCAGTTGACATACCAGTGTTAAAGAGCCCAGTTTGCCCTACTATTTAACCATACCTGGAGGGATAATTCATACCTTTCCAAAGTGTATTAGTACAATGTGAAATGCAAGCAACCTTGTTCAGAATTTGAACTCGGTTAGCAGAGTCCACTTCCTATAATGAAGACCGTTATGAGCACCTCCCAATACGAGCAAAATTTATGGAAAAACAGTAATCAGAAAATTCCTTATGTCAGTCACAAGAAAGTTAAAAAGGAAAATAAACTTGTTTGTATTTCATGTTATAAAGAACGAACATATCAGTCGTTTCTAAAGTTGATTTTTTTTTTAATGACTTTCTGCAGTCTTCCTGTTATTTATCTCACAAAATTTTTTCTGAAGAGTCATAACAAAAAAAAAAAAAAAAAAAAAAAAAATCTTTTTCAGAAAACGAATCAGCTTTTAAATGTTTTTTTTTTTTTTTTGCATACAGTCCTATCAAATACAAATGATTTTTAAACAGATCTATTTGACCCATAGATAGGATCCAAAGGTACTAACATTCTGGGGAAGGGTGGACCTGGGTGTAATGGCAATGAAAGAGTATTCCACAGGCTCCAGATCTCAAGAACTGGAGCCTCACTACCAGATGCAGTTTAATGTCATACCCAGGAAGAGGGGTCTTACTTCTCTACAGGGGATACAGTAAGAGCATTGAAACTCCTTGCCGACAGAGAATTGATAACCTCTTGCCCTATGTTAACAGCAATAGAAAAAATCCTTCCAAGAAAAGATTCAGTAAGCTAATGTCATCTCCAACAATGGAAATAAGAGAAGAGAGATAAAAATGATCCTAACTGGAGATAAGAGAGGATCTTAACTATGTTGCAATTTATAATCCTTTACCATTTAGCAGGAAAACAATTAATCTAAGGGGCAGTAATTCATCATTTCTAACCAATTTTAATAACCTTTTATGCCTCAACACAAAGTTTCTTTTCATCATTTTACAAGTTCACTTCAGGCAAATAAGTTGTTTCATAAATTGTGATATCTATGGTTTCACTTGCAGTTGAAGAAAATTAAATCAAAGCCTCAAGTTTGCATAAATCTGTTTGACCAAGCTGTTTTAAGTGAAGAGAATATCATCATCATCTTTAGGTTATTAGTAACCAGGTTAAAAAAAAAAAAAAAAAAAAGAAGAAAAAAAAGATCGATAGAATCTATAAAATAAAATGCAGAAATGAGAACTTACCTGTGAATGTTCTGGATTTGGAAGCAATAATTTCAGTCTTATTTTTGACTGTCACACACAAATGCATCATAACAATCATGGTAAATATCATTATAATACTTTGAAACAGCAGTGGGAATTCATAGAATTTGCCAAACCTGAAATAGATTTAAAAAAAACAAAAAAACAATAAAAACACAAGTTGAGAAAAATGTGAACAAAAGAACAAAAAAACAACAACACTAATTTCAGATTCAATTAACCTTAATTCAAAGGGAATCTTAATATCAACACATTCATCATTGTTTTGCATTGGACCATATAAAATTTAGTAAGAACTGAAATTATTAAAAATTTAATGGTAAAGAATATTTAATAATAAACAAATAAGTAAAAGTAAAATACAGTTGTCAGGGTGGCCTAAAGTTGGTATCAGTCAGACAGTGAGAGAGTCTATCTGCTTTTCACTAGCGCTAGAACAAGGAGATTGTTTTTTTAGCATCTGAGGTGGAACGCCATATCTACCATCAGCTCTTCACTTTACAGCACAGATCCCTATGCTACTCATACGTTGAATTGGCGAGGGCCAGTATCGAACCAGGAAACATGTGGTTCCTAGTCAAAACCAGCTCTAGTCCAAGTTAAAAGAATGGTAAAGAATGAAAAAAGTTTGAGATTTTTTTTTTTAAGTAAAAGATAGAATATTAGTAACAGTGAAATTTGCTATTATTTTTCAGTTTTCTCCAGGATTTCTTCTCACATACACTCAACTGATTACCAAAAAGTTTAAATTTAGACTCTTATGTCCACAATACATTTTGCTAAATTATGAATATTTGGTATGAGAAATATTTTGTTTTTACAATTAACCCTCAGTAGAAAAATGGCACATCTTATACATAAATAATTATGGTATTCTGGATGAATCAATGGATTTTTTTTCATAATAGAGTACGAAGAGTATTGTCTAAAGTTGTTATTTTTTTTTTTTTTTTTTTTTTTAAGTATTTTCATTATCAATTTTTAGAGTATTTTTTATTTATTTTACACCTTATTATTGGTTTTTATTACAACATTCAGAGACGCTTATATAGTACAACTGATAAAGTGTCTACTAATGAAATTTCTATTTAAATCCTATGATGAGTCTCTTTGACATGGGGATGTTGCTTTTACTAATTTTGGCTATAGAGCAACCAGCTAAACCAGGGGTCGCCAACCTTTTCAGCCCAAGGGTCACAAAGCTTAACTCAGAACGATCTGGGGCTGTGATATTGAAAGTACAGAACCCTCCCCAATAAAAAACAACAAGCAAAATTCACAAGGTAACAATCCTAATTCCTTAATGAGAGACCCAATGTTAATTTCAATCACAAAAAGATATAATATCAGGCTTAAATGAAAAAGTTGGCAGAAGGAGCACATCAAAACAAGTGATGATTAGACAGTTGCGAATGCAGTGTACTCTTGGCATATTTCCTTTAGGAGAACAACTGTTCACAATGGTATGTTGGACCAAACATGCTCACTACTTGCCATGTGTGGGTGACTTATGCACAAATAATTACGGTAACAAAACAGTAGCTAGATAATGAGATTAGGAAAGAGGTAAGCATAGAGGATAAGAGGTAACTTAGAATAAAAAGAAAAGAAAAAGAAAATGACAAAATGGTATGGGATAAAATGAAATCAGGCAATCCAATAAGAATTCACTTGAAATGTCAAGAGAAAATAATGCTAAAGATCCACAGAAAGTTTGACCTATTCCTAAGGTAAAGACAATAATTATTGAAAGAAAGAAAGAAATATACTAAAGAATAGAACAAGGTTTTGCTTGGCAGCTTGAATAAAAAGGAAAGCTTCATCTGCTCATGGACAATAAAATGAAGAAAGGATAGAAAGAAATTAATAGTTCAATGCTAAGAAAGTGTTTATTCAGACTGTCAAAGTGACCAACCTTATTACTTATCAGTGGCTGTGATAAGCAAAGCACTTTATTGCAAAATAGTAATTCTTATTATAAGGACATTAACCTTTTGGGACCAAACAATAAGATGGAATCAGTTTGGCATTTCCTCAACAGGACATATTGGGATTAAAGTCTGTGTTTTCAAAAGTCTTGGGAAATAAATGCCAAAATAAACAGTATAGCAGTTCTTCCAGATAAACTTGACATTATTGCTATTGTATTAGGTCAGACATGACATAGGTTCCAATTCCAGGGGATCTGTCTAGATTTTGGATACAAGTAAAGACTGAAGGAATGAGTAGAAAAAAAACAAATTTACATATAGAAAAGTTGAACTTTAAGTCTGGCTTGTACATTGAAACTGATAAGTTATCAATGGCTTAAATTTCTCGACAAGGTATAAGAGAAAGAAAGAAAAAAAGAAAAAAAAAGGTTGAATTTGGAAATTCTGGGTTATTTGGAAATTCAGAAGTTTAAATGAACTCTACATACCACATACATACACAGTGATGCTGATAGCTTTTTGATTTAGTGCATCCTCGGACACACATATTTGCTTTGAATAAGTCCACAGGAAAATTTATGGATCCCAACTAAAGTTTCTTAATAGATTGTAGGGTTCTTATTTATGATCTGGGGAAACAACTATACCCATCTAAATCCTACCCTGTAACCTATCCTATGTAATTCATTTCTAAGAAACTATTGAAATGTATTTACAGTTATGCAGGACATGTACCTATCAGCATCTCTGTACACATATGCCAAGATTTTGACCTAGATTTAATCTATAATACTAATTAGTTGTATTGGTTGATTTTAATGGCATGTCAACCTGTCTAAGTTTATTTTATGCTTAGATGTTAGGAAATTGCATCCATTGTGCGTTCATATTTACATTTTATATGTAGCTGTTTCTTAAGAGGTATCTATATTGTACAAAATTCTACTGAATACAAATAATTTTTAAACAGACCTATTCGACCCATAGATGGGACTATAACAGGTACCACCACTGCAGCTCAGAGTGAACCTGGGAGTAATGGCAATGAAGAGGTACTCCACATTCTCTGAATCTCCAGAATTGGAGCCTCACCATCAGATGCGGTTTAGTTTTATACTCAAGATACCCCTTTTTTTGCAGAGGGATACAGTCAGCGTACTCTAAGCACCAAATGCAGAAATCTTGGTAAGAAATTAAAATTCTAATTTTCCAAACAGATCTAATAGTGATAGGAATCCTCAAAGTCAAGTTACGAGGGTGTGTCAAAAAGTAATGCCATCTTATTTATTTCATGTGAAATTTTAAAAAAAACAAAAACTAAGGCCTACATTGAGACACTAATGAGGCCCAGAGCAAGAATCCGACAACTAAGACCCAACTTGCCAATTGACAATGTCCTCCTTGTGCATAATAATGCTCAACCACACACAAGCATCAGGACAAGGGAGAAAATTGCTTCATTCGGGTGGACAACTTTATCACATCCACCATACTAAGCGGCTTCAGACTATCAATTAGTCTATCAGACTAGATTTAGCGGCTTCAGACTATCATCTCTTTGGACCCATGAAAGAGGGGTTGAGAGGCAAACATTATTCCAGTGACAAAGAAGTGAAATCTGTAATGAAGAAGTGGCTCAAAGAACAGTCAACAGAATTTTACGGAGCAGGGATACATGGTGTCATTCAAAGGTGGAATATTGCTACTGAGAGAAACAAAATAACTCTGTGGAGAAGTAGGAATGTGATTCACAGAGGACCAGCATTTTGATGTATGATACATATTCCTTTGTTGGTAATTATACCTGTCCTAAACAAAATGGTATTACTTTTTGACTCACTCTTGTATTTAAAAAAATAACATCTTGACCACCAGACAAATACTTAAGAAAACAAACTTAATTCTAATTGTATACCAAGATAAGAAAACAAAACAAAACAAAAACATTGAGAAGGGCAGCTTAGCCTATTCTAAACTGTGGCAAATGCAAGACCAAACACAAACATGCAAAACTCATCTCCAACTTTGACTGATACACTGATATATCAAAGATGTTTTAAGTCTTAATTGTTGCCAGAAAGGCCTTTTTTTTTTTTTTTTTTTAATGAAATTTTAGCTACTAATTATTTCCCATAAAATAAATCCAGATATATTTGAATTGTTACAAGAAGTTTTTTTAGAAAAGAAATTAAATAACATTATACAAATAATTTTTAAATGATTGATTAATAGCATGTAAACTTGTTGGGGTTATTTTATCCATAGAAGTTTGGGAATTGTGTTCATATTTTCATGAAGGTTTTTTTTGTTTTGTACATGGTTATCAAGTATTCCAATCTAATAAAAAATTTTACAAAAAGATGTATTTGACCCATAGATGGGACCTTATCAGGTACTACCAGTATGGGTCAGAATGTATCTGGGAATAATGGAAATAAAGGGGTACTCCACACTACCCACAGCTTTAAAATCAGAGCCTCTAGTTTTTAAGCTGTAGGGTAGTGTGGAGTACCCTTTTATTGCCATTACATCCAGATCCATACTGACCCAGATGATTGGCACTCAGAATTGTATTAGCCCAACACTTATATCCATTATGCCATGAGTTCGACAAGAAACACCTGAAGAAGGCCGAAGGTCACAATGTCTGAAATATTGTATATATAACAATAAAGATGAGGACAACAGTCTGAAAAATCTAAAAATTCAGACAAAAAACAATCCAGTTTAATATTTTAGATTATTTTCCTGACCTTCCATCAGGCTGGATTAAACACAAGGTCTTTTACATGGGGATTTTTTTTTATGGGGCATCCAGTGAGAATTGAACTCGCTATTCAGTAATAATGGATCAGTGAGACTAGCTTGCTAACCATTACACCACAACAGGACAACTTCCAGTTTAATATTTTAATCTAAATAATTATCCAATAGAAAAAAATTTTGAGTATTGCAGATTTATAAGGTTTGTAGTTGAGCAAGATTTTCTTATTCTGCTTTAAAAATTGGTATTTTTTCTTATGCAAGTGTTGTGAAACTTTAAGTAGTATTCAGTCCAAAACAACTACCATAATTATTTGTGTATAACACATATTTATGTATAATATGCACCCCTAACTTTGGACTAAGAAATACTGAAAAAAAAAAAAAAAAAAAAAAAAAAATTTCATGGATAATGCACACAGACTTTAGAATTTTGTACCAGTTAAAAATTTAGCATTTGTTCAAAGTTTTATCGGTTCATACTGACTAAAAATTTATATAGTTAACATTACATTACGTAAAACACAAAATTTACACAATATTTAGACCAAACACAGACATGTTCACACAAAAATGCAACAACTTTGCAGCGAAAATAAGCTCGTATTAGGAGAAACAAAATTATAAACAAACACGCATTCCAGTAGATATTTCTCTGCAACAGCAAAAAACACATTAGTTTGGACTATAGATATAACTTACTTTTAGTTAACCCTATCCTGAATATGGTGAAACATGTGGCCATAAAAAAAAAAAGAAAAGAAAAAAAAAAAAAAAGAAAAGTTATTTATATAGTTCCCATGTATAATATGTGCTCCTAACTTTTGGATTGAAAAATAATTATGGTAATTGTTCAGATCTTGTGAAAATGAATTTTTATTTATAAATAAGTTTGTCATTTATACTAAACATTTTAAAATAAATTATAAACATTGTACCTCTGTTCTGTCAATAATACTTTCCTTTATTCCTCCTATATTCAATGCATAACATACATATTTAATCCTGAAACTGGTAAAAAATTTTTTAAAAAGAATTAGACAAAAACTAGAAAATTTGGTCTTCAATTAAATTTTTCCCCTCTACTACCAGAAATATATAAAGCAGGAGACGGCAATCCCTGGCCTGCGGGCCACATCTGGCACTTGAGTGATTTTCACCCAGCCCAGCAACTTAACACCTGGACTCTAATTTGCATTTTTTTTTATTGTGTTAGAAATTCTTTTTCTATTATTCCTGCTGTAAAATAAGGAACCCTGTTTACATTGAATTATACCAAATTCAATGTTTTTCTTTAAACTTCCACAGAATAAGGCAGCTTTTTTGACAGACAAAGCTGTAAGAGTTCAAGAATTAATTATTTACATTATATTCAATATCATGGCTTTTCTTTGAGATACTGCATAGCTGTTTAGCCCTCCTTTTCAAAAAGGTTGCCGACTCCTGATATAAAGTAAAGAAAAGTGATGGAATCATGATAGTCAGTGAGCACTGATAAATTAAAATATTGCTAATATATATGAAGTCATTAATATACAAAGGATTATAATTACATCTAATAAGAATTTGCTACGTCTCTATATATGTAATCATTAGAGGAAGTTTTGAAATATCTTATTAATGTTATTTAATGAATCTTGCTTGTGATAGTATGGCTTATTAATAACTATTTATATAAGTATTTAATCAAATCTATAGAAAAAAATGTCACACAAATTCTACCCTCATTCTGCCTAAATGAGTCAGTATATGCATTTTCTAGATAGTCTGACAAGTTTCACATCACTTAATGAAAAAATTGCCTAAAGTGTTTGAATCAAGACTAAAAAAAAAAATTCCCAATGAGAAAGCTATCATATTGAAGCAAGTTTTAAACTATATTTAAAAACTGGACCACACAGGAACTGTTCATGATTGATTGATTTTAATGACAAGTCAACTTATTTAGTAATATTTTATGTCTAGAGAATTGCATTCATTGTATGTTTATATTTACATTTTTTGTTTAATTGTTTAAGGGGAAGTTGGGCATGTTGCATACAGTTACACGATATCAAGTATCCTTCTCTAACAAATTTTCACACAATATTATGATTCCAAGTAACTAATTATAATAGTAAAAGATGGAACAGTTTTATTTGACCCATACATGGGACCGTAACAAGTACTACAACTCCGGGTGAGAGTGGACCTGGGAGTAATGGCAATGAAGGTGTAATCCACAAAGCTCCAGATGCAGTTTAGTGTCATACTCAGGAAACCCCTTTTTTTTGGGGGGGAGAGAGAGGAGAAAGGTCTTACCCCTCTGCAGGGGATACAGTCAGTATGACAGGGCAGCATGAACCATTTTATAATTGCACCAAAATATAAGGTTCAAAATCTTAAATCATAGAATCTGCATAACATGAAAATACAAATCAATTTGTGTAGTGGAATATGTCTTAAGAAAAGTAAATATTTAGCCAAAGTTATCTGGACATAATGAATACATCTCAAAATCTATCAGGAGTAGTAGTTTATTATTTATTCATTTATTTTTTTTATCTACAATCTTTTTTCTTGAAGAATCAATTTTTTTATTTATTTATTAAGAAGGCTCTAGAATAGCTTTTGCTAAAAAGATTTCAGGAATAGAAAGAGAAGCAGTTAACCAATTGAATCAAAGACCAAGTTCCTTGTATTGCTCAGGTAAAAACCAGCTGTCAAGGCTTTTTAATGTTAGCAATAAAAACTAGTATAACAGTATGATTGAGAGAGAGAAACTTTTATGATATGGATAAGCCAGACAAAAATAAATACATGAACAATAATTTGTTAGAATATAAAAAAGCAGGTGTTTAGAGCTCAAATACTGACGAATAGCTAAATACAATCAAACTAGCAAAATTTATAGAAGTTTCACACTGAATTATTATAATCTAAGAATAGGGAAATTATATATATATATATATATATACACACACACACACACACACACGCAGAGATGCCGGTAGGTACATGTCCTGCGTCATTGATGCATAAAAATCTAAAAGTACGCAGAAAAATTGTATCCATGCATCCCAGTGTTTTTTCTCTTCCCCCACCATTTCTAGCTAACTGTAAATACATTTCAATATTTTTTTTTACGTGCAATGGGGTAAAGGTAGAGGTTAGACTGCTTTAGTTGTTCATAGATAAAAACTTTTTTTCAATTTATCAAGAAACTTTAGTTGGGACCCATCAAATTAAATACATGCGTCCTGGGACGCACTAAATTAAAAAGCTATCAGCATCACTGTATCTGCTGCATCTGCATAAGGTCATGGGTCAGCTTTGGGTTACTGGCTAGTAGAAGTCTAAAAGGTGCAAATATTTTCACTAATGTAAACAATGTATGAATATATATGAAACTTTAAAAATGACCTGATAGTGGGGAAAACAACATATGTCAAGTGAAAACTCTTCACCTGACATTCGTAATTTAAACCAGTTTATTTTCTTAAATGCAAGTCCAAATTGAGGTGAGTCTTAGAGAGATGCTGATAAGTACGCATCCTGCTTGTGTCCCTGATGCATACAAATCTAAAAGGATGCAGTAAAATCTTATCCATGCATCCCATTGTTTTTCTTTTTACTTACCCCACCATTTCAAGCTAACGGTAAATACATTTCAATATTTTCTTAGAAACAAATTACACATGATGGGTTACAAGGAAGATGTTAGATGGCTTTAGTTGTTTCATCAAAGAAAACTTGTGACCTATCAAATTTCCCGGGGGACTTATTCAAAGCAAATATGTGAATCCCAGGATGCATTAAATTAAAAAGCTATCACCATCAATATATATATATATATATATATATATATATATAATACCAAAAAAAAAAACCCCACAAATTTTAAATACGAGCTTACCTATTAACATTATATTTTCAAAAACGTTGAGAAAAAAAAAAAAAAAAAAAAAAAAAAAATGTTCTTCAGTCAACTGGTCTATTTACCATATTTCATAATATAAGATCCCACTTACGCCATGTTAATATGGATTTGGACTAGGTAAAAATATTGGCATAATTAAGCACCCGAGTAAACATTAATATACAGATACCTCAACTAGGATATTTTTTGGGAGGCGGAGTAGAAGAAAAAAGAAGCAGGAGTGTGAGAGTCCTATATGCCATATACAGTAACTAATATAGTGCAATGCTCTAGCTGAGTAAAAAGCAATAAAAATGTTGTCCATTTTGGTTTTGGCAAGTACGTTTTAATGTTGAAGATAGTTTATCCTTGAGCTTTATTCAAAAATCAACAAAATGTTCACATTTATGGATCTGTCAATAATCAGGTAATTTTTTTTATCCTAGATAATTGTAGATAACAAGTCCTGGTTAATTTTCTTGAAGGTTTTATTGTTTATATATCAAATTAACAAAATCATTAAATATTGATTAACTAAAAGCACATTTTTTCTGTGTCATCTTTACTAAAATAAGGGTGTCTCATCATGCTGTAATAGTTGCAATGGAGGGTAAGTAAATGTGTATTTGTTCCTTGAATTATAAAAAAAAAAAAAAACAAAAAAAAAAGCCTTGTAAGTTAGCTGTTCACACAACTATGGCTGTAGTATATCCATCATCTAGTGGCCAATATTCAATTGATGGATTTATTTTCATGGCATGTCAACCTGCCTAGGATTATTTTATGCCCGAGGTTAGGGAATCCATGTTCATTGTACATTCATATTTACATTTTTTGTGTAGTTTTTTCTTGTTTTTAGCATATAGTCCTATTGAATATGAATAATTTTTATACAGATTTATTTGACCCAGAGTATGGTAGTAGAATAGCAGTGGTACTACTTAACCAATAGCTGGGACCCTAACAGGTTAAGTTGGTTGGATTTTACAGCATGTCAACCCTTGTTGGGTTATTTTATGCTGAAAATGTTTTGTTTTATTCATTCTTGATGGGAACAATGCTTTTTTTAAACTCATTTTTTCTATTTAACCAATAGATGGGACCCTAACAGGTACTACTAATCTGGGTCAGAGGGGATCTATAAAGAGATACTCCACTCCTCAGAAGTGGAACCTTACCATCAAATGCCATTTAGTGTCATATCCAGGACCCACCCTCTTTTTTGGGAGGGAGGGGTGTTACCCTTCTGCAGGGGATACAGTTAAGCCCTGCCGATAGAGCAGGGCAATACAGGAGTAATAGACCTGTAATAAATGTACATGTAAATAATCTTTTTATCATTGAAGCCAACATGATAACAAAAGTATAAAATGATTTTTCAATAAAGGGAATTAACTAATTTCTTAAATCTATTTGACCCATAGATGGAACCCTAACAAGTACTAACAATCCAGGACCTGTAAGTAATGGCAATGAAGGGGTACTCCCCCACCCCACTCAAGAGAACCAGAGCCTCCTTTCCAGATGAAATACTCAGGACACCTCTTTGGGGATCGATGATCTTACTGCTCTGTAGAGAGGTACAGTCAGCATATTCTAAGCCCTGCTGACAGGGTATTGCAGTTTAGTGTCATACTCAGGACATTATAGGCTGATGGTGTGGGTAAGTTTAGATTGGCGGTTAAAAAATAAGAGAGAGAGATAGAGAAAGATAGAGAAAGATAGATAGAGAGAGAGAGAGAGAGAGAAAGATAGATAGAGAGAGAGAGAGAGAGAGAAAGATAGATAGATAGATAGAGAGAGAAGATAGAGAGAGAGAGAGAAGAGAAAGATAGATAGAGATAGAGAGAGAAAGATAGATAGATAGATAGAGAGAGAGAAGATAGAGATAGATAGAGAGATAGAGAGAGATGAGAGAGAGATAGATAGAAGAGAGATAGATAGATAGAGATAGATAGAGAGAGAGATAGATAGATAGAGATAGATAGAGAGAGAGATAGATAGATAGAGATAGATAGAGATAGAGAGAGAGATAGAGATAGATAGAGAGAGAGAGAGAGAGATAGATAGATAGAGAGAGAGATAGATAGAGAGAGAGATAGATAGATAGAGATAGATAGATAGAGAGATAGATAGAGAGAGAGATAGAGAGATAGATAGAGAGAGAGAGAGATAGATAGATAGATAGAGAGATAGATAGATAGATAGATAGAGAGAGAGATAGATAGAGAGAGATAGAGAGAGATAGAGAAAGATAGATAGAGAGTAGCCATGGTTATTTTACTTGGAGGCATATAAAACAATTTTACAAACCAGATCAAACTGAATGCACTTCTAGAAATGATTGCTGCAAAGTGATTTTTCTAGATGAAATGTTTGACAAATTTAACCTTTACTCAGAACAGGAAAACAATTTTCATTAGAAAATTCAGTAAAAAAATGGTGCTGCATAAGAATCTATAATATAATAGGTTAGATTAATCAAAGATTGTATTTGATAGAATGAACTTTACTTTAGAAAATGAGATCAGTTCAAATTATCTTCTCACTTTAATTGTTATCAAATAACTGCAGAGAACTACCATTTACACTTTTGCTTGTTTTTTTACATTGCAGGCCATAAAATACATGCCAGGAATTCAATAAATTCAAGTGATTGAACTTCTAATCAGTGTGGGGTGGGGGGAGTTTTTTTTTTAAGTTTTTTTTTGTAATTTTTTACATTGTACATTCTTCCATCAAACAGTACTTTTTGCTGAAGGATCCAAAATCTATAAAAATGTTAACCTCACTCATTAAAGAGTTACATAATCTCAGAGAAAGTATGTTGAAAATTAAAATACACACACACACAAACAAAGATGGCATTAACTCTGATGATTAAAAGAAAAAAAAAAAAAAATAATTTTTAGAACAAGCTATAAGAAGCACTCAAAAATTAGTCTAACAAAATATCTCCACCTGACCAGATATGATTTTGAACAAGTATTCACATCAATAAGAAACCTTAAGTATCACTATAAAATCAGAGCAAAGAGTGAGAACAAAGATTGAAACAACATGTAGTTTCCAGTCAGGTTTTCTCTATACTCATCATTAAGGCATGCCAATAGCACGGATTCCTTTAACTCTCTTGCTATCTGTCCCTATCGACCATTGACCTTAGTAAATCTTCTAGACAGCATTCAGTGTCCACACAGTGGCAATGAATGTAAGTTTATGCTAATCAACCAGCATTGATGTGTCCATGTGTAGGAGTCCATAGGAGAATGTCTCTTACTGTCCTTACTTCTCCAGGAGTTCCCAGCATGTCTTGTTTATTCACTTGAGATGCAAGATATTTATTTACTTTGTGAGATGTGAGATGGAAGGTAAGTGAATGTTTAGCTGCCATTTTGTAGAATGCTGCTTCCAGGATCTGTTCAAAACAGAACAACACCCTTGTGTAGTTCCCTTCTAGTTTTCTCTTCAATAGTTTTGTTAGAGTCCAAGTGGTGCAGCCATACTCTAGTACAGATTGGAAGAATTCCCATTCTATTTTATCAGATTTCAGATTCTCTATACTAAGCTACCACAAAGCAGATAAAAGTGTACAAGAATTGCTTATACCAAACAGATTTTATATTATTTAAAATCATTGGTATTAATTTGTTAGGTGTGAATCTAAAATAGATATTTACCCAACCCATTCACCATGAATAGGATGTGACACGAGGTTGCTAGTATGAGGCATGCAGCAGTGAACAAACTCGCTATTTTGTAGTAATGAATCTGCAAGACTATGTTGATAACAATTACACCATGATAGAGTATTTTACAAGGATTAACTTTTCCTACAGTACAAAAAAAGTAAACAGGATCAGATATTAGTTTGCTTGTTTTTTTTTTTATATTACCAATGTTTCATCTAAAAATGTATTTTGCAATAACAATTTACTCCGATAAGAGATATTTAATTTCTGATCTTAATGTAATATAATCAAGTGTCACTTAATCCTAGTGGCAGGAAGGAACAACAGACACACTTGTTAGAAGAAAAAAAAAAAGAAAAAAGAAAACAAACAAAAACACACTACGGATAATTTCCAAGATATATTTTTCTTTGGACTTGTTTCAAAAGATTTGCAGTGACTTTGCTCAGTCAATGGAGTTGGTTTAGAGTCCTAAACTATTTTAGTTTACTCTTAAAAGAGTCTCAACTGACTTTTTGAATTTAACTCTTAAAACCCACATTACTGTCTTTAAGCAATAACTCATTTCCCAAACTTTACCTCAGTGTTCCTTGACTCATTAATTATGCCTCTGCAAATGTCCAACACATCCACCATCCAGAGTGCTGAGGGTGGTGGAGGTCATTGCATCATATTAATTAGCAACCAACACCACTAAGCAAATTTTGTTACAGTACTAAAAAAGAAACAAGGAGCATTACAGATTTAAGAGTGAATCTTTACTAGATCTGAAATAAATTCTATTTTCTATTTTGTCTTAAGATTTCCAACTTCAGACTTTTCAGTCTTCAGTTTATGTTTTTACTATACTTGCAAGGCTATTAAGAAACTAGTTAAAAAAATAAATAATAAATAAATAAATAAATTTTAACAATTAAAAAAAAGAATTAAAAAAAATCAAAACAGAAAAACTGACAAAAAACAGACAAAAAAAAGCAACACTGACAAAAAAAAAAAAAGCTCAAAGTAGAAAAATGTTATACTAACCAGAACATTATTCGTAGGATGTTGGCTACCAGCAGTGTTAAGCAGACAAACGTAGAGAAACCCTCAACATTTGATGACCGTTTGATATCAGCATACTGTGGGATAAAGGGTACCACACCCCCAAACATCATAGCTGATGCAGAACCCCAACGGATAACATTCTGGAAAGTCACTTCTGGAAGTTCCATGCTTATCATATCAAGGTCCAACACAACCATTCTTATGACGGACACCTGGAAATTAACAAGAAAGAAAATCAATACTTTAATGTATGTTATATTAAACTATGTAGTTTATTAGGTTCACATGATGGAAAGGCTGTCTAAAGAAGATGAGGAGAGATTATAATTTGTTGTCAGGCAATTGAAGAGTGCAATGTAAGAAGAACAAGGTTCAAAAGAAGAGAAAGATGTTTTGAAAAATGCTTTTGATGAGAGTACTTTTAGATTTTCTTTTTTGGGGGAAAAAGGAAAATACAGACAACAAAATCATTGGCTGTAAATACAATTCATAAAATGATAGAAAAATAGGAAAATTGTTAATTTTCATTCCAATAGAGAGAGAACGAGAGAGAGAACGAGAGAGAGACAACGAGAGAGAGAGAGAGAGAGAGACAACAGAGAGAGAGAGAGAAGAGAGACAACGAGAGAGAGAGAGAGAGAACGAGAGAGAGAGAGAGAGAGAAGAGAGAGAGAGAGAGAGAACGAGAGAGAGAGAACCAGAGAGAAATATTAGGCTGATGCAAAAGTTTCAAGCATCTTTGAAATAGAATTGTTTATTTTTATAAATTCATAGCATCATTATTTATTCATCAAACAGTTTTTTCTTATGCACCATTTCAGTTTATTGCAAATTCCATCATAAAAGCAAAGATTCTGTTTTTATTTGATAAATTCTTGAAGGAATTTTTGACATTTTGAAATGGTTCTATTTGTGTATGGTAAGGTAGCACTTAGAACTTTCGCATCAACCTAAGCTAAGTATTTCATGAATTGGAAAATATATTAAACTTTAATCTTTGCAAAAAGTTTTAAAAAATAAATATACACACAAAAAGAAATTTTTTTTACTTTAATCATTTATGATAAAAGCTGTTCATTGGAACTCAAAGTCTTTAAAAATAAATTTCTTGCAACCCAATAGAAAATAAATAGAATTTTGTATTTAACGGCAAATGTTTTTAGGGGCAAAATATTTTTTTTTTAAATAATAGAATAAAAATAAAAATTTCTTGCATCTAAAATTATGCATAAAAAAATAAAAATCCATCTTTTCTTTAAACACCATATTTATCATCTAAAAATCCTTTTGATGGCAAAAACCTTATTTATTATTATTGGAAAAATATTATTTATATACTATTATTATATATTTTTATCATTTATATTATATTATTTATACATGATGTTTTTAATTCTCAAATAAAATAAAATAAAAAAATTTCTTGCATCTAAAATTATGCATAAAAAATAAAAATCCAACTTTTCTTTAAACACCATATTTATCATCTAAAAATCCTTATTTTATACTAGCTGAATCCATAGTAATTCTATGGTTTATATATAGCAAAGTATCAAAGTGAAGAAGACTAGTTGAAATCAACATAAACATTAATCAATAATTTCAAATGCAGATTTTCAAGGATTTTCCCCTTATTATATTAAAAAAAATATTTATAATCCATCATTTCATCCTGGCACCAAAGTAATCTATACATTAATACCATAATATCTATCAACCTACCTAGATATGTAAGGTGTGTATTCCAAAGAAAAAGAATATATCCAGAAAATTAGAAAGAAAGGAAACAAATTTGGCTTCTGATTTCCTTACTCAAGACCTTGAGCACACAAAGTGGAAGTTTTGCAATTCAGTGAAGAAAGTCAAGATAGTAAAAGGACTTTTTTTTTTTTAATTGAAAAATATTATTTGTCGTTAAGTTATAAAAGATTTAAAAAAAAAAAAAAAAAAAAAAAAATGTTCATTAGTTTCATAAATGTGATTAATTTTGTGTTATGTAAGTATATATATATATATTATATATATATATATATATATATATATATATATATACACACACACACAAAATTGATCACATTTATGAAACTAATGAAAATATTTATTTTACTCCTTTATAACTTAATGATAAACAATATTTTCTCGATAAAAAAAATTCATATATATAAGTAAAAGAAACTGAAGATTTCATCACTAGAAATTTATCAATAACTCCCTTTGTAAGTAAGTAAGTAAAGTAGGCGGAGTGGCCCATTGTCATATCAGATGGACTGCATCTATCTCCCTTTTTGCTAGTTCTAGACCAAAGAGGTTATTTATGCGTCTGAGGTGGAGTGCCACACCTACCATCAGCTTTCCAATTAACCGCATAGATCCAAGCAGTGCTACTCATGCACCAAGTTGGCAAGGGCCGGTATCAGACCCAAAACCTTGTGGTTCTTAAGTGAATGCTCTACTGACTGAGCTAAACCAGCCCCTTAGAAATAGTCCTCATGATATCCTTTCTACTAATGGAACTATTGAATAAATAATGGTCATAGAATAATAAACAATGTTTTAAATATTTATACATGGCTGAAAATATCAATTGGGGAAATATCAGAATAATACCGACTGCTGCTGCTGCACTTTACACAAGAACCTTGAAATGTGTCAAAGCAAGTATTATGCAAATTTCATGGTTTCACAGTCATCATTTTGTTGATTTTTTAATCATAAAACTTGACATTATACCCTTCTGTATTGTCAAGATAGAAGTTAAAACTGAACTATTAGAGGCACGTAGTCTGTTAGAGCCGAGGAAATAGACTTGTTGACCAGAGTTCTAATCCTGGATGAAGCTACAGTTCATATAGTGCTAATACCCTTGAGAAAAGCATGAATCCAACTACTCTCCCTCCAGCTATGTGTAAATAGTAGGGCAGACTGGGCGCTTTAACCTTGGTTAGGCAACTAGTCTAGGAGAGGGAAAACTGAATTCAAACCTGTTAAACTCTGCTTGGGTGGTCACTACTAGAATAGGCTCAGTCTTAATTAATTATATCTATTTCACTAATAGAACTGAACTATTACACAAAGCTATCAACAAAGAAATACAAGGGACACTTTGAAAGTAATGTCTTTTTACTTATTTCCATAGAAACTATAACAATATATTGGAAGTACAATGACACAATTGGATAGAGCCAAATTTTCAGCTATCTTGAAAACTGGTTCTATCCAATGGTGTTATTGTATTCCTTGTATCTGTTATAGCTTCTGCAAAAATAAATAGGAAGTTTTACATTCAGAGTGAGTTTCAAATTTACAAATAAGTAACAGTCAATGAAATGTAAGATGCTAGAATCAAAGTTTTCTCAAGTTAGTTGTATATGCCTGTCATATTTCCAAATAAGCTATTCTGTTTTAAGTCTGTAGTTATTTACTAATCTATGCTTAGTAGCGGTACAAAGCTGAGGCACCCAGTGAGACTCGAATTCACTAGTAATGGTTTGCTCGTCTAGCTTGCAAACCATTACACTACATGAGGCGCTCTTGTCTTTTTGTATATCACTTCTAGTAGCATGACTATATATCCATTCCCATGCAAATTACATACAACCACTATCCAATATCACCACAATGTCATTAAGTGAGAGACTCAGATCCTTACTTTAAAAATGATAAATTTAATATAAGGACCAATAAGACTATCCAAGCAAAATACTTTGTCTACTTTTAAAACACTTATTAGGTTTAGTGGTCATAAAAGTAGGCTGGTTAAAAATAAAAAATAAAATTAAAAATTAAAAAAAGACATCTGAGGATCACTATAAATTAATGTTTCAAAGTACAAATAAAATAATTAAATTTGAATTAGAAATTAACATGTAAATCATCCCCATATTTTCTTCACACTTTGTTTATTACAGATCAAGTCAAGTAATATAATAGATATCGACATATCTATTTATCTAATAATAGATGTCAATGTATCAAATTTGTTCAACTTTACTCCTAGAAGCCATAGCTCATCATATCATACCATTTTGGAATCAGGCCAACTGTGAGCAAACTAAAAACATTCCATGATGAATCCAGACCTGCAATCCTGAAATTTTTGATTCCACAGTTTTAATTACTGCGATTATTTTCGGCAATTTTCATGTTATTTTTTGCAATAATTTTTTTTGTATGATAACAATTTTTATAACTTGGAAATAAATTTGGGAAAAATCAATCAAGAGAACTCTGCAGGAGCTAGCTTAATTGCCACCTGATAGGGTGACTTTTAAGCTAGTATATAATAAAAGAGGGAGCTTTAAAACAAATTAGAATAATGAGATTTTCCTGTATAATGAATTAAGTATCTGAATATTAACTTATTACTATACACACATAGAACATAAAAAAGGTAAGAGAACCGTGCCCCTTGATGAGGATCAAATGTTAAATCAAATTCAGTGAGAAAATAAAAATAAAACCATAGCAGGTACTTGAAATGTTTATGAAATCTATAAGCACATTTTAACTCATTTTACAAGAATGAAAACCGATTCTAAATCCCAACAGGAATAATTCTATTATTTTGACACTCTTTCAAAAAACAAATTTTCAAATGGAAGACCCAATATATCTTAATAATGGGAATAGATTGTTTTTACATTTGGATTTTATTGTTGAAAGTAAAATCGTGTAGCCACAATCACAGTCACACAAAAGGATATACAAAGCTAAGTGCAGAATTTAAATATCTTACAGTTAAATATGTGAATAACTGAAGCATTTGAACACCCAGAGTACAGAATTGGGAGTTTGGAATGAAAAGTTAGTTTATAACTGGGCAATGAATAGAAAGATCATTTTCTTTTGACAATTGGCCAGCAAGCCACATTTTATTTTTAGGATAATAATAATAATAATAATAATAATAAAAATAAATAAAAGACAAATAAGCTTTGCCAAGTCTTTTCTAAAATATACAACACACACACACACATATGGCGGCCTTTACATATATACAAATGTGTGTATTTATCAGTTAAAATTCCCCTCCCAGTTTGTAAGTGATGATGGCCGAGTGGTTAAAGAGCCTGACTGTTGTTGAATCGATAGCCTACAAATGTCTAGCCAAAGTGAAGAGACATGATATGTTGAAACAGTGCCTGTGAATGAGTAATGTGTGTGTTGTGTTGTGTGTGTGTGTGTGTGTGTGTGTGTGTGTGTGTGTGTGTGAGAGTCTAAGTTCTATAAGAAAAAAGAAAAAACAAGTTACTGAAAAAAAACTAATTCATATGAAATAATTTTTATTTTTATGAATTATCATTTTCAACAAGTTATTTCCTTTTTTCAGTCATATTTCTTAACCAAGTTGTTTGATATAATCATTCAAAAATTTTTTCATTATATGCATACATACATGTGCATGCGACACTTCCTTATATCAGAATATTCCATGCGTGTGGTGTAGGAAATAGTCTTGTCTAGGATTTGAACTTAGGTCGACAAGTCCATTTGCATTTCTACATTGTGATAATACCCTTGGGAAAGGTATGCATCCAACTACTCTCCCGTCAGCTATAGATAAATAGTAGGGCAGACTGGGCTCTTGGCTGGGTAACCAGTCTAGGAGGAAAACTCTGAATTCAAACCTGTTAAAGTCCACTTAAGAAATTGACATTGTGTTGCATCCTGCTCGTGCGGAGGGGGTGGTATGTATATATCTTAGAATATTCCATGATGAAGAGATGAATTGAGTAATGGGAAAATCAATTATCATAACACAAGGCATGATCAGCATCACTCAGACCTGTTACCTAACAACAAGAAGTGCTAATCAAAGAACTCCTATATGAAAATACATGTAAACAGGCTGACTACTTTTTGGTAAAATTTTTTTTTAAATAATTCCAGAAATATATACACATATACATATATATATATATATATACATACACACACACATATATATACATACACACACACATATATATAATATATATATATATATATATATATATATATACACACATGCACACAAAAATGCTAAATGAGGGGACTATTTTTTAATTTTTTTCTATAGATGTAAACTCTGCATTGATTTATAGTAAAAATTATATTAATCTTGCTAAAATATTTGTTTTGATGCTATTATTTAATAGCAGTAGATTGAACAGCGGTCTGTCATCCAATCTTTGGCAGTTGAGAAGTGCAAACCATGTGAAATTAACAGAAGAATGTGATGTGTACAGAGCAGCATATTTTAGTAAAAAAAATAATTCTTTACAATTGTAAAGGACCCATCACTATTGATTTTCTTGAAAAAGGTACAACTGTAAACAGTGTATCCTATTGCCAACTCCATGGACAATATTCACTTTATTTATAGAATTACCCTCATTCGGTGAACTTAAAAATCTACATAAAAAAGGAATAAGTATACTTTTCTTTTTAGGATTGATATGACTAAATTTTATATACAAAAACACTGACAAAATTTCTATCAAAAGGAAATAAATAATCCCCTTATTTAGCATTTTTGTGTGCAATATATATATATTTCTGGAATTATTTAAAAAACTTTTTTACCAAAAAGTAGTCGCCATGTTTACATGTATCTTCATATAGGAGTTCTTTGATTAGCACTTCTTGTTGTTAAAGTAACAGGTTTGTATGAAAAGTTATCTAATGTTTAAACAACTGAACTTATACAGCGTTTTGTTATGGAGGTGTGTGGTGTAATGGTTAGAGTCGTAGGAAATGGACTTGTCGACATGAGTTCAAATCCTGGACGAGGCTATTTGCATTTCACATGGCACTAATGATCTTGGAAAAGGTATGCATCCACATACTATCCCTCCAGCTAGAGGTAAATAGTAGGGCAGACTGGGATATTTAACCATGGTTAGGCAGACAGCCAATCTAGAAGGAAAATTCTGAATTCAAACCTGTTAAACTTAAAATGGAGCTCGTGTCACATGTTTGTGCAGAGGTGTTATATACATAATGTTTTTTGTGGAGTGGCCATTTAAAAATTAAAGTTTATTCCTCTTCATTGAATATTTTATAAACAGGGCTTTGCAGTAAGGTTAGAAACTGCAACAAATTATTAATCAAGTGAAGACAGAATTAATGACTTTTAGGTGCTGATGGTGTAACAGTTATAATAGAAAGTAGATTCAGTTACCGGAATTCAAATCCTGAATGAGGCTCTTTGCATTTCACAAAGTGAATATTACCCTTGAGAAAGGTATAAATCCAACTATTTGGTTAATTTCTCTGCTGGTCGTTCATAGAATAAAAATCTGAAAAATCCTATTTTGTTTATCAGTAATGCTTGACATGGGTAACCAAGTTCACTTCGCTATGAGAGCCTCCGAGAACGAAACTGTTTGCATTTCCCTTAACACTAATACCCTTGAAAAAAGTTTTGAATCCAACAATTTCTCCTCCAGATATGGGTAAATAAGAGGGCAGACTGGGCTCTTTCACTTTGGTATGCCAACCAGTCTAAGAAAAGAAAAACTGAATTCAATCTAGTTGTAAATCTGGAGAGCAATGGGCTCTGCCAGGCTATCCCTGTCCAAGACACACTACATGAGCTCATTAGAATCATGAAAGTAATATTTTGAAGAAATAGGTATCAGTAAAAAAACAAAAAAACAAAACATAAATCAAAGTTATGACAAACTTTAAAAGATTTATTTGTATTTATCATAAATATTAATTAAGTAACCTAGGATATCACTGGTAGGATTTAATAAAATATTTCAAAATTCCATTTGCTTCAATATATATATATATACATATATATAAACAGCAAATAATAGAAGTGCAGGTAGGAAGCAAGTAGAAGCCAATATTTCTATAATACATTAAATGCATTAACAGGTATAGTAGAAATATGAATTCACTAAAGATGATCCATTAATACTTATGTTCTGCTAGAAATATTATTTTTTTTTTTTTTATCCACCATCCCTTGCCACCAACAGAAGGCCCATTATTGATAAGTGTTGATCTTGGTGCAGGAAAGAAACAACATTTACAAAGCTATAAAAGGAAAAAAAAAATTAACATCAGTACTTTGAATTTGATGATATATAGCTACTGAAAATTTGTGATTTTTAACTTAAAATTTGCTTGAGAAAATTTTTGGCACTTAATTTGTATATGTTGTGCATTGTGAAAAAAAAAAAAGGAGGGGGGGGGGGCTTTTCTGCTGATCAACTATTAAAAGGGAAAGGAGACTTATCCCAAAAACTAGTTTAGTCATGAGGGCACTATTTATATAGCATGTTTTGAGCAGGAAGATCCTTTCTGAACCCATACTTCTCCAGATCTACAACAACCAGTTTGAATTTAGTTTTTCTTCTCCTAGACTGGTTGTCATACCAAAGTTAAATAGCCCAGTCTACCCTACTATTTACCCATAGCTGTAGGGAGAATAGTTGGATTCATACCTTTCTCAAGGATATTAGTGCTAAGTGTAATACAAACATCTTTGTTCAGGATTTGAACTCTGGTAGTAGAGTCCACTTCCTACGACAATAAGCACTACGCCACGAGAGCCTCCATATCAAGCATTACTGATAAACAAAACAGAATTGAACATCTGAAAATCTTATGAACAACAAGCACAGAAATTATAAGACAATCAGATTATAAAACAAATTTTATTGTAAATGATTTTTTAAAATTTAAATAAAACAAAAAAATAGATTACTTGTTCTTCATACTATTTATTTCAGTTTTTAATCTCAAATCCATAAACAATTCAAGGCAGATTACAAAAGATTTACCTGTCTGAGATTATAGATAAGCTTATAATTGAATATTAAAGACTTACAATAAATATTAACACCTGAATGGCTCATAAAATACATATGAAACTAAATTTGCAATTTAAGCAAGATCGGCAAAACTAATTCACTTTATTGACATAAAAAACCCACCCCAGACAATTTATATTTAATACTACAGTATCATAGTTAGATTACCAGTACACCACCTAGCCTACCCGGATAAATAACCTACTAGATAATTTCAAATATAAGACCTAGGGAATATGTTTGGAGTCATCTGGAAGGAGGGTGGGAAAAATGATTAATTTATTTTAACAGTATATCAACATGTCTGTGGATTATCTTATGCTTAAAAGGTTAGGTAATTGCATACATTTTAGTTAATATTTACATTTTTTTCCACATGGTTATATGATCTCAAGTACTCCTATCTAATACTAATAATTTATACATAATCAGGGTTTAAAGTAATAAATTCAATTTTATAATAATCATTTTTGTACAGTTATATGGTCTCAAGTAACTAATAATTATAATCCTTAGTAAACAATTGCAGCTTCAATTTTTATATTCAATATTAATACAAATAATTTACAGTTATCAAGTATTCATATATAATATGAATAATTTTCAGATCTATTTGACCAATTGATGAAACACTAATAGGTACTACCACTTTGGGTCAGAGTGAACCTGTGAGTAATGAAAAATGAAACTAGTCCATACACCTCAGAGCTCTAAAACTGGAGCCTTACCATCAGATGCAGTTTAGGGTCATATCAAGGACACAGCTTTTTATAGTGATTAGGGATCTTACCGCTCTGTAGGGGATATAGCCACCATATTATAAGCCATTTAAAAAATATTCATATTTGATAGGACCATGGGCAAAGAAAAAAAATTCAAGAAACAACTACACAAAAAATGTAAATATGTACAATGAATGCAATTCCCTAACCTATAGGCATAAAATAACAATAGATCAGTTGACATGCTGTTAAAAAAAAATCAATCAAGAAAAAAAAATTATATAAAAGTTTTCCATAATTCACAACTACAGAAAATAAATAAGTCCAACTAAAGTAGTTGCTTAGTGTGTAAATAAAAATAAAAATTTAAAAAAAAAAAAAAAAAAAAAAAAAAAAATCAAACCTCAGGCTTTGTTAAATACAAAATTCCAGTAAAATCTTGATTAACAAATTATACGATGGAGAATTACTTTGCTCCCAAAACAATTGAAAATTCATTGCATAGAAATGAAAACCAGATTTAAAGATCTGCTTTCTCCCCTTTAAATAATTGTATAGATAAATATGACAGAATTGAAATATATATATATATATATATATATATATATATAATATATATATATATATAAAATAAATAAAACCAGTATTTATATAGAGTGAAAATTTATAATAAATACAAAAATACTCTACCAAATTGGTTTTCAGGTCTTATTTCATCTCTTCATAATGTCAAAGAAGCCCATCTTAAATTATATTCGTTTGTTTTATGGTTTCAAGTATTCCAATCTAATACATATCATTTTCAAGCAGTTCTATTTGGCCCTAACACAGAGTTGGTGTGGACCTGGGAGTAATGGCAATAAAGGGGTACTCCACAAATTACGTTTGATTCTTCCTATCAGTCTCACAGTCAGAATTTTGTAAATATCAACACTGGAATTTAGAGGATAAATATACATTTTCAAGAAGTTATAAATAATTACCATTATAAGAGAATGAATGGAAAAAGATGACTAAAGAGAGTTTAAATAAAACTGGTTTTGCCTTAATAAAAGTGATCAAAACAAAATCTTATTTGGTAAGTTGCCACAAAGACAAACAGCATTAATCATATTACTAGGCGAGTCAAAAGTTTTGCAATATTTCGATACATGCTAGCTTGTAGCCTGTATATCACATGACCTAAGCAGTTCAAGCTATGGTTAGTACCCACTGTGGTTGGTGGTATAGTGGTGGTTTATGCACTGACACATTGTGCATTGCTTCACTCTGTCCATGTAGGATTTGAAACCTGCACAGATGAAAGTTCAAAGTAGTTTAATTCAGGAACTTATGCTTTATGAGTTTGAACATGAGAAAGTAACCAAAAACATTTGTTGTGCAAAAGGTGAAGGCACATTTGTTGTGAAGGCAATACAATAAGCAGAAGGTTGAAGAAAGTTTGCTCGGGTCGGAAGAAGCTTGATAACCAAACAAGGTCAGGTGGGCCTAAAACTGGATTCCTAGGCTATACTCCAAACGATAGAGGTAAGCAAATCTGGTGAGTAGCACCT
The DNA here is from genome assembly GCA_023376005.1 of Doryteuthis pealeii. Classification (NCBI taxonomy): domain Eukaryota; kingdom Metazoa; phylum Mollusca; class Cephalopoda; order Myopsida; family Loliginidae; genus Doryteuthis; species Doryteuthis pealeii. Next base: position 94,759,922 of record CM042138.1, read on the forward strand.
GGAGAATATCAGACGAGTTTGGCATCTCACAGTCCAATGTGGTTTGTAATCTTTGTGACATCAAAGCTGTTAAATGGTGCCTTATGTTACCAAAATATTGCAAAACTATTGACTCACTCTAGTATTACAATTATTACAACTTGTTAAATACCCTACCTATGAACATTAATGGGTATGTCCCAATCCTCATAAATATGGGAGTATTATGCTGACTGAGTAGTCTTATATCACTAGCAGTGGTTTACCTTCTTCACACTATTGGTGAGTATTATATTTTGTTAATGTTATAAAAGATTGCATTTCATTTCCAACCACCGTTTTGGTTATTTCTCATTTAGTAACCTTTGTTAGGTTACAACAAAGCTATAATCTTTATATATTATTATGATCTTTATTGAGGTGTTTATAGTGTAATGGTTATCTTCATAGGAAATGAGCATGGCAAACAGAGTTCAAATCCTGAACGAGGCTATTTGCATTTCACATAGTGCTAATATCCTCGAGAAAGGTACAAATTCTCTCTCCAGCTCAATAGTAGGGCAGACTGAGCTCTTTAACTTTGTTATGGCAACCAGTCTAGGAGAAAGAAACTTCTGAATTCAAACCTGTTAAACTCCACTTAAAAAATTGAGGTTGTGTTGTATCCTGCCCATGCAGAGTTGAGTAAATACATATAAACTATAATCTTTTTAGTATTATTTGGATTATTCAGACTATTATTCTCATCTTTATTGTTATCTGTACAACATTTCGGCCAATGTGCCCTTCATCAGATATTTCTTGTCAGACTTGAGAGCCTTCTACAGATAACAATAAAGATGAGGACAATAGTCCGAATAATCCAAATAATACTAATTATCAAGCCTCATCTCAAAAATTCAGAGAAATAATATATAATCTTTTTTTCTTTTAGAATAACAAAACAATTTTAAATGTGAAGATTGATTTGCAATTCAGGTTAAAACAAAAAAACAAAAAAAAACATTTTGTTTGTAAATTAAAAGAGGTCAGTTAGTTATAAATGCCTACAAGAACAGAACCCAAAATTGTGATTATTTATAAAAAGGGTCAGATTTAACCATAAGAGTCCCCTAGGCTAATGTAATTTAGGGCCCATTCATTGTATATGTCTCCACCCAGTTTCTATTAAAAAATTAAAAAATAATTTTATAGGTTCTTTTTTAGTGTAAAATTGAGCAAAGTAGACAAAATTAGTTCAAAGGAGCCTGATTAAATCTGAAAATAAATGAATCTTCTGTTCTTATATCTTCTTTGTTTTGTTTTAAGTTGTATCTGTCTTAGGGGCCCCCTACTAGTCCACATGTAAATCCACCACTGCTTATAAAGTATTGGTTACTCTTCAGAAAAAAAAAAAAGTCTAAGATTTAGGTTGTAGTCTCTATGTAGAACTATATAAAATAAGTAATCAGTCCAATACTCAATAAAACTAATCACTCTTTAACTGTAAAATACTCATCTGCAAAGTAATAAATGCTAATAGCAAATCATCTCATGAAAGAGAAACCAATATTGCTACTTATATCACACACCCATACCCACAAGGGATCGATTTAGTAGTCAAGTATCAACAGAACTGCTCCCTTCACTCTTTATGCTTATATTTTCAAATATGGAGGAGAGGGGGCAAAAAAGTCCAAAACAAATTTCAATGCTATTTTATCTCCCAAGTACAAACCTAATGTTATAAAGGGAACTACCCTCACCCATCCTCCACCTAGAGAGGAAAAGAGTGAAGAGACAGACAGGCAAGTCAAGATCGAACAGAGAATTTGCTCCAGCTGACAAAAGAAACACAAACACATACACATACAAAGAGGCTACAATCAAATCGAATTCTGGCAGTCAGTATAAGAGAGAAAGTGTCGGAAAGTGCTGGAAATAATGACTTGGTGTAACAATCTAATGCTACTCTTAAGTCTGACAGGATAGAAATAGACAAGAGAGCAAAGTGTATATATATTATATATATATATACACATACATATATATACATATATAATATATATATATATATATATATATATATATATATATATATATATATATATATACATATATATATACATATAATATATATTATATATATATATATATATATACATATATATATATATATATATATATATACACACACACATTAGCAGAAGAACTTTGTATGCCCCAAGATAAAATTAATACACTAAAACAAATTTTGCTTAAAAAAAAAAAAATAAATAAAATAAATTTAAAAAAAAAAAAAAAAAAAAAATCATTCTATTGCTTTCTGTATAAACTTTCCAAAAAGTCCCAATTCCTTGCAAGTAGGCTGTGGGACTCCTCCAATTCGCAATTTTACTTACTTTCTGGACCTTCATGATCGATCTTAAGAATTATCATTAACTCACACTGAATATACCAACTCCCACTAGATAATCAAAGTTAAGCAGCAATAAGCCTGTTCAATACGTTAATTGAGTGACCACTTAAGCAACAAGTACTGTAAGCAACCTGAGGCCTTTGTTTTCAAAATGACTTGATTCGGTATTAAATGACTTTAAAAAGGCATTGATATGCCATAAAACAAAGCAACCAACCAACCAACCAATTTTAAACTAAAATGTTCTGTCAGTGCCCCTCTCTCTTTTGCATTCTTCCCCCTTTAAATGTATTTAACACATCTATTGAGGTTAAGAGAATCCACATGATTGTCATCAAAATTTGTCCATTAGCAAAGGAGTATGTAAGCAGAATACATTCTATGAGGACAGAGCTAAAGAAATATATTATATTTATTATATATTATAGAAATTATATAGAAATAGCGAATACATTATCACAGATTAATGTTATTGAGATGGACCCATTGATGCTAACAACTAAGATTATCCAAGTAATTTTTCTCCAAAGTCCACTGACCTGGAGTGGTGTACTACCACTCTAGGTCAGAGTAGACCTAGAAATAACAGCAACGAAATAGTACTCCACAAACCCCAGAGCTTCGTATTAAATAGAGTGGATATTATATAACCGACATTGGTAAGTGCTTTTGTGCTTAATAAGAGTTTTTGAAAAGGATAATGATCACAATAAAAGTACAAAAAAGAGAAAAAGGTGGAATCAGAGAAAACAAAAGAAAAAGTCTAAGCCAAAAACATCAATTAACAAAATAAAAAAAGTAAAAATTCTTTGGATATCAGTCAAAATAATGTAAACAAGTTAAAAAGAATAAAAAGAAAAATGTTGAGCAAGTTTAAACCAAGACCAAATTCTCTAGACAGTCATTAAAAGAAAAATCATCTGAGGCATAAAATTGAAAAATGATTTTAGGTAAATACTGTAGACTAAAATGAGAAAAATATTTTTTTTTTACATTAAAAGAATAGAAAATTTTAAAAAGAAAATATTTTTAAAGAATTTTTAAGAAAGAACCTTGTCTCCTTGCTCTTTTAGTCTATAAAACTAAAAATATTCACCATAAAAGAGATTTCTTTTTACTAAATTCCGAGACACTTCTTACAGATGACAAAGAAGCATTGCTTTTTTTTTTAATACCATGATACAATTGTTACATATATACACTGATGTATATTGGCCCAAGAAAATAACCCTGATTGACAGGCCACATTACATCTTGGGACAGATAATTGTTTCATTATGTTTAGACAAGGCACAGAGTAAAGGTCTTCTATCTTGTTAAGATTTGATTCTATTAACATCATGTTAAACCAGTTTGAAATAAAGCCAGTAACTCATAGATTATATAGAAATAGTGAATACATGATCACAGATTAATGTTATTGAGCTGGACCCATCGATGTTAACAACTAAGATTATCTATTATCTCATGCCTCTGCTCTTCTCTTACACGTTGCCTGTGTTATCACATTTCCTTATCCTTGACAATTTGTTATCCCATTCATGTTTTTATCTAGATATAGTTATATAAACAAGGAATGGTTTCACATACAAAAATTAAAGAAGGAATGCACTAGAGATGCAATATGCTGGTATTTTATATCTGCAAGTACTTTTTCCCATGATGTAATGAATATTGTCATTGTGAAAGGCATGAATCAATCTCCCCTTCCAAGCTATGAGTAAAGTAGTAGGGCAGACTGAGTTCTGTAGTTTAATAATGAAATTTATTGTGTACAGTGCTCAGGTGCACCACAACTCATCAAAGTCTCATATCTAGTACATAGAATAATGTATTAGTGTCAGGAACATGAATAGCATACTGTAATAATATACATGTAGTGTGCACGTGCATGCATATGTGTTGGCGGATTACAGGAAGCATGGAGGCTTTTAAGTATTTGTGAAATCTGTTGATAACATTAAAAAAGTACTGTGTAATGCACAGAAAATGTTTTTAAATGTTAGTAAAAAAGGATTGATTGGTTTTTAATGGCACATCAACCCATCTGGGGTTATTTTAAGAGATAAATTTTGAGGGATGATCAGATTTATTGATATGTTTTTTTTTTTCCAAGGATTTTTCTTGATTTTGACACTATGTTGTCTGTAACTGTTTGTTGTTAAATTGGTTGGGAATCACTTTGAGGATTAGCTCATAGGGTAAAGTTCAAGTTTATAGTTTTTTTATATAATTTAGTTAAGAGTTATCATCTACACACAATTGAAAAAAAAAAATCTGTGACTGCCTTAAAAATTAATGGAGAAATCAAATATTTAAGGGCTATTCCAAGGGATGGCAAGGGGTCATCATGAAATCTTTTCACACGTTTACAAATCTCACATGCTGAAATTAACTTTAGTTCAGTCCATAGAGAATGTATGTATTTACCCCCCCCCCCCCCGTCATGAATAGGATGCAACACAAGATCAATTTTTAACCAGAGTACTACTGATTTGAATTCAGTTTTCCTTCTCTTTGACTGGTTGTTGTAACAAGGCTAAAGAGTCTAATCTACTCTATTATTTACCCATAGCTAAGGGGAAGGGAGTTCATAACTTTCCCATAGGTATTATAGAGAAAGTGAAATGCAAACAGCTTTGTCTAGGATTTGAACTTGGGTCAATGTGTCCATTTCCTTGCAACCAGCCCACATTTGATGTAAGTTAATAAAATAATAGATAATGTATAAATTTTGTCTAAACATCTTTAAACTGGAGTCTGCTACACATTTGTGCCTTTGTACTCAACTGACCTTTCTAAAAAGAAAATAAATAAATGAATAAAAAGAAAAAAAATCAATTAGCTGCTTGTTAAAATCATTCAAGTAAGAGAAGAAGAAGTCAAGAAAAAAATCATAATTTTTCATAACTTGTCACCAATAATAATTATAATAAATTTTACCCAATATTACTGTTTTTCTTTCTTTTTTTTTTTTCAATTTATCATAAAACCAGTAAACCATTGCATCTCTAGAAAACACAAATATTTTCTCGTATATTTTTTTTTTTTTTTGCTTTATCCCTCCAAAAAGAATTTTCATGTATCACAAATTTTTTAAAAATATTTTTTAATTTCAAACTTTCCCTTCATTGTCTTCATCCCTCCTCACTCATTCTCAATATGAATTTATTTTTATCTGGTTTTATTTTTCTCTTCATGTTTTTTATAATTTTTTTTTTTTTTTTTTTTACCTCCAACTTTCATCTTTCATCTAAATGAGTACTTCTAAATTTTGGTAAATTATAATTCTCAAGGTCAATTCCTGAGAAGATATAAATTGTAATAAAATATTAATCAAAATATTTAGTGTATATTTAAAAAAGTGATAAGAAAATTAATCGAGAAAAGAATGCATTAGTTTTTGCCATAAATAATATAAGTAATGCACTCCTGATATGGAGATATTATTCAGTACTGTGAATAATTTTTTTTCATTAGACTGTAGACTTATTAATGTACCTATGTGTATATAATTTTTGTAATTAACTCCTGTTTACATTCTCTTGTTTTTAATTTTTTTTTATAAACTTTCCTTATCTATCATCTTTAATCAAACATGCCTCAAATAAATAATTCTGCCTAAATATATTATATAAGTGAAAAGTCCATTCAGTATATATGTCACAATACAATCAAAAGCAATCTTTTTTTAATAAATTTCATTAAAACTAAATGCTCCTAGAACAAAAACTGAACCAAACCAATATACATAAAGATTATTTTGAAAGGTTGCGTTTGAGATAATAAAATAGGTTGTGATGTATGTATTTACTCAAGCTATCCGCCATGAGCAGGATGTGACACAAGGTCAATTTTTAAGCAGAATTTAACAGGTTGGAATTCAGAATTCTTCTTTCCAAGACCGTTGTCATATGAAGGTTAAAGAGCCCGGTGTGCCCTAACTTTTACCATAGGTAGATGGTGAATACTTGGATTTTCCAAGGGTATTAGCGCTATGTGAAATGCAAACAAACTTATCCAGTAGTCAAACTGGTCACCATGTCAATTCCATACAATGATAACTATCATTCCACAAAGGCCTCCATTACAAAAAAGAAAAAAAAAAAAAATCACATTTCCAAATGTAACAAAAGTTAAATTGCCAAGAGCATAAACCTCATATTGATAAAGCCGACAATGAAACTCATTTTTATTTTATTTGCTGACTCTTCAGTTCTGGATGAAAAGACTTAAAAGTGTTGAATTTATCTATTCTCTACTTTGAAGATTTTTGCCACAAAGAAAACACTCCAGGTCTCTGAATAAATAGAAAATTTAAAGTTAAATCCAATTAATATTTATACCAAGTACTTTCAACTTAAAAATTTGATGTTTTCAACAGTTTTAATGGCTCTGAACTTGCATTGTCATCTTAACAATTGACACTTTCTGTTAATCAAATCAAGATCCTTTTTTTTCTTGTTTTATTTGTTAATCATTAGAAAATACTCCAGTATTAAACATATCAAGTAAAGTTGGCAGAGTGGCTTATTACGGTATCAGCCAGACAGGGAGGGAGACTATTCCCTTTCAATCGCACTGGACCAAGGAGATTGTCTGAGGTGGAGCGCCACACCTACCATCATCTGCCCACTTTACTAAACAGATCCAAACTGTGCTACTCATATGCTGAGTTGATGAGGGGCGTATCAAACCCAGAACCTTGTGGTTTCTAGATATAATTAAGATAAGGCCGAGGGTGTCCTGGCGTCACTCAGCAAGACCTTTGTCAGCCGCTCACCGGCTATCTATTTAAAGCTGTACAAAGCTACGGTGTGGCCACACTTGGAATTTGCATCACCAGTCTGGAACTTCTATCTTGCTCAGAATATTAACCTCCTAGAAATTGTACAGAGACGTGTAATCAAATGAATACCCTCCATCAAGCATCTACCATACTCTGTAAAAACGTCTCGCTGCCCTGGGAATGGATTCGTTGAAAACCTCGGTGTCTGGCAACTGACCTGGTAAACACTCATAAGGGTCATTAATCATCTAAACAACAGCAACCGTGAGCACCTTTTTGATCTCCATCTTTCTACACATGAGGGCATGCCTACAAAGTCAGGAAACAGCACTATTCACGTGACTTTCGGAAACATTTTTTTCACGCTCAGAATTGCGGAGGCATGGAATAAGTGTGCGTCTGGTTGTAGGCTGCCGAAACACGAATCTTTCAAGGCCTCTATGCTTCTGGAGTCTGCCAACACTTATACCTGATGCCCCTCCCACATACATATGCACACATACTGCATATTACTACTGTAAACTTTTCATGTTCCTGACACTTAATTACATTATTCTGTGTACTTTGACATGAGACTTTGATGAGTTGTGGTGCACCTGAGCACGTGTACACAAAAATTTCATTATTATAATCTAAAGACATTACGCAATGAAAAAAAAAAAAAAAAAAAAAAAATATAGATGCTGACATTTTATATTAATTTAGTTCAGAATCTATAGAAAATAATTAATCACATAAAAGTGAAAATATTCAAAACTGTTGTATTATTTTTGCTTTATTCTGGGGATGATAGAGAGAAATAAAAGTACAAAAGTAAAGTTGGTATAAGCCGAAAGGAGGGAGTCTATCCCTTTTTTGCTGACAAGGAGATAGTTTTGGGCATCTGAGTGGACGCCCACACTACCATCAAGGCTTCTTCACTTTACTAACCAGATCCCTGTCAACTTATATGAACGAGTTGGCCGAGGACGCAAGAATTGAACCTGAACTATGTGGTTCCTAGTCTAAACACTAACCAACTGAGGCTAAACGCCCTATCAAGAGAGAATAAAGCGCTAATCATATATTGGTCTAAATGATTCTGAGGCTTTCATCTAAATTCTCCCGAGGATGCAAATTAATTTGAAAAGAACTTTCATTTTTAAATAATGATTATGTTCTTGGAAAAAAATTTTTTTTTTTATACATGAAACAGGTTTTTATTCCCTTTTCAAATTCAATAAATTTAAGGGAAAAGAAAGCTTAATTTTCTTCACAAATAAACCCTTGATTAATTAGGTAAGGTTAAGTGTAAACTTAAATAATGCCATATCTAAAACAAATTCATATTGATTGGTCACGTAATAAATTCTATGAATTCGGATATGATGCTTTAAACCGTCAAGAAAAATCACATTAAATTGCATTTGGATACATATTAATTAAAATTCTCTAAAAAAGATGAAATTGTTACTAATAAAATCACAATTTCTAATAAAATATTGATCAATATCCAGTGTAGTTATTAAAAGTGGATAAGATAAAATTAATCTAGAAAAGGAATGCCTTATTTTTATCAGCAAAGAAATATGATAATGCCACTCCTTTCCATAAAGACAGATTTATTTTCCTTAATTTTTGGCTAAATTAATAATTATATAAAAAAAGATAAAACTAAATTCTGGTGGTGGGTAAAAAAGTAGCCACTGTCAAAAAAGTTGAAAGAAACATTTTTTTTAATTAAAAAGAGAAAAAAAGATATAAAAAAATTTAAAAAAAAAAAAGTTGTAAAGGGAAGGCGAAATTTTTTTTTTTTTATTAAATAAATAATTACATTTAATTTTTTTTTGACATTCTTCTTGAGAAAAATTACAAACACTGAAACTATTGTATATACTTGCAAATCATGTGCGTCAAATTTTTAAAGCTTAATATTTGGGGGGGGGGGGGGTCACACCATAAAACGAAGATTTTGTCGTGGGTGTAAATAGTTGAAGACAAAGACTAAAATCAAACAGGTATCAAGACTATCAAAAATTCTCCAGTCTGATTATTAAAAGTCATATGACAGTAAAAATTGCTGGGAAAATGAATGTTCCTGCAAGAATGGCCCCACCCCCAATGTTTCAGCTTTCAAAAAAGAAGTTTATGCTTTAGAAAAGTAGAAGTTAATTTATTTGTGCAACCACTTATATATATATATATATATATTAATCAATACAAGGGCAATATTACAAAGTGATGTTTGAAGCTCTCCATCAAATGAAGATGAAAATATCAAAAAAAAAAAAAAAAAAAAAAAAAAAAGTTTTTAAAAAAACAAGAAATAACGATCATTACAACGAATCAAAAATTTTGTTTTAAACTTAAAAAAAACTATAAGGAAATTCCTAAAAATTCTTAAAAATCACATAAAAAGTAAAAAAAAAAAAAAAAAAAAAAAAAAAAAAAAACTTTAAAAAATTACACGATTTTTTTAAATTTTTATTTTTTATTTTTTTAAAGTAAAATTCATTAATAATTAGTTATTTTAAAAAATAAATTAAATAAAATCTATTGTCATGGTTTGTAAACAAAATGTAAGGTATAGGAAATGTAGTCGAAGTAAAAATATACTGAATGACAATACGGGATATTGTAAGTATTTAAAAACTAAATTAACTGAAATAAAGGAGACAGGTTTGAAAGATAACTGGGTCTTTTGGGTTTAATAATGTTATGGTTGGAAATTATGCTTGCGAGGTTAGATGTCTCACCAAATGAATATTATTTCTGAGATGAGGAGGATTTATTAAATTCTAATCATTAAGATCCAAAAACCACACTTATCTTCATTAAAAAAAAGGCGTGAGATACTAATAAAAAATTAAATGCTATGTGGTGCATTTTCTCTACAGCAGTTATATATAATTATTATCATTATTCACACATAGTTTTTCTACTCACGGTAAGACCTAAATATCTATCATCTGGTTTCAAAATACTAGAAAGGTTTAGATAAACAGCAGAGCTTGTTAGAATCGATTGAGTTTAAGCTTCTCTAGAGTTACTGAGAAGGCTCTGAGTGAGAGTGAGATAATAATATACCTCACCTATCATATTATAGGTCTCATTTAATATATCCACATGATCTCTCAACTCATTGTCCTCATAATAAGAGATATAAAAATAACATTTGAGATAGAATTTTCCAAGAGGTCATGAGATAATACTGATTAGCAAGCTAATATATATAATGGGAAACAAACACCACATAACTATGTCTACACCTAGATATAATAGTTCTCTGCACTATATAAAATGAGGTCCTCTAGAGCTCCGAGTATAATTCACGTCAAACCTATATCTGGGTTAAAAAACTATGAGTATATTTGCACCTCAAGTTATTTAATGAGCCAGAACTGTTTTGAGCTCACATATCGCACAATTAGCGGAGCTTCACAGTATACAATAGTATGGGCATTCACCCACTATGTTTCTCTATCTCTCACTCACTAATAATATTATTTCACCTATATATATTTAATATAAGACTTCTCACCTAAAGACTCTAACCACAAACTGAGAAATTCCTTTAATAAAAACTGTGCATAATCCAATCTATGTTCATAATTAATTTCTATTCAATACCCTTAATACGTCCACATATTTGTTAAAAACAGTTTTAATAAATACATGCCTGGTATTATTGATTTATATATAGTTTGTTTCAATGTGTTAAAAGATTTGGGGCCCCCACCTTCATTAAATATTCATTACGCTTCCCACTCTATACTATGGATATTGAGAGTCTCAGAGATTATAAACTGAAAAAGAAATTACCCGTCCATTCTATATTTGAGATACATATCTATTCAGCTAAATGTTGAGATTATGCACTCTACGTAGTATTAGTACGAGTGAAAATTTACACTGCGGCTGGTTAGATTTGCAATACATCGTCTGCTTTCCTCATTACAGATGTTCTAAATAGAGTTTAAATCTGAGACAATACGAAAATCATATATTGTCCTCTTTAACATAGCCTCTATCTCCTTTATTTGTTATCATATATATATATCTCTTTGTTTAATTAAATGGGCACATAGCGGAGAGTTATATACACCATATTAGGAGGAGTTAAAAAAATAGGTGTGTTATGAGGCTAGTTATTACAAATCTCTCATAATTTTTATATTAAATAAAATTTTTTTTACGAGAAAATATACAAAATTTTTTTTACTAAATAAAAAATCATCCAGAACCTAACACATATCTACTAACGACCATTAATAAAAAACTAATGCTCTTACTGAACATTTTGTATCCGGGTACCAAATGAACAGAAATAGCATAGATATCACATGAACACGGGACTCATTTTTTTGTAATTTACACAAGATTACTAACACAATTGTTACTTAGACGAATGATAAACATTTATCATCGAATTTGACACAAAACTATTTCATAAGGATTGCTACAAGATTCTGTTTTTTTTACCTATTAGCGATTTTTCCTTTCTTTTTTTTTTACAAAATGAACATAGCAGAAATTTATTTTTGCAATTTCCCGCTCCGCTCTTGAAAGATAAGTCATTTTTTATTATTTATCATTTATACCCACTTTTTTCTCGCTAGGATCTTTTCTAATTAATGTTTATTATATTTCTGTGACGCATAATAGGTATTTGTCTATATCCTATTAGTCCTCATCATATCACACTACACACCAACATAATATGAAAACCTAAATATACAAATAAAACATTACCAGCAAGTATATTGTATAAACAAAAAACACCATAGTAAATCCCTTATTCTCAATCTTAATCTATATAATATCTACATGTACATCATTACACATAAGCACACACACTTCCAGAACACACACGTCACCTACTCAACTACATGCAATATTATCCAATCTATATATCACTTATTCTTACCGCGAGCACGGAGCTAATCGAACATTTTAAAAATATCCAAACAAGGGTTGGGCAATCGTACATATTCCAAACACAAAGCACAACCAAAACACCCACTAGATCACACATATATATAATGAGAGAGCACACTGGACTGTTCTTGAGAAAAAATTCTTGGCTCTTGTTAGGGATATCTCTATTGGTTTTCAGCCTTCTCCCTCTCACGACCTGACCTAAAATATTGTTCGTTCACCACTTGTCTGCCCAACCTCGGATTTTTACTCACTACTATGAGGGAGAAAAGGAACCCACTTTCACTCTATTAGTTACCAGGATTATCTTAAATCTATACCACAAAAGTATTTATGTAATACACTATGTAGGTAATCAATACGAAGCGGATTGTCTCTCTTTTTATTTTTAACAGAATATATATCTTTCAGAGTGTATGGAAAACAGCGTTCCACTTCCTCATGCATGAAATACCATTACTACCCAAATAGACAGCTATTCTATGGTAATTAGTGTTAGGCGGATATATTGTTAGTCATTATAGTCTATATTGACAAAGACCTCTCTTATGTGAATGCAAATAAAAACTTACACTATTGGTCTTATTGGCACAAATCTAATGCTTCCGGAAAGCATTCTGTAACAACTTTATATATAGGTACAAACAATGCATATACGACAGCGGGCACCATTATTTAACACATATATATATTAAAGGATCATCGCAAGATGCGATTCTATCCCAATAACATACTTAAAGACATGAAATATAAGACCATGAGAGATGGATATCACAACATAGATTAAATTACGCCAACAGTGATTATCACAAAAAGACATAGTATGTAACTAAGGATCTATATGTTGTGGCGGGCTGTTGTGGTGGTAGAAATAAAGAACCTAATTGTTCTAAAATCCTTTAAAAATACAATCATCTCTAAAAGGGGTGATATGAGTTTTACAGATGTGTCTACCGGATCTTGCAGACCGTGTAAAAATCCCAAAAGCCTTTTATATGAATTCATACCTCGCATTTGCCACCTAAAAAACATAAAAGAAAACAATCAAATAAAGTACAACCACTGAACAACAAAAAATTATAAAAATTTTAAAAAAATAAATTTAACTATTTAAAAAAAAAAATCAAAAATTTATTAAAAACCACTCAATAAAATATTTAGCATTGAAACTAATTTACTGACTTATATAAAATCTCAAAGTCAAGTAAGTGCAGCCATGATTACCAATAATCTAGCACCATCTCTTTGTTGTATTGAAGATTATAAGAGGTTGAATGCCCCGATACCTTGCATCTATGATGGTGAATGGGTGTGGGTTAAATTTTATGAGCAAGAATCATGAGAAGGTTCTTAAAAAATTCATGTGAACTAACCAGTACTTGATGTGGCAGAGTACTGATGATATTTGTCCCTTCCAATTTTGTGGATTTTACTTATTTTTAAGCTTATTTTCTTTTTAGATTACTTTTGAAAATAATGGCTTCCTGAAAAAGAATGCTGTTCAAGGGTTGATAGTTTAATATATTTTAACGCAACCCCTACAAACTAACAGGAATGCAACACAAGTGCAATTTCTCTTAAACAGTTTGACTAGGTTTAATTCAATTTTCTCTAGTTTGGTTACCTAGCGCATGGTTAAAAGGGCCCAGTCACTGGTCCTCTATTTAAACGCCATTAGCTGAAGGAGAAATTGGGAATTCATGCCTTTCCGCAAGGTATTAAAAACGCTATGTGAAATGCAAACAGCTTGTCCAGGAAATTGAAAACTGCCGGTCGACCAAAGTTTCATTTCTACGACTCTAACGCATTACACCACGCATGCTCCATATCAAAGTTGGTATTTTATACTGTCTAAAGGTGTTTTACTTGGCATAACTGTTTATTTGTCTTTGGAAATGGGTGACCCTAGTTCAAAATCATGGACAAGGCTGTTATTTATTTCACTTTAAGTATTACTAATATTTTTAATTTAGTATTAGAAAAATTGTAGTATTAGTTAAAAATTGTGGATAAGAACATTATTTTTTCAAGATTTTGGCCCAAGTTAGGTTAATGCTCATTATACACAAGACTATATTGATTAAAGCATTTTTCTGCTACATGGCTCCAACCATATTCCTTGGATGAACCAAAAGTAAGTTACACTATAGTCCAAACTAATGTATTTTATCTGTTAAAGAGAAATATACACTGGAATGTGGTACTTTGTTTATTATTTGTTTCTCTAATATCAGCTATGTTGAATGGCAAACTTGTTGCATTTGTCCTAAATACTGTGTAAACTTTGCTTTGGCAAAACATGAGTACAAAATATATAAATTTTTATTTTAGTCTGTACAAATCATAAAAGTTGAACAAATGCTAAATTGTAGTTAAATTTAGTTGCTACAAATTTTAAAAGTTCATGGCATATTATAGATGAGATTCCCCCCACGCCAGTAGGTTCTGTAAGACGCAAAAGTTGTGGGGGGGGCATGTTATATATGAGTGCACATTATACACGAATAATTACAAAAAAAATTTACTTTCATAACTTTAATTATCCATTCTTTTTATTCTACATAATTATTAATTAAGTATCTTAGAGGCAAGTTTAAGCTCAGTCAGTATAACGTCCTGCTTAGGAACCACATGGTTCCAGGTTTTAATCAAGTCGTCACCAACTTAGCACAGGAGTAGCTTAGCTTGGTTCTCAGTGGTAAAATGGTGGAGCTAACGGTAGGTGTTGGCACTTCACCTTAAATACAAAAACAATTCTCCCTGGTCTAGCACTTGTGAAAAGGGGGATAGACTCCCCTCACTGTCAGTCTGATACTGACAACAGGCCACTCCACTGACTTTACTTACTAATATCAAAATATCTTTTGGATAAAAACTTTCATCAAATTAAGAGTCAATAACTAGAGAGAATTTAGTTCTAAACTTTCAATTGAATGTTTTGTTAAGGGACATAGAGAAATTAATTATCATTAGCCTATCTAATCATTATTTTCATCCTCCATTATAAAAATGTGTGAAAGAGTTTTTATTCAGTGCTTATTAACTTTTCATGATCATTTTTGTTAATACAAAGGCGGTTAGTGATTGGTATTGTATGACCCCACAGGAATTCAATGCACTAAAAATATTTTTCTCTCAAGTTTTTCCTTTTTAAAAGTACAATTTTCATTTTTTTAATAGTTTTTTTTTTTATCATTTACAAATTCATATTAAATTACCTACAATCTTAATCATTAAGCTTCTCTTTGAAGAAATTTTAGAAAAATTATTCTTGCTGTCTCAGAGCTCTGTAGATTCTTATGGGGAATCTGAACATTAATTACTGACAACACATCTGTAAAATTCAATAGATCACAGATGATATGCGTGCATGGTTGCAGACCCCCAGAGGTAATGTTGCTCAAAGCTTCACTGTTTTATAATGATTTTATTGAATAATCGTTGATAGGTGATAGGCCAAGTACTGATCTTCATCTTCACTACTGCTTTATGATGATTGGGATTTGGTTTTTTGGAACAAAAAGTTGGCAACTATCACAGCTGTAAAGTAGGACTCAAATCATATATACAATACTTTCATAAAGTATTTGAACAATAGACAACCTGTTTCTCATCTCTTTGGTTTTTTTTTTTTTTAGTTAAAAATAGAAAAATTGTATATATATATCGCATGTGGGGTAATGTCTCATAATAAATAATTTGTCTGGTTTTGAGAGTTAAAAAAAACTGGACATTATGCAGTACTAACTAAATTTTAATATCATCAATAAAACATTTATTCATGTTTTGTTTTTGAAAGGTAATTTCTCCCCCTCCCCTCCTCTCTCTATCCTCCTTTTTTTTTTTTTTTTTTTTTTTTTTTTTTTTTTTTTAGCCCTCAAAACCAAATCTGTTTGTTCAAATACCTATGAGAAAGTTACACACGTACATATACGCACTTTTATTTCAGGAATAAAATATTGTTTTTAATTTTTTTAATTTATTTTTTTATGTATTATGTTTTTACAGAAGTTACTTTCTCCTCTAAATAAATAAATAAATAAAAATGTTTAAGTAGAAGCATTAGAACATGCTATGGTGTTAATTATTATTATGAATTTTGACTGATATTCTAGTTTATCATAATTCAACTAAGTTGTCCCTTCTATGACTCATTGAGAGACAGCTTCCCCTCTGAAACAATAATAATGAAAAAGCTACCCTAAGGTGGGTTTTAATCAGAAGTTAAGATTTATATTAATTCCAATTTTTAAACTTTTTTCTTTGTTTTGTTTTCTTTTTCATTCTTTTTTCCTATTTTTATTCTGATATTACTTTGTCTTAAAAGTTTAACTGCTTTAAAAAAAATTTTTTTCATATTCAGAAAAACAATTTGATTTGAAGTATAAAAAAATAAACTTAACCTCAATGATATAAACACTTGTATTTAGGCATGTAATATACACCTAGGATTATTAGAATATTTCACACACACACACACACACACACACACACACACCACACACACACCACAACATATTAATATATTCTGTGTGATTCTTGTTCATCTTATTTAAATTATGTTCTTAATTGTTTTGGGACATTTGTAACATTTTGGATGCCAAGGTTGTTTAAAAATTTTTTTCGATGATGTGCATAGATGAATTATTGGGTAAAATATATATCTGTAGTAGATAGTTATTGGAAATATTTGGGAAACTTTTTCATTCATGAATTTAAAAAAAAACTTTGATTTCTAGCATGTATAAAATTTTTATATTGAAATTGTACAAAGGAGTTTCCTTATATAATTCCAGATTTAGAAAATTTGGGGCTACAGATTCTAAGGATAAAAACCAATGATAATTCCATTTTTTTTTTTTTTTTTTTTTTTTTTGTTTGTTTTGGTATTATGATGCAAGTAAAATTGATACGGTAGATATAAGGTATTGATGGTTCTGGTTCATGGGTAAATAAAATGGTAGTTTCTATTTTGTTTAGTTTATCTGTAATTTTTGTTAGGTCAATATTTTGGGGATATGTATAATATCATCTATGTCACAGAAATATATAGAATCTTTGGGTAAAATGTATTTAAGCGGAATTGATTAGAGAAATTCTAGAAAAAAAGACGTGAATAATGGGTAAACATTGAAAAAAAGCCGTCTAATACATGAGGTAACAAATCTTGATTATTTTATTAATGGGTTAGAGGTAGTTTTCTTGATGATTTTTTATTTTAAAAAAATTTTTTTTTTTTTAAAGTTTTGATAGATTTATTTACAGGAATATTGGTATATAATGATTTTATGTCTAGACTGGTTTAAAATTTATTTCATGTTCTTATTATTTGAGTAAATCACCAGAATTTAATGGCGAATCACTTTACCGAATTTACCTAAAAGAGGGATTAATATTTTTGCTAAAGGTTTGGTGATTTTATGAGGTGGGCCATACCTATACCAGAAATGATGCCAGTCTTAGGAATTCAAGTTTGTGAGTCTTAGGAAGTCCATAAATATTTAGAAATTATTGGGAGGTAATCAATTAATGAGCCCAGAGTTTGTCTTTAGTGAATAATTTTTAACAGAGTTGCTGAAAATGTCTAGGTTTTTTGTGATATTATGTCATGTAGTTTGTTCATATGTATTTTATCATCTAATAATTATGTATTTTATTCTAAAATGAGAATTATTTATATATTTATTTTTATTATTTATTATAATATATATATATATATATATATATATTTATAATATAAGTAAATAATTTACTTTAAAACTTTTTTTTTTAATTTAGTCTAGAAACTTTTAAATAAAATTTTTAACTTAGATCCCAACATAGCTTTAATTTTATTGATGCTAAAATGTTTAGTTGTATACATAATAAACACAGATCATTGTATCCAGCATATTTCCAACCATAACATTATTAAACAAAGACCAGTTTTTCAACCTGTTCTCCTTATTTAGTTTAAATTAGTTTTAAATAGTTACAATATCCCGTATTGTTTCAGTATATTTTTATCGACTACATTTCCTATACTTTCATTTTGTTTACAAACCATGACAATAGATTTATTTTATTTATTTTAAAATAAACTAATATTAAAATTGATTTTACTTAAAAAAATAAAAAATCTTAATTTTTAAATTTTTTTTTTTTTTAATTTTTTTATTTACTTTGTGATTTTTAAGAATTTTTAGATTTCTTATAGTTTTTTATATTTTTATTCGTTTGTAATGATCGTTATTCTTGTTAAAAACTTCTTTTTTTTTTTTTTTTAAATACTTTTGCATCATATTTTTAAGAGGTGCTATGAGAATAAATTTATATTTTTGTTTCATTTTCCTTTGATGGAGCTTCATAACATCACTTTGTAATATTGCCTTGATAATTAATATATATATATAAGTGTTGCACAATAATAACTTACTTTTCTAAAGAAAACTCTGAAGCTGAAAATGGGGGTGGGGCATTTTGAGGAACATCATTTTCCACAATTACTGTATATACTTTATATCAGCTGAGAATTGAAGTTGTACCTGTTGATTTAATCTTGTTCAACTATTTTACACCCACAAATCTTGTATGGTGTGACCCCCCCCCCCCCCCCCCAATATTAAGCTAAAATTTGACGCATGATTTTCAAGTATATACAATAGTTCAGTGCTTGTAATTTTCAAGAGTCAAAATAAATGTAATTAATATAAAAAAATTTCTTTACCTTACAACTTTTTAAAAATTTTTTCTCCTTTTAATTAAAAAATTGTTCAACTTTTGAAGTGGCTACTTTTTACCACCCACAGAATTTAGTTTTTTTCTTTTTTATAATATAATTTAGCAAAATAAGAAATAAATTTGTCTTTATGGAAGGAGTGCATTATATTTACTTGTGATAAAAATAAGGCATTCTTTTCTAGATTAATTTTCTTATCACTTTTTAATATACACTGGATATTTTGATCAATTATTTTTTATAGAAATTGTGATTTATAGTACAATTCATCTTTTTTAGGAATTTTAATTAATATGTATCAAAAATGCAATTTAATGTGTGATTTTTCTGACGGTTTGAAAGCATCATATCCTTAATTAATAGAATTTATTAGTGACCAATCAATTATGAATTTGATTAGTATGGCATTTTAAAGTTCAATAACCTTACTAATAATCAAGGGTTAATTGTGAAGAAATAAAGCTTTCTTTTCCCTTAAAATTTATTGAATTTTGAAAGGAATAAAAACCTGTTCAAATGTATAAAAAAAAAATTTTTTTCCAAGAACATAATCATTATTAAAAATGAAAAGTTCTTTCAAATTAATTTTGATCCTCGGGAGAATTTAGATGAAAGCCTCAAGAATTTAGACCAGTTATGATAGGTTTATTTCTCTCTGATAGGACCGGTTTAACTCAGTTGGTAGTGTTAGACTAGGAACCACATGGTTCAGGTTCAATTCTGGTCCTCACCAACTCGTCGTATAAGTAGCACAGGGATCTGTGTAGTAAAGTGAAGAGCTGATGGTAGGTGTGGCGCTCCACCTCAGATGCCCAAACTATCTCCTTGGTCTAGCAAAAAAGGGGATAGACTCCCTCGCTTTCTGGCTTATACCAACTTTACTTTTGTACTTTTATTTCTCTCTATCATCCCCAAGAATAAAGCAAAATAATCACAACAGTTTTGAATATTTTCACTTATATGTGATTAATTATTTTCTATAGATTCTGAACTAAATTAATAATAAAATGTCAAGCATCTATTTTTTTTTTTTTTTTTTTTTTTTTTTCTCCATTGCATAATGTCTTTAGATTATAATAATGAAATTTTTTGTGTACAGTGCTCAGGTGCACCACAACTCATCAAAGTCTCATGTCAAGTACACAGAATAATGTATTAGTGTCAGGAACATGAAAATTTTACAGTAGTAATATGCATGTATGTGTGCATATGTGTGTGGAGAGGGGCATCAGGTATAGTGTCGGCAGACTCCAGGAAGCATGGAGGCCTTGAAAGATTCAGTGTTTCGGCAGCCTACAACAGACGCAGGCAACTTATTCCATGCCTCCGCAATTCTGAGCGTGAAAAAAATGTTTCCGAAAGTCACGTGAGTAGTGCTGTTTTCTGACTTTGTAGGCATGCCCTCATGTGTTAGAAAGATGGAGATCAAAAAGGTGCTCACGGTTGCTGTTGTTTAGATGATTAATGACCTTATGAGTGTTTACCAGGTCAGTTGCCAGACACCAAGGTTTCAACGAATCCATTCCCAGGGCAGCGAGACGTTCAGAGTATGGTAGATGCTTGATGGAGGGTATTCATTTATTACACGTCTCTGTACAGTTTCTAGGAGGTTAATATTCTGAGCAAGATAGAAGTTCAGACTGGTGATGCAAATTCCAAGTGTGGCCACACCGTAGCTTTGTACAGCTTTAAATAGATAGCCGGTGAGCGGCTGACAAAGGTCTTGCTGAAGTGACGCCAGGACACCCTCGGCCTTATCTTAATTATATCTAGAAACCACAAGGTTCTGGGTTTGATACCGCCCCTCATCAACTCAGCATATGAGTAGCACAGTTTGGATCTGTTTAGTAAAGTGGGCAGATGATGGTAGGTTGGCGCTCCACCTCAGACAATCTCCTTGGTCCAGTGCGATTGAAAAGGGAATAGTCTCCTCCCTGTCTGGCTGATACCGATAATAAGCCACTCTGCCAACTTTACTTGATATGTTAATACTGGAGTATTTTCTAATGATTAACAAATAAAACCAAGAAAAAAAAAAGGATCTTGATTTGATTAACAGAAAGTGTCAATTGTTAAGATGACAATGCAAGTTCAGAGCCATTAAAACTGTTGAAACATCAAATTTTTAAGTTGAAAGTACTTGGTATAAATATTAATTGGATTTAACTTTAAATTTTCTATTTATTCAGAGACCTGGAGTGTTTTCTTTGTGGCAAAAATCTTCAAAGTAGAGAATAGATAAATCAACACTTTTAAGTCTTTTCATCCAGAACTGAGAGTCAGCAAATAAAAATAAAAAATGAGTTTCATTGTCGGCTTTTATCAATATGAGGTTTATGCTCTTGGCAATTTAACTTTTGTTACATTGGAATGTGATTTTTTTTTTTTTTCTTTTTTGTAATGGAGGCCTTTGTGGAATGATAGTTATCATTGTATGGAATTGACATGGTGACCAGTTTGACTACTGGATAAGTTTGTTTGCATTTCACATAGCGCTAATACCCTTGGAAAATCCAAGTATTCACCATCTACCTATGGTAAAAAGTTAGGGCACACCGGGCTCTTTAACCTTCATTATGACAACCGGTCTTGGAGAGAAGAATTCTGAATTCCAAACCTGTTTAAATTCTGCTTAAAAATTGACCTTTGTGTCACATCCTGCTCAATGGCGGATAGCTTGAGTAAATACATACATCACAACCTATTTTTATTATCTCAAACGCAACCTTTCAAAATAATCTTATGTATATTTGTTTGGTTCTGTTTTTTGTTGCTAGGAGCATTTAGTTTTAATGAAATTTCTTTAAAAAAAGATTGTTTGATTGTATTGTGACATTATCTACTGAATGGACTTTTCACTTTATAATATATTAGGCAGAATTTTTATTTGAGGCATGTTTGATTAAAGATGATAGATAAGGAAGTTTATAAAAAAAAAATTAAAACAAGAGAATGTAAACAGGAGTTAATTACAAAATTATATACACATAGGTACATTAATAAGTCTACAGTCTAATGAAAAAAAATTATTCAGTTACTGAATATATCTCCATATCAGGAGTGCATTACTTATATTATTTATGGCAAAAACTAATGCATTCTTTTCTCGATTAATTTTCTTATCACTTTTTTAATATACACTGAATATTTTGATTAATATTTTATTACAATTTATATCTTCTCAGGAATTGACCTTGAGAATTATAATTTACCAAAATTTAGAAGTACTCATTTAGATGAAAGATGAAAGTTGGAGGTAAAAAAAAAAAAAAGATGAAGAAAAAAATAAAACCAGATAAAAATAAATTCATATGAGAATGAGTGAGGAGGGATGAAGACAGTGAAGGGAAAGTTTGGAATTAAAAAAATATTTTTAAAAAAATTGTGATACATGAAAATTCTTTTTGGAGAGATAAGCAAAAAAAAAAAAAAATGTATGAGAAAATATTGTGTGTTCTAGAGATGCAATGGTTACTGGTTTTATGATAAATTGAAAAAGAAAAAAAAAAGAAAAACAGTAATATTGGGGTAAAAATTTAATTTATAATTATATTGGTGACAAGTTATGAAAATTATGATTTTTTTCTTGACTTTTTTTCTTCTTCTCTTACTTGAATGATTTTAACAAGCAGCTAATTGATTTTTTTTTTTTTTTTTTTTTTTTTTTATTCATTTATTTATTTATTTTCTTTTTAGAAAGGTCAGTTGAGTACAAAGGCAACAAATGTTGTAGCAGACTCCGTTTAAAGATGTTTAGACAAAATTTATTACATTATCTATTATTTTATTAACTTACATCAAATGTGGGCTGGTAGCAAGGAAATGGGACACATTGACCCAAGTTCAAATCCTAGACAAAGCTGTTTGCATTTCACTTTCTCTATAATAATACCTATGGGAAGTTATGAACCCATCTCTTCTCCCTTCCCCTTAGCTATGGGTAAATATAAGTAGATTAGACTCTTTAACCTTGTTTCAGCAACCAGTCAAAGAGAAGGAAACTGAATTCAAATCAGTAGTACTCTGGTTAAAATTGACCTTGTGTTGCATCCTATTCATGATAAATACATACATTCTCTATGGACTGAACTAAAGTTAATTTCAGCATGTGAGATTGTGTGTGAAAAGATTTCAGATGACCCCTTGCCATCCCTTGGAATAGCCCTTAAATATTTGATTTCTCCATTAATTTTTAAGCAGTCACAGATTATTTTTTTTTTTGCAATTGTGTGTAGATGATAACTCTTAACTAAATTATATAAAAAAAACTATAAACTTGAACTTTACCCTATGAGCTAATCCCTCAAAGTGATTCCCAACCAATTTAACAACAAACAGTTACAGACAAACATAGTGTCAAAATCAAAGAAAAATCCTTGGAAAAAAAAAACATATCAATAAATCTGATCATCCCTCAAAATTTATCTCTTAAAATAACCCCAGATGGGTTGATGTGCCATTAAAACCAATCAATCCTTTTTTTACTAACATTTAAAAATACATTTTCTGTGCATTACACAGTACTTTTTAATGTTATCAACAGATTTCACAAATACTGTAAAGCCCCATGCTTCCTGTAATCCGCCAACACATATGCATGCACTGCACACATACATGTATATTATTACAGTATGCTATTCATGTTCCTGACACTAATACATTATTCTATGTACTAGATATGAGACTTTGATGAGTTGTGGTGCACCTGAGCACTGTACACAATAAATTTCATTATTAAACTAAGACTACAGAACTCAGTCTGCCCTACTACTTTACTCATAGCTTGGAAGGGGAAGATTGATTCATGCCTTTCACAATGACAATATCCATTACATCATGGGAAAAAGTACTTGCAGATATAAAATACCAGCATATTGCATCTCTAGTGCATTCCTTCTTTAATTTTGTATGTGAACCATTCCCTGTTATATAACTATATCTAGATAAAAACATGAATTGGGATAACAAATTGTCAAGGATAAGGGAAATGTGATAACACAGGCAACGTGTAAGAGAAGAGCAGAGGCATGAGATAATAGATAATCTAGTTGTTAACATCGATGGGTCCAGCTCAATAACATTAATCTGTGATCATGTATTCACTATTTCATAATCTATGAAGTTACTGGCTTTATTTCAAACTGGTTTAAACATGATGTTAATAGAATCAAATCTTAACAAGATAGAAGACCTTTACTCTGTGCCTTGTCTAAACATAATGAAACAATTATCTGTCCAAGATGTAATGTGGCCTGTCAATCAGGGTATTTTCTTGGGCCAGTATACATCAGTGGATATATGTAAACAATTGTATCATGGTATTAAAAAAAAAGCAATGTTCTTTGTCATCTGTAAGAAGTTGTCTCGGAATTTAGTAAAAAGAAATCTCTTTTATGGTGAAATATTTTTAGTTTTAAGACTAAAAAGAGCAAGGAGAACAAGGTTCTTTTCTTAAAAATTCTTTAAAAAATATTTTCTTTTAAAATTTTCTATTCTTTTAATGTTAAAAAAAAAATATTTTCTCATTTTAGTCTACAGTATTTACCTAAAATCATTTTTCAATTTTATGCCTCAGATGATTTTTCTTTTAATGACTGTCTAGAGAATTTGGTCTTTTTAAACTTGCTCAACATTTTTTCTTTTTATTCTTTTTAACTTGTTTACATTATTTTGACTGATATCCAAAGAATTTTTACTTTTTTTATTTTGTTAATTGATGTTTTTGGCTTAGACTTTTTCTTTGTTTTCTCTGATTCCACCTTTTTCTCTTTTTGTACTTTTATTGTGATCATATCCTTTTCAAAAACTCTTATTAAGCACAAAAGCACTTACCAATGTCGGTTATATAATATCCACTCTATTTAATACGAAGCTCTGGGGTTTGTGGAGTTACTATTTTGTTGCTGTTATTTCTAGGTCTACTCTGACCCGGAGTGGTAGTACACCACCCCGGGTCTACTTCTGACCTAGAGTGGTAGTCACCACTCCAGGTCAGGGACTTTGGAGAAAAATTACTTGGATAATCTTAGTTGTTAGCATCAATGGGTCCATCTCAATAACATTAATCTGTGATAATGTATTCGCTATTTCTATATAATTCTATAATATTATAATAAATATAATATATTTTCTTAGCTCTGTCCTCATAGAATGTATTCTGCTTACATACTCCTTGCTAATGACAAATTTTGATGACAATCATGTGATTTTCTTAACCTCAATAGATGTGTTAAATACATTTAAAGGGGGATGAATGCAAAAGAGAGAGGGCACTGACAGAACATTTTAGTTTAAAATTTGGTTGGTTGGTTGCTTTGTTTTATGGCATATCAATGCCTTTTTTAAAGTCATTTAATACTGAATCAAGTCATTTTTGAAAACAAAGGCCTCAGTTGCTTACAGTACTTGTTGCTTAAGTGTTCACTCAATTAACCGTATTGAACAGGCTTATTTGCTGCTTAACTTTGATGATCTTAGTGGGGAGCTGGCATTATTCAGTGTGAGTTAATGATTAATTCTTAAGATCGATCATTGAAGGTCCAGAAGTAAGTAAAATGCGAATTGGAGGAGTCCCACAGCCCTACTTGCAAGGAATTGGGACTTTTTGGAAAGTTTATACAGAAAGCAAATAGAATGATTTTATTTTTATTTTTAATTATTTAAATTTTTTTTTTGTTAAGCAAAATTTTTTTAGGTATTACATTTATCTTGGGGCATACAAATTCTTCTGCTAATGTGTGTGTTTGTGTATGATTATATTATATATTAATATATAATTATATATATACTATATTATAATATATATATATATACATACACCACTTTGCTCTCTTGTCTATCCCTTTCTATCTGGTCAGACTTAAGAGTAGCATTTAGACTTGTTACACCAATCTTATTTCCCAGCACTTTCGACACTTTCTCTCTTATACTGCGCCAGAATTCGATTTGATTGTAGCCTTTTGGTGTGTATGTGGTATGTGTTTCTTTTGTCAGCTGGAGCAAATTCTCTGTCATCTTGACTTGCCCGTCCGCTCTTCACTCTGTTCCTCTCTAGGGAGGATTGGGTAGGGTAGTTCCCTTTATAACATTAGGTTGTACTTGGAGATTAAAATAGCATTAAATTGTTTTTGGACTTTTTTGCCCCCTCTCCCCATATTGAAAATATAGCATAAATGATAGCGGCAGCAGTTCTGTGATAGCTTGACTACTAAATCGATCCCTTGGTGGTTTGTGGGTATGGGTGTGTGATATAAGTAGCAATATTGGTTTCTCTCATGAGATGATTTGCTATTAGCATTTATTATTACAGTATATGAGTATTTACTATTAAATAAATAGTTTCTGTAATATAGCTAATAGAGACTAAACCTAAATCTTAGACTAAATAATCACTTTAAAGCAGTGGTGGATTTACTGAAGACACCCTC
>CM042138.1:94786249-94813749 GCA_023376005.1 Doryteuthis pealeii
TTATGTAAGTGATAGATAATATATATTATATATATATATATATATATTATATAAGATTATATATATTATATACAACACACACACACAAAATGATCACATTTATAAAAACGTAATGAAAATATTTATTTTACTCCTTTATAACTTAATGGCGAAAACAATAATTTTTCGATAAAAAAAATCACACACACACCTATATAATATATATATAATATAATATATAAGTAAAAGAAACTGAAGATGTTCATCACTAGAAATTATTAATAACGCCCATTTTGTAAGAAAGTAAGTAAGTAAAGAGGCGGAGTGCCCATTCCATATCAGATGGACTGCATCTATCTCCCTTTTTTGCTAATTCCAGGACCAAGGAATTATTTATTGCGTCTGAGTTGGAGTGCACACACCTACCATCAGCTCTCCAATTAACACGCAATAGATCCAAGCTGTGCTACTCATGCACCAAGTTGCAAGCGCCGGTATCAACCCAAAAACCTTGTGGTCCTTAAAAAGTGAATGCTCTCGACTTGAGCTAGAACCAGCCCTTAAAATAGTCCTCATCATATCCATTTTCTACTAAGTGAAACTATGAATAAAATAATGCGTCATAGAATTAATAAACAATGTTGTACATATTTATACATGGCTGAAATATCCAATGCTGGAAATAGAGTTAATACCGATCTGCCTGCTGCGCACTTTACACAAGAACCTTGAAATGTTTCAAGGCAATTATTTGCAAAATTACATATGTTTCACATCATCATTTTGTTTGATTTTTTTTATTAAAAACTGAACATATACCCTTCTTATTGTCAAGATTAGAAGTTTAAAAACTGAACTATATTAAGAGGCACGTAGTTCTGTTAGAGCCGAGAAATAGACTTGTTTGACTTAGAGTTCTAATCCTGCGATGAAGCTACAGTTCAGATAGTTTGCTAATACCTTAAGAAAAGCATGAATCCAACTACTCTCCCTCCAGCCTATGTGTATAATAGTAGGGCAGACTGGCACTTTAACCTTGTAGGCCAACTAGTTCTAGGGAAGAAGAAAAAATGAATTCAAACCTGGTTTAAACTCTGCTTGGGGTAGTCACTACTAGAATAGCTCAGTCTGATTAATTATATCTATTTCACTAATAGAACGAACTATTACACAAAGCTGTCAACAAAGGGAAATACAAGGGACGACTGTTGAATGTAATGTCTTTTATATTTATTTCCATAGGAACTATAACAATATATGAGAAGGTATAAATGACACCATTGGATAAGAGCCAAATTTCAGCTATCTTGAAAACTGGTTCTATCCAATGTTGTTATTGTATTCCTTTGTATTTGTTATAGGTCTGTAAAAATAAATAGGAGCTTACATCAGAGCTTGAGTTTTCAAATTTACAAATAAGTAAACAGTCAATGAAATGTTAAGATGCTAGAATCAAAGTTTTCTCAGTTAGTTCGTATATGCCTGTTATATTTCCAAATAAGCATTCTTTTTAGAGTCTTAGTTATTTACTGAAATCTATGCTTAGTAGCGGTACCAAAGCTGATGCACCCAGTGAGACTCGAATTCACTAGTAAGGTTTGCGCATCATAGTTTGCAAACCATTACGACTACATTGAGGCGCTCTTGTCTTTTTGTATATCACTCTTCTAGCTAGCATACTATATATCCATTTCTGCAAATTACATTACAACCATTTATCTAATATCACCACAATGTCATTTTAAGTGAGAGGACTCAGATCTCTACTTTAAAAAGATAAATTTAATAATAAGACAATAAATTTATCCAAGCAAAATACTTTGTCTACTTTTAGAACCACTTATTAGGTTTTAGTGGTCAGAAAAGTAGCTGCGGTTAAAAAAAAAAAAATTAAAAATTAAAAATTTAAAAAAAAAGACATCTGAGGATCACGGATAAATTAATGTTTCAAAGTACAAAATAAAAATAATTAAATTTGAATTAGAAAACTAACATGTAAATCATCCCCATATTTTCTTCACACTTTGTTTTATTACAGATCAATGTCAAATAATAATAAGATTATCGCACATATCTATTTATCTAATAAATAAATTTCAAATGTATCAAATTTGTTCAACTTTACTCCTAGAAGCCATAGCTCATCATATCATACCATTTGGAATCAGGCCAACTGTGAGCAATAACTAAAAAATATTCATGATGAATCCAGACCTTGCAATCCTGAAATTTTTGATTCCACAGCTTAATTTACTGCGATATTTTCGGCAATTTTCATGTTCATTTTTTCGCAAGATTTTTTTTGTATTTGATAACAATTTTTGATAACTTGGAAATAAATTGGAAAAATCCAATCAAGAGAACTCTCAGGAGCTACTTAATTGCCACCTGATTAGGGTGACTTTAAGCTAGTATATAATAAAAGAGGGAGCCTTTAAAACAAATTAGAATAATGAGATTTTCCTGTATAATGAATTAAGTATCTGAATATTAACTTATTACTAACACACAACAGAACATAAAAAAGGTAAGAGAACCGTGCCCCTTGATGAGGATCAAAATGGTTAAATCAAATTCAGTCAGAAAATAAAAATAAAACCATAGAGCATACTTGAAATGTTTATGAAATCTATAAGCACATTTAACTCATTTTACAAGAATGAAAACCGATTCTAAATCCCAACAGGAATGATTCTATTATTTTGACACTCTTTCAAAAAACAAATTTTCAAATGGAAGACCCAATATATCTTAATAATGGGAATAGATTGTTTTTACATTTGGATTTTATTGTTGAAAGTAAAATCGTGTAGCCACAATCACAGTCACACAAAAGGATATACAAAGCTAAGTGCAGAATTTAAATATCTAAAAATGTCTACAGTTAAATATGTGAATAACTGAAGCATTTGAACACCCAGAGTACAGAATTGGGAGTTTGGAATGAAAAGTTAGTTTATAACTGGGCAATGAATAGAAAGATCATTTTCTTTTGACAATTGGCCAGCAAGCCACATTTTATTTTTAGGATAATAATAATAATAATAATAAAAATAAATAAAAGACAAATAAGCTTTTGCCAAGTCTTTTCTAAAAATATTTACAACACACCACACACACACATAGGCGGCCTTTTACATATATATACAAATGTGTGATTTATCAGTTAAAATTCCCCTCCCAGTTGGTAAGTGATGATGGCGCCGAGTGGTTAAAGAGCCTGACTGTTGTTGAATCGATAGCCTACAAATGTCTAGCCAAAGTGAAGAGACGTGATTATGTTAAACAGTGCCTGTGAATGAGTAATGTTGTGTGTGGGTGTGTGTGTGTGTGTGTGAGTCTAAGTTCTATAAGAAAAAAAGAAAAACAAGTTACTGAAAAAAAACTAATTCATATGAAATAATTTTATTCTTATGAATTATCATTTCAACAGTATTTCCTTTTTCAGTCATTATTTCTTAACCAAATTGTTTGATATAATCATTTTAAAAAATTTTTTCATTATATGCATACATACATGTGCATGCGACACTTCCTTATATCAGAATATTCCATGCGTGTGGTGTAGGAAATAGTTCTTGTCTAGGATTTGAACTTAGGTCGACAAGTCCATTGCATTTCTACATTGTTAATAATACCCTTTTGGGAAAGGTATGCATCCAACTACTCTCCCGTCAGCTATAGATAAATAGTAGGGCAGACTGGGCTCTTGGCTGGTAACCAGTCTAGGAGGAAAAACTCTGAATTCAAACCTGTTAAAGTCCACTTAAGAAATTGACATTGGGCATCCTGCTCGTGCAGGGGGTGGTATTGTATATATCTCAGAATATTCCATGATGAAGAGATGAATTGAGTAATGGGAAAATCAATTATCATAACACAAGGCATGATCAGCATCACTCAGACCTGTTACCTAACAACAAGAAGTGCTAATCAAAGAACTCCTATATGAAAATACATGTAAACAGGCTGACTACTTTTTGGTAAAATTTTTTTTTAAATAATTCCAGAAATATATATACATATACATATACACATATATATATACATACATATATACACACATATATATATATATATATATATACACACATGCACACAAAAATGCTAAATGAGGGGACTATTTTTTAATTTTTTAAAATTGTTTTCTATAGATGTAAACTCTGCATTGATTTATAGTAAAAATTATATTAATCTTGCTAAAATATTTGTTTTGATGCTATTATTTAATAGCAGTAGATTGAACAGCGGTCTGTCATCCAATCTTTGGCAGTTGAGAAGTGCAAACCATGTGAAATTAACAGAAGAATGTGATGTGTACAGAGCAGCATATTTTAGTAAAAAAAATAATTCTTTACAATTGTAAAGGACCCATCACTATTGATTTTCTTGAAAAAGGTACAACTGTAAACAGTGTATCCTATTGCCAACTCCATGGACAATATTCACTTTATTTATAGAATTACCCTCATTCGGTGAACTTAAAAATCTACATAAAAAAGGAATAAGTATACTTTTCTTTTTAGGATTGATATGACTAAATTTTATATACAAAAACACTGACAAAATTTCTATCAAAAGGAAATAAATAATCCCCTTATTTAGCATTTTTGTGTGCAATATATATATATTTCTGGAATTATTTAAAAAACTTTTTTACCAAAAAGTAGTCGCCATGTTTACATGTATCTTCATATAGGAGTTCTTTGATTAGCACTTCTTGTTAAAGTAACAGGTTTGTATGAAAAGTTATCTAATGTTTAAACAACTGAACTTATACAGCGTTTTGTTATGGAGGTGTGTGGTGTAATGGTTAGAGTCGTAGGAAATGGACTTGTCGACATGAGTTCAAATCCTGGACGAGGCTATTTGCATTTCACATGGCACTAATGATCTTGGAAAAGGTATGCATCCACATACTATCCCTCCAGCTAGAGGTAAATAGTAGGGCAGACTGGGATATTTAGCCATGGTTAGGCAGACAACCAATCTAGAGGGAAAATTCTGAATTCAAACCTGTTAAACTTAAAATGGAGCTCGTGTCACATGTTTGTGCAGAGGTGTTATATACATAATGTTTTTTGTGGAGTGGCCATTTAAAAATTAAAGTTTATTCCTCTTCATTGAATATTTTATAAACAGGGCTTTGCAGTAAGGTTAGAAACTGCAACAAATTATCAATCAAGTGAAGACAGAATTAATGACTTTTTTACATAATGGTTTTATGCTTTAGGAGGTGCTGATGGTGTAACAGTTATAATAGAAAGTAGATTCAGTTACCGGAATTCAAATCCTGAATGAGGCTCTTTGCATTTCACAAAGTGAATATTACCCTTGAGAAAGGTATAAATCCAACTATTTGGTTAATTTCTCTGCTGGTCGTTCATAGAATTAAAAATCTGAAAATCCTATTTTGTTTATCAGTAATGCTTGACATGGGTAACCAAGTTCACTTCGCTATGAGAGCCTCCGAGAACGAAACTGTTTGCATTTCCCTTAACACTAATACCCTTGAAAAAAGTTTTGAATCCAACAATTCTCCCTCCAGATATGGGTAAATAAGAGGGCAGACTGTGCTCTTTCACTTTGGTATGCCAACCAGTCTAAGAAAAGAAAAACTGAATTCAATCTAGTTGTAAATCTGGAGAGCAATGGGCTCTGCCAGGCTATCCCTGTCCAAGACACACTACATGAGCTCATTAGAATCATGAAAGTAATATTTTGAAGAAATAGGTATCAGTAAAAAAACAAAAAAACAAAAAAAACAAAACATAAATCAAAGTTATGACAAACTTTAAAAGATTTATTTGTATTTATCATAAATATTAATTAAGTAACCTAGGATATCACTGGTAGGATTTAATAAAATATTTCAAAATTCCATTTGCTTCAATATATATATATATATATATATATATATATATATATATAAACAGCAAATAATAGAAGTGCAGGTAGGAAGCAAGTAGAAGCCAATATTTCTATAATACATTAAATGCATTAACAGGTATAGTAGAAATATGAATTCACTAAGATGATCCATTAATACTTATGTTCTGCTAGAAATATTTTTTTTTTTTTTTTTTGCTTTCTTCAGAAGTGTGCCTAGAGGAATCAAAAAGTACATTTTATCCACCATCCCTTGCCACCAACAGAAGGCCCATTATTGATAAGTGTTGATCTTGGTGCAGGAAAGAAACAACATTTACAAAGCTATAAAAGGAAAAAAAAAATTAACATCAGTACTTTGAATTTGATGATATATAGCTACTGAAATTTGTGATTTTTAACTTAAAATTTGCTTGAGAAAATTTTGGCACTTAATTTGTATGTTGTGCATTGTGAAAAAAAAAAGGAGGGGGGGGGCTTTTCTGCTGATCAACTATTAAAAGGGAAAGGAGACTTATCCCAAAAACTAGTTTAGTCATGAGGGCACTATTTATATAGCATGTTTTGAGCAGGAAGATCCTTTCTGAACCCATACTTCTCCAGATCTACAACAACCAGTTTGAATTTAGTTTTTCTTCTCCTAGACTGGTTGTCATACCAAAGTTAAATAGCCCAGTCTACCCTACTATTTACCCATAGCTGTAGGGAGAATAGTTGGATTCATACCTTTCTCAAGGATATTAGTGCTAAGTGTAATACAAACATCTTTGTTCAGGATTTGAACTCTGGTAGTAGAGTCCACTTTCTACGACAATAAGCACTACGTCACGAGAGCCTCCATATCAAGCATTACTGATAAACAAAACAGAATTGAACATCTGAAAATCTTATGAACAACAAGCACAGAAATTATAAGACAATCAGATTATAAAACAAATTTTATTGTAAATGATTTTTAAAAATTTAAATAAAACAAAAAAGTAAATAGATTACTTGTTCTTCATACTATTTATTTCAGTTTTTAATCTCAAATCCATAAACAATTCAAGGCAGATTACAAAAGATTTACCTGTCTGAGATTATAGATAAGCTTATAATTGAATATTAAAGACTTACAATAAATATTAACACCTGAATGGCTCATAAAATACATATGAAACTAAATTTGCAATTTAAGCAAGATCGGCAAAACTAATTCACTTATTTGACATAAAAACCCCACCCCAGACAATTTATATTTAATACTACAGTATCATAGTTAGATTACCAGTACACCATCTAGCCTACCCGGATAAATAATCTACTAGATAATTTCAAATATAAGACCTAGGGAATATGTTTGGAGTCATCTGGAAGGAGGGTGGGAAAAATGATTAATTTATTTTAACAGTATATCAACATGTCTGTGGATTATCTTATGCTTAAAAGGTTAGGTAATTGCATACATTTTAGTTAATATTTACATTTTTTTGCATATGATTATATGATCTCAAGTACTCCTATCTAATACTAATAATTTATACATAATCATGGTTTAAAGTAATAATTTCAATTTTATAATAATCATTTTTTGTACAGTTATATGATATCAAGTAACTAATAATTATAATCCTTAGTAAACAATTGCAGCTTCAATTTTTATATTCAATATTAATACAAATAATTTACAGTTATCAAGTATTCATATATAATATGAATAATTTTCAAACAGATCTATTTGACCAATTGATGAAACACTAATAGGTACTACCACTTTGGGTCAGAGTGAACCTGTAAGTAATGAAAAAAATGAAACTAGTCCATACACCTCAGAGCTCTAAAACTGGAGCCTCACCATCAGATGCAGTTTAGGGTCATATCAAGGACACGACTTTTTATAGTGATTAGGGATCTTACCACTCTGCAGGGGATACAGCCACCATATTATAAGCCATTTAAAAAATTATTCATATTTGATAGGACCATGTGCGAAGAAAAAAATTCAAGAAACAACTACACAAAAAATGTAAATACACCACCTAGCCTACCCGGATAAATAATCTACTAGATAATTTCAAATATAAGACCTAGGGAATATGTTTGGAGTCATCTGGAAGGAGGGTGGGAAAAATGATTAATTTATTTTAACAGTATATCAACATGTCTGTGGATTATCTTATGCTTTAAATGAATGCAATTCCCTAACCTATAGGCATAAAATAACAATAGATCAGTTGACATGCTGTTAAAAAAATCAATCAAGAAAAAAAAAAATTATATAAAAGTTTTCCATAATTCACAACTACAGAAAATAAATAAGTCCAACTAACGTAGTTGCTTAGTGTGTAAATAAAAAAAAATTTTTTAAAAATTAAAAAAAAAACAAAAAAAAACAGAAAAAAATCAAACCTCAGGCTTTGTTAAACAATACAAAATTCCAGTAAAATCTTGATTAACAAATTATACGATGGAGAAATTACTTTGCTCCCAAAACAATTGAAAATTCATTGCATAGAAATGAAAACCAGATTTAAAGATCTGCTTTCTCCCCTTTAAATAATTGTATAGATAAATATGACAGAATTGAAGTAAATAAATATATAAATTTAAAAAAAACAGTATTTATATAGAGTGAAATATTATAATAAATACAAAAATACTCTACCAAATTGGTTTTCAGGTCTTATTTCATCTCTTCATAATGTCAAAGAAGCCCATCTTAAATTATATTCGTTTGTTTTATGGTTTCAAGTATTCCAATCTAATACATATCAGTTTCAAGCAGTTCTATTTGGCCCATAGACAGGGCCCTAACATCAAGTTGGTGTGGACCTGGGAGTAATGGCAATAAAGGGGTACTCCACAAATTACGTTTGATTCTTCCTATCAGTCTCACAGTCAGAATTTGGTAAATATCAACACTGGAATTTAGAGGATAAATATACATTTTCAAGAAGTTATATAAAAATTACTATTATAAGAGAATGAATGGAAAAAGATGACTAAAGAGAGTTTAAATAAAACTGGTTTTGCCTTAATAAAAGTGATCAAAACAAAATCTTATTTGGTAAGTTGCCACAAAGACAAACAGCATTAATCATATTACTAGGCGAGTCAAAAGTTTTGCAATATTTCGATACATGCTAGCTTGTAGTCTGTATATCACATGACCTAAGCAGTTCAAGCTATGGTTAGTACCCACTGTGGTTGGTGGTATAGTGGTGGTTTAAGCACTGACACAGTGTGCATTGCTTCACTCTGTCCATGTAGGATTTGAAACCTGCACAGATGAAAGTTCAAAGTAGTTTAATTCAGGAACTTATGCTTTATGAGTTTGAACATGAGAAAGTAACCAAAAACATTTGTTGTGCAAAAGGTGAAGGCACATTTGTTGTGAAGGCAATACAATAAGCAGAAGGTTGAAGAAATTTTGCTCGGCTCGGAAGAAGCTCGATAACCAAACAAGGTCAGGTGGGCCTAAAACTGGATTCCTAGGCTATGCTCCAAACGATAGAGGTAAGCAAATCCGGTGAGTAGCACCTGGAGAATATCAGAAGAGTTTGGCATCTCACAGTCCAATGTGGTTTGTAATCTTTGTGACATCAAAGCTGTTAAATGGTGCCTCATGTTACCAAAATATTGCAAAACTATTGACTCACTCTAGTATTACAATTATTACAACTTGTTAAATACCCTACCTATGAACATTAATGGGTATGTCCCAATCCTCATAAATATGGGAGTATTATGCTGACTGAGTAGTCTTATATCACTAGCAGTGGTTTACCTTCTTCACACTATTGGTGAGTATTATATTTTGTTAATGTTATAAAAGATTCCATTTCATTTCCAACCACCGTTTTGGTTATTTCTCATTTAGTAACCTTTGTTAGGTTACAACAAAACTATAATCTTTATATATTATTATGATCTTTATTGAGGTGTTTATAGTGTAATGGTTATCTTCATAGGAAATGAGCATGGAAAACAGAGTTCAAATCCTGAACAAAGCTATTTGCATTTCACATAGCGTTAATATCCTTGAGAAAGGTATGAATTCAACTATTCTCTCTCCAGCTCTCTGGGTAAATAGTAGGGCAGACTGAGCTCTTTAACTTTGTTATGGCAACCAGTCTAGGAGAAAGAAACTTCTGAATTCAAACCTGTTAAACTCCACTTAAAAAATTGAGGTTGTGTTGTATCCTGCCCATGCAGAGTTGAGTAAATACATATAAACTATAATCTTTTTAGTATTATTTGGATTATTCAGACTATTATTCTCATCTTTATTGTTATCTGTACAAATTTCGGCCAATTTGCTCTTTATCAGATATTTCTTGTCAGACTTGAGAGCCTTCTACAAATAACAATAAAGATGAGGACAATAGTCCGAATAATCCAAATAATACTAATTATCAAGCCTCATCTCAAAAATTCAGAGAAATAATATATAATCTTTTTTTCTTTTAGAATAACAAAACAATTTTAAATGTGAAGATTGATTTGCAATTCAGGTTAAAATAAAAAACAAACATTTTGTTTGTAAATTAAAAGAGGTCAGTTCGTTATAAATGCCTACAAGAACAGAACCCAAAATTGTGATTATTTATAAAAAGGGTCAG
Source organism: Doryteuthis pealeii (assembly GCA_023376005.1). Taxonomy (NCBI): domain Eukaryota; kingdom Metazoa; phylum Mollusca; class Cephalopoda; order Myopsida; family Loliginidae; genus Doryteuthis; species Doryteuthis pealeii. The sequence continues at coordinate 94,796,719 of CM042138.1, forward strand.
ATTTAACCTTAAGAGTCCCCTAGACTAATGTAATTTAGGGCCCCATTCATTGTATATGTCTCCACCCAGTTTCTATTAAAAAATAATTTTATAGGTTCTTTTTTAGTGTAAAATGAAGTGTAAAATTGAGCAAAGTAGACAAAATTAGTTCAAAGGAGCCTGATTAAATCTGAAAATAAATGAATCTTCTGTTCTTCTGTTCTTATATCTTCTTTGTTTTGTTTTAAGTTGTATCTGTCTTGGGGCCCCCTACTAGTCCACATGTAAATCCACCACTGCTTATAAAGTGTTGGTTACTCTTCAGAAAAAGAAAAAAGTCTAAGATTTAGGTTGTAGTCTCTATGTAGAACTATATAAAATAAGTAATCAGTCCAATACTCAATAAAACTAATCACTCTTTAACTGTAAAATACTCATCTGCAAAGTAATAAATGCTAATAGCAAATCATCTCATGAAAGAGAAACCAATATTGCTACTTATATCACACACCCATACCCACACACACAAGGGATCGATTTAGTAGTCAAGTATCAACAGAACTGCTCCCTTCACTCTTTATGCTTATATTTTCAAATATGGAGGAGAGGGGGCAAAAAAGTCCAAAACAAATTTCAATGCTATTTTATCTCCCAAGTACAAACCTAATGTTATAAAGGGAACTACCCTCACCCATCCTCCACCTAGAGAGGAAAAGAGTGAAGAGACAGACGGGCAAGTCAAGATCGAACAGAGAATTTGCTCCAGCTGACAAAAGAAACACATACACATACACACACAAAGAGGCTACAATCAAATCGAATTCTGGCAGTCAGTATAAGAGAGAAAGTGTCGGAAAGTGCTGGAAATAATGACTTGGTGTAACAATCTAATGCTACTCTTAAGTCTGACAGGATAGAAAATAGACAAGAGAGCAAAGTGTGTATGTATAATATATATATTATATATATATATATATATATATATATATATATAATATATATATATATATATACATACACAAACACACACATTAGCAGAAGAACTTTGTATGCCCCAAGATAAAATTAATACACTAAAACAAATTTTGCTTAACAAAAAAAAAAAATAAATAAATTAAAATAAAAATAAAAATCATTCTATTTGCTTTCTGTATAAACTTTCCAAAAAGTCCCAATTCCTTGCAAGTAGGCTGTGGGACTCCTCCAATTCGCAATTTTACTTACTTTCTGGACCTTCATGATCGATCTTAAGAATTATCATTAACTCACACTGAATATGCCAGCTCCCACTAGATCATCAAAGTTAAGCAGCAATAAGCCTGTTCAATACGTTAATTGAGTGACCACTTAAGCAACAAGTACTGTAAGCAACCTGAGGCCTTTGTTTTCAAAATGACTTGATTCAGTATTAAATGACTTTAAAAAGGCATTGATATGCCATAAAACAAAGCAACCAACCAACCAATTTTAAACTAAAATGTTCTGTCAGTGCCCCTCTCTCTTTTGCATTCATCCCCCTTTAAATGTATTTAACACATCTATTGAGGTTAAGAGAATCCACATGATTGTCATCAAAATTTGTCCATTAGCAAAGGAGTATGTAAGCAGAATACATTCTATGAGGACAGAGCTAAAGAAATATATTATATTTATTATATATTATAGAAATTATATAGAAATAGCGAATACATTATCACAGATTAATGTTATTGAGATGGACCCATTGATGCTAACAACTAAGATTATCCAAGTAATTTTTCTCCAAAGTCCACTGACCTGGAGTGGTGTACTACCACTCTAGGTCAGAGTAGACCCGGGGTGGTGTACTACCACTCCGGGTCAGAGTAGACCTAGAAATAACAGCAACAAAATAGTACTCCACAAACCCCAGAGCTTCGTATTAAATAGAGTGGATATTATATAACCGACATTGGTAAGTGCTTTTGTGCTTAATAAGAGTTTTTGAAAAGGATAATGATCACAATAAAAGTACAAAAAAGAGAAAAAGGTGGAATCAGAGAAAACAAAAGAAAAAGTCTAAGCCAAAAACATCAATTAACAAAATAAAAAAAGTAAAAATTCTTTGGATATCAGTCAAAATAATGTAAACAAGTTAAAAAGAATAAAAAGAAAAATGTTGAGCAAGTTTAAACCAAGACCAAATTCTCTAGACAGTCATTAAAAGAAAAATCATCTGAGGCATAAAATTGAAAAATGATTTTAGGTAAATACTGTAGACTAAAATGAGAAAAATATTTTTTTTTTACATTAAAAGAATAGAAAATTTTAAAAGAAAATATTTTTTAAAGAATTTTTAAGAAAGAACCTTGTCTCCTTGCTCTTTTTAGTCTATAAAACTAAAAATATTTCACCATAAAAGAGATTTCTTTTTACTAAATTCCGAGACACTTCTTACAGATGACAAAGAACCATTGCTTTTTTTTTTAATACCATGATACAATTGTTACATATATACACTGATGTATACTGGCCCAAGAAAATAACCCTGATTGACAGGCCACATTACATCTTGGGACAGATAATTGTTTCATTATGTTTAGACAAGGCACAGAGTAAAGGTCTTCTATCTTGTTAAGATTTGATTCTATTAACATCATGTTAAACCAGTTTGAAATAAAGCCAGTAACTTCATAGATTATATAGAAATAGTGAATACATGATCACAGATTAATGTTATTGAGCTGGACCCATCGATGTTAACAACTAAGATTATCTATTATCTCATGCCTCTGCTCTTCTCTTACACGTTGCCTGTGTTATCACATTTCCCTTATCCTTGACAATTTGTTATCCATTCATGTTTTTATCTAGATATAGTTATATAAACAGGGAATGGTTTCACATACAAAAATTAAAGAAGGAATGCACTAGAGATGCAATATGCTGGTATTTTATATCTGCAAGTACTTTTTCCCATGATGTAATGAATATTGTCATTGTGAAAGGCATGAATCAATCTTCCCCTTCCAAGCTATGAGTAAAGTAGTAGGGCAGACTGAGTTCTGTAGTTTAATAATGAAATTTATTGTGTACAGTGCTCAGGTGCACCACAACTCATCAAAGTCTCATATCTAGTACATAGAATAATGTATTAGTGTCAGGAACATGAATAGCATACTGTAATAATATACATGTATGTGTGCACGTGCATGCATATGTGTTGGCGGATTACAGGAAGCATGGAGGCTTTACAGTATTTGTGAAATCTGTTGATAACATTAAAAAAGTACTGTGTAATGCACAGAAAATGTATTTTTAAATGTTAGTAAAAAAGGATTGATTGGTTTTAATGGCACATCAACCCATCTGGGGTTATTTTAAGAGATAAATTTTGAGGGATGATCAGATTTATTGATATGTTTTTTTTTCCAAGGATTTTTCTTGATTTTGACACTATGTTGTCTGTAACTGTTTGTTGTTAAATTGGTTGGGAATCACTTTGAGGGATTAGCTCATAGGGTAAAGTTCAAGTTTATAGTTTTTTTTATATAATTTAGTTAAGAGTTATCATCTACACACAATTGAAAAAAAAAAATCTGTGACTGCCTTAAAAATTAATGGAGAAATCAAATATTTAAGGGCTATTCCAAGGGATGGCAAGGGGTCATCATGAAATCTTTTCACACGTTTACAATCTCACATGCTGAAATTAACTTTAGTTCAGTCCATAGAGAATGTATGTATTTATCATGAATAGGATGCAACACAAGGTCAATTTTTAACCAGAGTACTACTGATTTGAATTCAGTTTTCCTTCTCTTTGACTGGTTGCTGTAACAAGGTTAAAGAGTCTAATCTACTCTATTATTTACCCATAGCTAAGGGGGAAGGGAGTTCATAACTTTCCCATAGGTATTATAGAGAAAGTGAAATGCAAACAGCTTTGTCTAGGATTTGAACTTGGGTCAATGTGTCCATTTCCTTGCAACCAGCCCACATTTGATGTAAGTTAATAAAATAATAGATAATGTAATAAATTTTGTCTAAACATCTTTAAACTGGAGTCTGCTACACATTTGTGCCTTTGTACTCAACTGACCTTTCTAAAAAGAAAATAAATAAATGAATAAAAAAGAAAAAAAATCAATTAGCTGCTTGTTAAAATCATTCAAGTAAGAGAAGAAGAAGTCAAGAAAAAAATCATAATTTTTCATAACTTGTCACCAATAATAATTATAATTAAATTTTTACCCAATATTACTGTTTTTCTTTCTTTTTTTCTTTTTTCAATTTATCATAAAACCAGTAACCATTGCATCTCTAGAAAACACAAATATTTTCTCGTATATTTTTTTTTTTTTTTTTGCTTTATCCCTCCAAAAAGAATTTTCATGTATCACAATTTTTTTAAAATATTTTTTAATTTCAAACTTTCCCTTCATTGTCTTCATCCCTCCTCACTCATTCTCAATATGAATTTATTTTTATCTGGTTTTATTTTCTTTCATGTTTTTTTAATTTTTTTTTTTTTTTTTTTTTTTACCTCCAACTTTCATCTTTCATCTAAATGAGTACTTCTAAATTTTGGTAAATTATAATTCTCAAGGTCAATTCCTGAGAAGATATAAATTGTAATAAAATATTAATCAAAATATTCAGTGTATATTAAAAAAGTGATAAGAAAATTAATCGAGAAAAGAATGCATTAGTTTTTGCCATAAATAATATAAGTAATGCACTCCTGATATGGAGATATTATTCAGTACTGTGAATAATTTTTTTTCATTAGACTGTAGACTTATTAATGTACCTATGTGTATATAATTTTTGTAATTAACTCCTGTTTACATTCTCTTGTTTTTAATTTTTTTTTATAAACTTTCCTTATCTATCATCTTTAATCAAACATGCCTCAAATAAATAATTCTGCCTAAATATATTATATAAGTGAAAAGTCCATTCAGTATATATGTCACAATACAATCAAAAGCAATCTTTTTTTAATAAATTTCATTAAAACTAAATGCTCCTAGCAACAAAAACTGAACCAAACCAATATACATAAAGATTATTTTGAAAGGTTGCGTTTGAGATAATAAAATAGGTTGTGATGTATGTATTTACTCAAGCTATCCGCCATGAGCAGGATGTGACACAAGGTCAATTTTTAAGCAGAATTTAACAGGTTGGAATTCAGAATTCTTCTTTCCAAGACCGGTTGTCATATGAAGGTTAAAGAGCCCGGTGTGCCCTAACTTTTTACCATAGGTAGATGGTGAATACTTGGATTTTCCAAGGGTATTAGCGCTATGTGAAATGCAAACAAACTTATCCAGTAGTCAAACTGGTCACCATGTCAATTCCATACAATGATAACTATCATTCCACAAAGGCCTCCATTACAAAAAAGAAAAAAAAAAAATCACATTCCAATGTAACAAAAGTTAAATTGCCAAGAGCATAAACCTCATATTGATAAAAGCCGACAATGAAACTCATTTTTTATTTTATTTGCTGACTCTTCAGTTCTGGATGAAAAGACTTAAAAGTGTTGAATTTATCTATTCTCTACTTTGAAGATTTTTGCCACAAAGAAAACACTCCAGGTCTCTGAATAAATAGAAAATTTAAAGTTAAATCCAATTAATATTTATACCAAGTACTTTCAACTTAAAAATTTGATGTTTTCAACAGTTTTAATGGCTCTGAACTTGCATTGTCATCTTAACAATTGACACTTTCTGTTAATCAAATCAAGATCCTTTTTTTTTCTTGGTTTTATTTGTTAATCATTAGAAAATACTCCAGTATTAAACATATCAAGTAAAGTTGGCAGAGTGGCTTATTATCGGTATCAGCCAGACAGGGAGGGAGACTATTCCCTTTTCAATCGCACTGGACCAAGGAGATTGTCTGAGGTGGAGCGCCACACCTACCATCATCTGCCCACTTTACTAAACAGATCCAAACTGTGCTACTCATATGCTGAGTTGATGAGGGGCGGTATCAAACCCAGAACCTTGTGGTTTCTAGATATAATTAAGATAAGGCCGAGGGTGTCCTGGCGTCACTCAGCAAGACCTTTGTCAGCCGCTCACCGGCTATCTATTTAAAGCTGTACAAAGCTACGGTGTGGCCACACTTGGAATTTGCATCACCAGTCTGGAACTTCTATCTTGCTCAGAATATTAACCTCCTAGAAATTGTACAGAGACGTGTAATCAAATGAATACCCTCCATCAAGCATCTACCATACTCTGAACGTCTCGCTGCCCTGGGAATGGATTCGTTGAAACCTCGGTGTCTGGCAACTGACCTGGTAAACACTCATAAGGTCATTAATCATCTAAACAACAGCAACCGTGAGCACCTTTTTGATCTCCATCTTTCTAACACATGAGGGCATGCCTACAAAGTCAGAAAACAGCACTATTCACGTGACTTTCGGAAACATTTTTTTCACGCTCAGAATTGCGGAGGCATGGAATAAGTTGCCTGCGTCTGTTGTAGGCTGCCGAAACACTGAATCTTTCAAGGCCTCTATGCTTCCTGGAGTCTGCCAACACTATACCTGATGCCCCTCTCCACATACATATGCACACATACATGCATATTACTACTGTAAACTTTTCATGTTCCTGACACTAATACATTATTCTGTGTACTTGACATGAGACTTTGATGAGTTGTGGTGCACCTGAGCACTGTACACAAAAAATTTCATTATTATAATCTAAAGACATTACGCAATGAAAAAAAAAAAAAAAAAAAAAAAAAAAAAAAATAGATGCTTGACATTTTATTTATTAATTTAGTTCAGAATCTATAGAAAATAATTAATCACATAAAAGTGAAAATATTCAAACTGTTGTGATTATTTTGCTTTATTCTTGGGGATGATAGAGAGAAATAAAAGTACAAAAGTAAAGTTGGTATAAGCCAGAAAGTGAGGGAGTCTATCCCCTTTTTTGCTAGACCAAGGAGATAGTTTGGGCATCTGAGGTGGAGCGCCACACCTACCATCAGCTCTTCACTTTACTACACAGATCCCTGTGCTACTTATATGACGAGTTGGCGAGGACCAGAATTGAACCTGAACTATGTGGTTCCTAGTCTAACACTACCAACTGAGCTAAACCGGCCCTATCAGAGAGAAATAAACCTATCATAATTGGTCTAAATTCTTGAGGCTTTCATCTAAATTCTCCCGAGGATCAAAATTAATTTGAAAGAACTTTTCATTTTTAATAATGATTATGTTCTTGGAAAAAAATTTTTTTTTTTTATACATTTGAACAGGTTTTTATTCCCTTTCAAAATTCAATAAATTTTAAGGGAAAAGAAAGCTTTATTTCTTCACAATTAACCCTTGATTAATTAGTAAGGTTAATTGAACTTAAAAATGCCATACTAATCAAATTCATATTGATTGGTCACTAATAAATTCTATTAATTTCGGATATGATGCTTTCAAACCGTCAGAAAAATCACATTAAATTGCATTTTTGATACATATTAATTAAAATTCCTAAAAAAGATGAATTGTACTATAAATCACAATTTCTAATAAAAAAATATTGATCAAAATATCCAGTGTATATTAAAAAGTGATAAGAAAATTAATCTAGAAAAGAATGCCTTATTTTTTATCACAAGTAAATATAAATGCACTCCTTCCATAAAGACAGATTTATTTCTTATTTGCTAAATTATATTATAAAAAAGATAAAAACTAAATTCTGTGGGTGGTAAAAAAGTAGCCACTTCAAAAAGTTGAACAATTTTTTAATTAAAAAGAGAAAAAATAAAAAATTAAAAAAAATTGTAAAGAAATTTTTTTATATTAATTACATTTATTTTGACTCTTGAAAATTACAAGCACTGAACTATTGTATATACTTGCAAATCATGCGTCAAATTTTAGCTTAATATTTGGGGGGGGGGGGGTCACACCATAAACAAGATTTGTGGGTGTAAATAGTTGAACAAGACTAAATCAACAGGTACAACTTCAATTCTCAGCTGATATAAAGTATATACAGTAATTGTGGAAAATGATGTTCCTCAAAATGCCCCACCCCCATTTTCAGCTTCACAGAGTTTTCTTTAGAAAAGTAAGTTATTATTGTGCAACACTTATATATATAATATATATTATCATCAGGCAATATTACAAAGTGATGTTATGAAGCTCCATCAAATGAAAATGAAACAAAAAAAAAAAAAAAAAAAAAAAAAAAAAAAGTTTTTAACAAGAATAACGATCATTACAAACGAATAAAAATTTGTTTTAACTTAACTATAAGAAATTCTAAAAATTCTTAAAAATCACATAAGTAAAAAAAAAAAAAAAAAAAAAAAAAAAAACTTTAAAAATTACAGATTTTTTAAATTTTATTTTTATTTTTTTAAGTAAAATCATTTTAATATTAGTTATTTTAAAATAAAATAAAATAAAATCTATTGTCATGGTTTGTAAACAAAATGAAGTATAGGAAATGTAGTCGATAAAAAATATACTGAAACAATACGGGATATTGTAACTATTTAAAACTAATTTAACTAAATAAGGAGACAGGTTGAAAAAACTGGGTCTTTGTTTAATAATGTTATGGTTGGAAATAATGCTGGATACAATGATCTGTGTTTATTATGTATACAAACTAACATTTTAGCATCAATAAAATTAAAGCTATGTTGGGATTCTAAGTTAAAATTTTATTTAAAAGTTTCTCTAGACTAAATTTTAAAAAAAAGTTTTAAAGTAAACATTATTTACTTTATATATATATATATATATATATATATATATATATATATATCTCATTTTAGAATAAAATACATAATTATTAGATGATAAAATACATATGAACAAACTACATGACATAATATCACAAAAAACCTAGACATTTTCAGCAACTCTGTTAAAAAATTATTCACTAAAGACAAACTCTGGGCTTCATTAATTGATTACCTCCCAATAATTTCTAATATTTATGGACTTCCTAAGACTCACAAACTTGAAATTCCTTTAAGACTGGCATCATTTCTGGTATAGGTAGTGCCCACCTCATAAAATCACCAAACCTTTAGCAAAAATATTAATCCCTCTTTTAGGTAAATTCGGTAAAGTGATTCGCACATTAAGAATTCTGGTGATTTACTCAAATAATAAAGACATGAAAAATAAATTTTAAACCAGTCTAGACATAAAATCATTATATACCAATATTCCTGTAAATAAATCTATCAAACTTTAAAAAAAAAAATTTTTTTAAAATAAAAATCATCAAGAAAACTACCTCTAACCCATTAATAAAATAATCAAGATTTGTACCTCATGTATTAGACGGCTTTTTTTCAATGTTTACCCATTATTCACGTCTTTTTTTCTAGAATTTCTCTAATCAATTCCGCTTAAATACATTTTACCCAAAGATTCTATATATTTCTGTGACATAGATGATATTTATACATATCCCCAAAATATTGACCTAACAAAAATTACAGATAAACTAAACAAAATAGAACCTACCATTTTATTTACCCATGAACCAGAAACCATCAATACCTTATATCTACCGTATCAATTTTTACTTGCATCATAATACCAAAACAAAACAAACAAAAAAAAAAAAAAAAATGGAATTATCATTGGTTTTTATCCTTAGAATCTGTAGCCCCAAATTTCTAAATCTGGAATTATATAGGAAACTCCTTTGTACAATTTCAATATACCAAATATTTTATACATGCTAGAATCAAAGTTTTTTTTAAATTCATGAATGAAAAAGTTTCCCAAATATTTCCAATAACTATCTACTACAGATATATTATTTTACCCAATAATTCATCTATGCACATCATCGAAAAATTTTTTTAAACAACCTTGGCATCCAAAATGTTACAAAATGTCCCAAAACAATTAAGAACATAATTAACAATAAGATGAACAAGAATCACACAGAATATATAAATATGTGTGTGTGTGTGTGTGTGTGAAAATATTCTAATAATCCTAGGTGTATATTACATGCCTAAATACAAGTGTTTATATCATTGAGGTTAAGTTATCTTTTTTATATCTTCAAATCAAATTGTTTTTCTGAATATGAAAAAAAATTTTTTTTAAAGCAGTTAAACTTTTAAGACAAAGTAAATATCAGAAATAAAATAGGAAAAAAAGAATGAAAAAGAAAAAGAAAGAAAAAGAAAACAAAACAAAGAAAAAAGTTTAAAAATTGGAATTAATATAAATCTTAACTTCTGATTAAACCCACCTTAGGGTAGCTTTTTCATTATTATTGTTTCAGAGGGGAGCTGTCTCTCAATGGAGTCATAGAAGGGACAACCTAGTTGAATTATGATAAACTAGAATATCAGTCAAAATTATTAATAATAATTAACACCATAGCATGTTCTAATGCTTCTACTTAAACATTTTTATTTATTTATTTATTTAGAGGAGAAAGTAACTTCTGTAAAAACATAATACATAAAAAATAAATTAAAAAAATTAAAAACAATATTTTATTCCTGAAAATAAAAGTGCGTATATGTACGTGTGTAACTTCTCATAGGTATTTGAACAAACAGATTTGGTTTTGAGGGCTAAAAAAAAAAAAAAAAAAAAAAAAAAAAAAAAGGAGATAGAGAGAGAGGAGGGGAGGGGGGAGAAATTTACCTTTCAAAACCACAAAACATGAATAAATGTTTTATTGATGATATTAAAATTTAGTTAGTACTGCATAATGTCCAGTTTTTTTTAACTCTCAAAACCAGACAAATTATTTATTATGAGACATTACCCACATGCATATATATATACAATTTTTCTATTTTTAACTAAAAAAAAAAAAACCAAGAGATGAGAAACAGGTTGTCTATTTGTTCAAATACTTATGAAAAGTATTGTATATATGATTTGAGTCCTACTTTACAGCTGTGATAGTTGCCAACTTTTTGTTCCAAAAAACCAAATCCCAATCATCATAAAGCAGTAGTGAAGATGAAGATCAGTACTTGGCCTATCACCATCAACGATTATTCAATAAAATCATTATAAAACAGTGAAGCTTTGAGCAACATTACCTCTGGGGGGTCTGCAACCATGCACGCATATCATCTGTGATCTATTGAAATTTTACAGATGTGTTGTCAGTAATTAATGTTCAGATTCCCCATAAGAATCTACAGAGCTCTGAGACAGCAAGATAATTTTTCATAAAATTTCTTCAAAGAGAAGCTTAATGATTAAGATTGTAGGTAATTTAATATGAATTTGTAAATGATAAAAAAAACTATTAAAAAAAATGAAAATTGTTACTTTTAAAAAGGAAAAAACTTGAGAGAAAAAATATTTTTAGTGCATTGAATTCCTGTGGGTCATACAATACCAATCACTAACCGCCTTTGTATTAACAAAAATGATATGAAAAGTTAATAAGCACTGAATAAAACTCTTTCACACATTTTATTATGGAGGATGAAAATAATGATAGGGTAATGATAATTTAATTTCCTCTATGTCCTTACAAAACATTCAATTGAAAGTTTAGAACTAAATTCTCTCTAGTTATTGACTTTAATTTGATGAAAGTTTTTATCTAAAAGATATTTGATATAGTAAGTAAAGTCAGTGGAGTGGCCTGTTGTCAGTATCAGACTGACAGTGAGGGAGTCTATCCCCCTTTTCACAAGTGCTAGACCAGGGAGATTGTTTTTGTATTTAAGGTGAAGTGCCACACCTACCGTTAGCTCACCATTTTACCACTGAGAACCAAGCTAAGCTACTCCTGTGCTAAGTTGGTGACGACTTGTATTAAAACCTGGAACCATGTGGTTCCTAAGCAGACGTCATACTGACTGAGCTTAACTTGCCTCTAAGATACTTAATTAATAATTATGTAGAATAAAAAAGAATGGATAATTAAAGTTATGAAAGTAAATTTTTTTTGTAATTATTCGTGTATAATGTGCACTCATATATAACATGCCCCCCCCCCACAACTTTGGTCTACAGAACACTGGCGTGGGGGGGGGAATCTCATCTATAATATGCACTGACATTTTAAAATTTGTAGCAACTAAATTTAACCTAAATTTAGCATTTGTTCAACTTTTTATGATTTTGTACAGACTAAAAATAAAAATTTATATAGTTTGTACTATGTTTTGCAAAGCAAAGTTTACACAGTATTTAGGACAAATGCAACAAGTTTGCATCAAACATAAGCTGATATTAAGAGAAACAAAATAATAAACAAGTACACATTCCAGTGTATATTTCTCTTTAACAGCATAAAATACATTAGTTTGGACTATAGGTGTAACTTACTTTTGGTCATCCAGAATATGGTGAGCCATGTAGCCAGAAAAAATGTTAATCATATAGTTCTTGTGTATAATGAGCATACCTAACTTTTGGGCCAAAAATCTGAAAAAAATAATGTCTTATCCACAATTTTTTAATAATACTACAATTTTTCTAATACTAAATTAAAATAAATTTAGTAATACTAAAGTGAAATAAAAACAGCCTTGTCCAGGATTTGAACTAGGGTCACCATTTCCAATGACAATAACAGTTATGCAAAGTACACCTGTAGATCAGTATAAATACCAACTTTGATATGGAGATGCGTGGTGTAATGGTTAGAGTCGTAGGAAATGAACTTGTCGACCCGAGTTCAATTCCTGGACAAAGCTGTTTGCATTTCACATAGCGTTAATACCCTTGGGAAAGGCATGAATCCAATTCTCCCTTCAGCTATGGGTAAATAGCAGGACAGACTGGGCCCTTTAACCATGGCTAGGTAACCAAACTAGAAGGAAAATTGAATTTAAACCTGTCAAACTGTTTAAGAAATTGACTTTGTGTTGCATCCTGTTAGTGTGTAGGGGTTGGTAAATATATAACTATCAACCTTGATACAGCATTCTTTTCAGAAGCCATTATTTCAAAAGTTAATCTAAAAAGAAAATAAGCTTAAAAATAAGTAAAATCCACAAAAATTGGAGGACAAATATCATCAGTACTTGCCACATCAAGTCTGGTTGTCACATGAATTTTTAAGAAACCTCTCATATTCTTGTCATATTTACCCAACCCATTCACCATCAATAGGATGCAAGTATGGGGCATTCAACCTCTTATAATCTTCAATAAACAAAGAGATGGTGCTAGATTATTGGTAATCATGCTGCACTTACTGACTTTGAGATTTTATATAAGTCAGTAAATTAGTTTCAATGTAAAATATTTTATTGTGTGTGCATGGTGAGTGGGAAAGTAATTCAAAGGCTTTTGGCTTGCAGACATACAAATGGTTATTTAAAAATACAAGGTCATCTGGCATTGTCCAGGATACACTGGCTTTTGTGATAATCACTGCAATTTAATCTTTGTAAAACATACCTACAGTCTTTTTGTATTTGTGAATAGTCTCATGTTTTTATAAAAAGTTAAATAATAGTATGCGTGTCTGTAATTTTCATTTTGTATTATGCCTTTTAGAGAACAGAATGCAAGAGGAACAATAGTACCAATTGTTATCATTCACATAAAAATCTTGTCTTGCTAATGACAACAAAATTTAAGTAACACTAAATAACCATCGAAGCGCTTGTGGTGTAATGGTTATCATCATAGGAAGTGGGCTCTGCTACCAGAGTTCAAATCCTGAATGAGGCTGTTTGCATTTCACAGTGCTAATATCTTTGGGAAAGATATGAATCCAATTATTATCCCTTTATCTAGGAGTAAATAGTTGGGCAGACTGAGCACTTTAAGAATCAGTCTAAGAGAAGGAAAACTGAATTCAAACCAGACATGCTACACGAGTAGTGGCCCCAATGACCAAACAGGGTTACAAGATCAGTTGGTTGGTGTTTAATGGCATATCAACCCTTTTGGGATATTTAATGCTGTGTGTGTGTGATTTGTTTAATTTCATGTGTATTAATGAATTGGTAGAAATAATTTTTAAGTTTGATCTTTCATTAACTTCATGTGTATTAATTTATTGGTAAATACTTTTGTTTGGTTTAGTTTTATGAACAGGTAGAAATAATTTTCATTAACATGTACTAGCAAAATAAAAATTTTAAAAATAAATAAATAAACACCTTCCAGGCAGTGCATAAATTTCTGCTATGTTCTTTTGTAAAAAAAAAAAAAAAAAAAAAAAAAAAAAAATGTAAACAGATCTTTGAAATCTTATGAAATAGTTTTGCTGTCAAAATTCAAATAAATGTTTTCTTTCTAATAAAATTGAGTTTCTAACTGTTAAATTCAAATATTTAAGGTTTTCTTTTCTTTCTTTTTTAGGTCAAATGAAAGAAAACAGTTTGTTTTCTTTTATGACAGATGATAATCAAAAGAGTTTTTTTCACCGTATAATAAAATATAAATTAATATTAATAAGATTATATTATCTTATTAATATTAATTGATAATTTTATTGGAAAATATTAAATTTAACTACAAAACACCTATTTATTTTTTTAAAACCCTGTGCCATTAAATCTTAAAAAAAAAAAAAAAAAAAAAAAAAGAAGCAGAGGGGCTAAGCATGATTGATGAAACTGTTAAATTTAAACTCGTAATGAAAAGCAGACATGTGCAAACCTAAACAGGATACAGTTAAATACACAAACATCTTCAAATTTGATGTAGAAGATTATTATGTGACTATTTCTTGTTTGTAAATAACTTTCTCGTAAAACTCTATACGTTAGATAACTTTGAATATATATTAAAATGAAACAAACTATATATAAATCAATAATACCAGGCATGTATTTATTAAAACTTGTTTTAACAAATAATGTGGACCGTTTAATGTTGCATAAATAATTTCTGAGTATATATATATATATATATATATATATATATATATATATATAAATATAAATAAAAAACATAGGGTTGCTCTTTGTTCTATGTATTAATGATTTGACTAAAACACTCATTGATAAACTTATGCAATTCCTAAAGGTATAGTGACAGTTTCAGACACTGAACCTCCATTATAATAATATATCAATAAACTGGTAGAAATGTTTTATATTAACTTGCAAACAGATCTATTTGACCCATAGATGGGACCTTAACAGGTACTACCACTCTGGGCCAGAGTAGATCTGGGAGTATTGGCAATGAAGGGGTATTCCACACTCCCCCAGAGCTCCAGAACTGGAACTCCACCACCAGATGCAGTTTAACGTCATACCCAGGACACACAAGACCAGTGAATGAAATAACCTGCAGACATAAAAAAAGAATAAGTTTATAGAATGGAAAAAGAGATACCAGTTTTTTTATGAAGAAGTTTAATCTTAATGTAGATTATTATTCTATTCCAAATATTTATTCTGGGATCAAAATGAAGTATCAGTTTAATGAAAAGTATACAGAAAAAGTAACTCTAGTGCCTCTATTCTTAAGGTTTCAGTCTAGGTTTGCATCGCATTTGTGGTTTTCTAGCAACGGAAAAAAAATTGTGGCCTAATATCAGTATCGGTCAGACAGCAAGGGAGTCTATCCCCTTTTCACTAGCACTAGACCAAGGAGATTGTTTTTGCATCTGAGGTGGAGTGCCACACTAACATCAGCTCCTCACTTTACTGCACAGATCCCTGTGCTACTCATACGCTGAGTTGGCAAGGGCCAGTTTTAAACCAGGAACCTTGCGAATCGTAGACAAGTGCTCTACTGACTGAGCTAAACCAAAAATTGTGCAAATAGATAACCACATTAGTATTACAAGAATGCAAATGTACTAAATAGTTTGAGAATAGGGAGGTACACCAATTTCCCCAAGAGGATACAGCTGTCTTAAATAAATAAGTAGTAACAATAAAAAATTGGCATTTGAAATTCTGGCCTTTATTTGGAAAACCGATTACAGGCAAAGATAGCAGAAAACTGAGAGAGTGACAATAAAATTAACAGAAATGGAATTGGTTTTTCATATTTTCTAATGATTCTAGCAGAAAATTATTAACAATAACTGAATTATCTCAACAGAACATACATTTGTATTGTAATTATTTTAATTATATGATTGTCATTTGACTCAAATTAAAAATTCATATTTACACTTCATTTCAACAAACTGTCATTTTGATTAATAATTTCCATAACATGTACATGAAAAATACTCAAGTATACAAAAAAAAAAAAAAAAAAAAAAAAAAAAAATTAATATTTTCATTAATTTATCATTTAACAACAATTTTTTTAAAGTTGACATTAACAGTCAATTTAAAACTCAAAGAATTTATTTTGAATGCTTTATAAGTGTGTATATTGAACAGAAAGTGAAAGGTAGACATCTTTGTTGTTAGAAGGCATTTAGGATATTTATATTTTATCTTTATTCTTGATTTTTGATTGTATTTTAATTCTCATTGGCATGCATTTCTAAACAGGTTTTTATCAGAATTAGTGGGTTTTTTTTGGTTTTTTTAAGTTAATTCTAATATTGAAGAGGGAAGATAATAAGCAACATTTTTGGAAAATTATGCATTTTTACTTTAAGAAAGGTAAAAATGCAACTCATATGCAAAAAGATTTGTAATTTACAGTGAATAAGTAAGCATATCAAAAAGGCATTTTCAAAGTTTTGTACTAGAGATTTTCCTCCGAATGATTCACCACTGCCAGGTAAGCCAGTTGAGTTTGATAGCAATCAAATGAAAACATTTCCTGAAAATAACCATCATTAACAAGGGAAACTATTCCAACAATTATTATTCTAAATTAAACCAAATGAAAGCAACAATCTATGAAAATCAACTGAAATTAGACAAGAGAAAAGGTATAATAATCTGGATAATGCTAAACATATTTCTTTGGTGACCAGATAAACAAATTATTACAGACTAGCTAGAAAGTTTTCAGTCATAATTCAGAGATATTGCACCTTTGGAAGACCATTTATTCTGGTCTTTAGAGAATTATCTTAATAAAAATTTCCTTGAAAGACTGCAAGAGACCTAAAGCTGATATTTGCACAGAAAAATAAATATTTAAATGATAAAAATAAAAAAAATTGGCAAAAATCATTTCTAAAATCTCAATTTTTA
>CM042138.1:94816249-94838391 GCA_023376005.1 Doryteuthis pealeii
ATCAACCTCAGACATAAAAAAAAACAAATTTCCCTGGTCTAGCACTAGCAAAAAGGGGACAGTATCAGCCAAACAGTGAGGGAGTCTGACACTAGGCCACTCTGCTAAATTTACTTTTTACTACAGTTATATAGTTCAGGTTAAAAGCATGGTAAGAGTAATCAAAGGCCAAACTTTTTTTTTTTTAAACCTTAGTGTTCCAATGCAGGTATCATTGGGAACAAAAATAGTTTGGGTAAACAGCCAAAGCCAGGCTCGTTTGCCGAAAATAAGGTATAAAAAAAGTTCAGCTTTGGGTTACCCTTTGTGCACTTTTAACCTGGACTAACAATATACCATTTGACTAAAATAGTGAAAAGATAAAATTCAAGGAACTTTTTAAAAGTAAATTCTAAGTAAAATAAATGTCAATTTTCTGCAACAAAAAGGACTTTTTTTTGTATATAGTTAAGTGTTCTTTTGTTGTTTTTTTTCCATGTGTATTATTTTGGAGTATTTATTTTGAATAAGAAAAAAAAAAAAGGTTGCAAGTAATGTCAATTTTTCAAGGTTTGTTTCTAAAATGACAAGAAATAAAAGTAAATATAATATTCAAAATTATATTTCTAAAGTTTAAATATATTGCAAATAGGCATTTTTTTTTTTTTTTACTAGGAAAACTATTTCTATCACTACTAGATAGATTACTAACCTGATAGCCAGGAGGTATGCTGCTCCTGGTAAATGAGAATTATTAAAACAGATCTAGCAAGAATTCTAAACTTTTGAAATAAGATTGTCAAATCCGATTTGCTAGTAATAAGAATCTCAAATAAAGTAAAGAGAAACTTGTCAAATAGAGTAAGCGCCATCAGTTAGTAAAATGCTGTAGATATGCAATACCATATGTAATCAATAAAAATACTGTAGTTGCAAATTACGGGACTTATTAATATGAGGGAATGTTGAAAAGTTATAAGCCTGACCAGAAAGAGAACGAGATATGCATGCTATCTTACATATTCATAGAAAATAGCGACACACCCGGCACCAAGTCTATTTAACCCCTTAATAGATAAATAAATAAATAAATAAATAAAAGCCGTTCCCTTTTTAGTTGAGTGAAGAATTCCTTACCCTACTATTTTTCACCCTGTTGGTAGAGCTTAGAATACACTGACTATGCTCTGCAGAGGAATACCCACCCCCTGCACACACACACACACACACACACACATCAAAAGGGGGTGTCCGGGGTATAACACTAAACTGCATCTGATGGTAAGGCTTTAGTTAGAGATCTGTGGAGTATGGAATACTTCTTCATTGCCATTACTCCCAGTTCCACTGATCTGGAGTGATAGTACCTGTTAGGGTTCCATAGAATAGTTTTTAAAATATTTGAATTCAATAGGACTGTGAAAAAAAAAGAAAAAAAAAAAAGAAATATCTAAGAATAACTACAAAAAAAATGTAAATATAAATGTACAATGAATGCAATTCCCTAACTTCTAGGCATCAAATAGATGCTCTAACATGCAGTTAAAATCAATTTACTATTATTATACTTAATACTGCTAGCTAAAGAACTATTTCAAAAGTTATATTAAAACCTTGTGAAATTTCGTTTAATATTTATTTTTCAAAAATCTAAATTTATAAAACCTAATAGTTACTATAGCATCAATTTTTAAAATCTTTTAAATGTAAATAGCTTTTAAACTGAATGCAATTTCCAAACCTCTAGGCATAAAATAGATGGTTTGATATGCCATTAAAATCAATCAATCAATTTACTATTGTAACTAATACTACAATCAGCAAAAATATTTTTTAGATTATAAAGCATTTTTCAAATTCATTTAGCTAAAGAACTATTTCAAAAGAAAAAAAAAATTATCTTAAATAAATAAAACATCAAATAAAAATCATGAAAATGTTAAGTTTCCTAATTTTGGAAACAAAAAAAAAGGCAAGCAACAAACCTTGTAGGATCTCCATACTGTAAAACCTTGAATGCCTTGAGAAATGATTTTCTTTTAAATTTTTTTTTTTTTTAAAGTTTGACAAATTTTATACTAAAAGTGACAATAAATCACAGAAAGTAAATGAGTAAAAACCTAAAGGTAAGTCGAGTTATAAGGAGAAATATTCATAAGGTACATGGCTAACTGCAATTTGTGGCAGTGATAATCTGTTGGATGGTATCCTATCTGAGTGTAACAAAGGTTGGTAGCTTTGGTACTAACAATACTACTCATCTGATCAAATGGTACCAATAGTAGCTGTAGCAGCTGCTGTAGCGACTGCGGCACTAACTACATCTGCAGCAGAGATCCGTGTGAGTTGGTGGAGTGTTTATAGAAGCTGGGAGAGTTTTGTGGGGTGGCAGGTTTCAGGGGCTGGGATGTGACAGTAAAATCTTTGAGATATTGTTTTCATTTATACACAGTTTAATTAAGAGAAATGGATAAAATAATACATTTATAAGCAACTTGAAAGGAAAATAATATTTATTTTATATATAAGCACACATCATGAGAGGAGGGGTGTGTTTATGATGCAATTGCAATGGAAACTATACCAAACCTAGAACTCCCTGATCTTACCAAGTGGTTGCTCCCTATGGTTTTGTGCCAGACTTGATACACAGAAAATAATTAGCATATGCTCAGAGCCATTCATGTTTCTTGACATGGATTAACTTAAATCCATGTAATAATATGCTGTTAAATCCAAAGAGGGGATCAAGGAAATAAAAGATATTAATCAAGTTTAGTCTAGTCTGGCTCAAGGTCACAATAGGGCTAAATTCACTAGCAACAGCTTTCAGCACTTACATGCTGACTGCAGCAAAAGTTCCTTATAGAAATTTAAGTATATAATTTATGCTATGTAACACTAATTTACATATATAATTTGATTATGTGTACATTGGACAGAATTATGAAAAGCTATTAAATGTGCGCAAATGTTAACTACAAGACTATCTTGTCATATATATATATATATATATATATATCTCCCAAAACCCTGTAGAGCTCTCTAGAGGGCACTTTAATGAACTTTCACCATTTAGCATAAAACAATACTCGTCTGTTGTACGGATTTTCGTTCTCTGGTGATTGTTACATATTTACCGATGTATGTTTTTATGAGTTAAATGTTCACCTCTTACTGGCAGCTACTGATGGCCTAGGGGAAAGGAGTTGGACGGATGAAAAATCAGTCAGATTTCACTCCCAGTTAGAAGTAGCTGCTAAGTCAAGCCACACTGATGAGACATAAACATCTAAACAGTGTCTGTGGATGAGATTATATATATATATATAAGTAAAAAGAAAGGAAATTAATCCGACAATATGATAAGAAAAGGTGGATGAAAACATCACACAATGCTGTTAATATATATAAATTGTTTTCTTCTTTAACAGCATTGTGTGATGTTTTTCATTCCACCTTTTCTTACTCATATATATATATATATATATATATATATATATATACACACAGTCGGAAAACTCTTTCTACAACAACCAGATATAATCCCACATCATGCATGGAGTTAGATTACTAGCCTGATGACTATAAGGTTTATGAGAGTAACCCAGAACAAATAGCACCTCTTAGAGTTTTTTTTTTAGAGCAATATACTTAAAATGCTTTAAAACAATAAAGCAATTTCCAGCCCAATTTGCAACTGAATGACAATTTATCAATCATTCAAATACTCAATAGAATGGAGATAGCTATGAGATGCTAATTGAAATCCTTCACTCCTTCCTAAATAGAAACATCAATATCATTAACAGCTGTTACAACAACAGGAACTCAAAAGATTCACAGATCAACTAGTTTTATACATAAAAATGTAATGAATTAATCAAGAAAAAATGTATTCAGGTAGTCATATAAATACACACATTTTCACCCAAATGTAGACAGGTATAGGTAAAAGGATAACAATCACAACATCACTGCTCAGGTAAGAATTCCTAGACAGAATTATTTGCACTTAAACACAAAGGTAAAATAGTACTACCCCTATGCTATCATAGTTGACATACAGCATGTATAAAATTATTATGCATACTAGCAAGAATATGCACCTTCCAGGCATAAGTATTTAAGCTTTAATGAAATGAAATATATTAAATTAGAAAGACTAACAAAATTAAATAAGAATGCGCATAAAAAGATTACACTTATTCTAATTATATTTTAATTGGTTTCTATTTAATATTATTCTTAGGATTGATTTTAATACGTTGGAGAATAAAACAATATCAAAGATCAATAAAACAAAGTAATTATTTATTAAATCTGGTTTTCTTAAAACCAGTATGCAAATTAACCCCCACCATATTTTATGTACACCTTTATTTCTTAGTGATATATAAGATCCATTGTAGAGTTTTAAATGCACTAATAACATGGACTGTTTTGAGGCAAATTTAACTCAGACTTTCATAGAGACATCGTTAATGAATAAAATTTATTCCATGTATCAATGATTTTGAGTCTAGATTAAATACTGATTGATAAACTTATGCAATTCCTGAGGGTATAGTGACAGTTTCAGTTACAGACAGGCAGACACTGAATGTCCATTATAATAAGATATAATAGCTATTGGAGTACAAAAGTAGTATAAATTATCATGTATCACATATCTCTCTTTAATCCTTTTGCATGCAGTGACATTTTTGTCACCAACGGTACACAAGTAGAACGACATTGTCATAGTTCAATGTAAGGCATTTTCCTATTGGCCACTTGCTGACCAATTTAAAGATAATGTATAGAAATATTGCTAGTAAGAGACCATAGGATTGTGTAATGGTGGTTTTACAAAATATAAATTTTTAATTAATATAAAAGATGAAGATACTTCGAAATTAATAAGACCTAGGACAATTACTTTTGTATTACAATAGCCTTTAAAAAAGAAAAAGAAAAATAAAAAAATAAATAAATTAAATAAATATAACATACTTTATGAATGCTTCAAGCAAATTATAAAATTCTTTTATATTTTTTTAATTATTATGTGAGTGCTTTGTTTTCATGTTATTGCACAATGACATACAATAGCTGATCAAATTATGCTTTTTAGGTTTTTTATTACATACGATTAATTGACTTATTTGAACATACCCACTATTTTGCAAATTTGTCTGAAAATTGCTTGCTGTACAAGGATTTTAAGAAATTATCTGCCTGTGAAAGGGTTAATTGGCAGAAAACATTTCTATACATAAATTTAGCACATTTCTAAATTTGCTTTTGTTCTTGTTTTTTATTCATTCATTCAGATTTTTCTTTATACCAATCCCAATCTATAAAAGGCCAAACTGTGTAAAAAAAAAATTTAAATAAAAAAAAAAAATGTTTAAAAAAACAACAAACATCAACTACCACCACCATGGGAACTTCTATTTCCTACCATCAGCATATGAAGAAGTAATATGTTATCTTCTGCCAATGCAGGCACCCCAGGGAAATGGCCTAATCAGCTGAAAGATGTACAAAGGGGAGCGATAGACAAAAGAAATGTAAAGATGAACAAATAAGAAATTGATTGCTCTGTCAAGTTAGCAGATAACTTTGCCACACACTTATATATCCAAAGCTTTTTAGTAAAAAAAAATACTAACTATTATAAGTTTCTACACTCAAGAGTCATCTATAAAAAAAATTGAATAAAAGAGAAAATAATTAAAATTCTTTGCGATAAAGCATATCTTATAATGAACCTTACATATCCAATCTGGTATATAACATTGTATGTGTGTTTATTTAACCCTCTGAATCAATCAGCTTAATATTTTGAACTGATATTTCAGGCTCAGAGAGATCACATCAGAAAACAGTAATAAAGGGCTTTGTGTCTTTGGGTACAGGGTATCTGACAGCTTAGGTTGATTGATTTTAATGGAATGTTAACTTGTCTAGGGTTATTTTATGCTTAGAGCTTAGGGAATTGCATACATTGTATGTTTATATTTACATTTGTGTAATTTTTTAAAGAGTTTTTTTAAAGAGTTTTTTTGTACACAGTTAAATGATATCAAGTATTCCTATCTAATACAAATAATTTGAACACTGTTGTATTGTTTCAAGTATTCTTATCTAATACATAACTATACGGTTTCAAGTAACTATTTCTATTAAGCAATAATAATTTATTTGCAAACAGTTATATGTCTGTAATTAATTAAAGTAAATGATTATAGCTTCAAGTAACAAAATTCATTGTTATAATGGTATCAAGTATTAAACATACACACACACACACACAGAATTTCAAAGAAGACAGTCATACGACAGAATAGACAGAACCTAGCAGCAAGCTAACAGCTCCGGACCTTCAGAAATCTTCTGATGAAGAGATCTTTATCTCGAAATATTAAGAATAAATTAAAGATAAACAAACATTATAGTTACCTCATTCTTCTTTAGACTAGCATTGTGATAGCCTTCAAAAGCAACCACGAAACAAATATTTTTTAAACAGGCCTATTTTACCCATAGATGGGACCCTAATAGGTACTACCACTACAGTTGTACTATAGTATATACCAGGTTAGCATATAGTGTCTTTCTAATATTATTTGACATAGCAACAAATTAACCAGGAGTGGGGGTAAGGATAATCTATTAGGAATGAAGGTAAAAATAATTATAATGTTAAGCTTAAGCTTGTAAGTGAAGCAAAGGTGTGCGTGTTCAATTAAAAAAAAAAGTGTAGACTAATAAGTGCAGGACTAAAAGCAATTTAGAAAGATACTCAGGTGAAAAATGAATATCAAGTACATGCAAAGCATTTTTTTTTTTTTTTTTTTTTTTACTTATTGTATACAAAGACAAACTGACAAGAGGTCAGGTAGGAGATAAGAGCAGACAACATTTTCTTTCTCATATCTTAAGGCTAATAAAATTAAAACAGACAATAGTAACATTGTGTTGTATAAATCTAAGGTCAATAATAATAATAATAATAATAATAAAGTAATAGAGTAAAGAGAAAAGGTATAAAAGTGATTCCAAAGAATATTTCTGTAGGTTTTTACTAGTGTGAGTCAAAAGTTTTGCAATATTTTTCTAACACTAGGCACAATTTGGCAACTCCAATGCTTTTGTTGAATTTATAACAGTGACTAACCACACTGGATTGTAAGATGCTGAGCTCGCCTGATACTCTCTGTGTGCTACTCTATAGCTTTGAGCAAAGCCACAGAATCCAGTTTTAGGCCTGCCTGACCTTGTCTGGTCATCAAGGTTCTTGCAACCCAAGCAAAATTTCTTTAATCAACTGGTTACTGTACTGTGATTAATTGCACCTTCACCTTTCACAGAACAAATGTTTTTAGTAGTTTCTGGATTTTCATTTTATGATAATGAGAATATCATGTATTTATCCAACCCTTCTACCACAAAGTCATTTTTTAAGCAAGGTAAAAGCTAGCTTGAATTCAGATTTTCCTTCTAGACAAGTTGCCATACTAAGGTTTAAAGAGCCAGTCTACACTACTATTTTACCCATAGCTGAAGGAAGAATAGTTGGATTCATACCTTTCCCAATTATAGGAAATGCAAACAGCTTCATTCAGTATTTGAACTCTTTACAGAGTCCATTCCCTACAATGATAACCAGTATGCTGTGAGTAGAAATTGGAAATGATAAAGGATAAAGGATAAGTTCTTAGAGTTGAGCTTGTATCCCTTTTTGCCTCTGGGGAAACCTGGTTAAACACACCAGCTGCTCCACCAAAGCTACAAATTTTATGAAGAAACTCAACCTATAAACCAGGGGTCAGCAACCTCCAGACCACAGGCCACATCCGGCCTGCAAGTGATTTTCATCCGGCCCATCAACTTAACACCTGGACTCTAATTTGCATTTTTTTAAATTGTGTTAGTAATTCTTTTTCTGCTATTCCTGCCATAAGATAAGGAACACTGTTTAAATTAAATTATATCAAATTCCTTGTTTTTCTTTAGACCTCCACAGAATAAGGCAACTTTTTTGACAGAGCAGTAAGAGTTCAAGAATTAATTATTTACATTATATGGCCCTCCTCCAAGACACTGCATAGCTGTTTGGCCCTCCCTCTCCAAAAGGTTGCCGACCCCTGCTATAAACCAATCCTTTATTTTGTTTCTTGATCTCTATTCCCAAGGTACTCAAGTATTTGATTATAGAAATAATTTTTTCTTTCTCATTCAATATTTACTTTATACAACCACATCTGAATTGTAATTTCAGCTATTGATGTAAATATAAGGTAGCATAATGATTATCAACACAGAATTTAAATTCATACTATGGCAGTGTGTGCACATTTTGCACTGTAACCCTTGAAAAAGGCATGACAAATACATTATTATGCAACTATAAACCATAGTAAATAGTTGTGTGCATGTGCGTGTGTATTTTGGCAGCAAGTTATTTAAGAAGGTTTTGTTAAATACCATGGAATATTTCTTTATAATTTTCAAGTGTTGACATTTAAGTCTTCTGGTTTTCTATATATCGAGATCCAGATGATAGAGAAAGTGTCCCATATATTTTTTACCCAAGTGACATGGTTGAAAGATTTTCTAACATCTGGATCCTGACATACAAAAAACAACAAGCAGACTTGAAAATCATTAAAAAAACATTCCAATCTTAAACAAAACCTGCTTAAATAATCATATTATATATATATATATATTATATTATATATATATCAACAATTTCTTCAAATAAGAAATTTTCTCCTGAAGATAACCTAAGGTCGAAACTAGTTGAGAATAAACAACATACAAGAAATATTCCTGATTGTCTTAATAATTTTTGTTCACACACTATATATATATATATATATATATATATATCAGAAGGTTATTAATAAATAGATAGTCCTGTTTTTAACTGAGCTACAAATGAAAGATTCTGTTAAGCAGAAAAATAAAGCAACTTAAGGCCAGTCAGAAAGTAACAACTAATAGTTTCTCCAATACTTATATTCTTAGCAGAGCTTGGCAAATTTCCAAAATTATTTAATATAACAACTATCACAGGGAAATCTTTTTCTACAGAGAAAAAACTAATAGAAATATCTATGAACAATGAAGATAAACATCATATACATAAATCAGAGTACATACACACTATAATGTTGACATTATAACAACACACACACACACACACACACTATATATCCATAACAAGCATATATATTTTTTTAAATTTAATCACACACACACCAAAGTTTCTTCAAATTCAAAAGCAATACATCAACTTTAAAATGACCATTGATGGTTAAAAGCACACAGGATAAAATTTTGTACAACTTTTATAAAAGCTTTAACCAAAATATCATGAAAACAGGGACATCAGTCATAAAAATTTTTTTAAAAAAGCATAAAATAAAAAAATGTTTAAAAAAAAAAAAAAAAAAAAAAAAAAAAAATTTAAAATGATGATAATTTACAATCAGTTTAAAAATGATTTTGATAGAGATTGCTTATGCTAACCAGTACATTTTAAATAATGGTTTTATATACAAATTCTACTGCAAAAAGTAAAAAATATAATCCCATCTACATTTTCATTACAAAGAAACTGGATGTTAGGAACAAAGTCTTAAATGGCTCTTGTCTAAACAAGAAATTTTTGTTTTTTCATTATATTGAACTATGTCAGTGGTAGTAGAAACACCCATTACAAATTCCCATAACAATTAAAATGTTGAGTGTTATTTGATGCCCCCTAACTGCAACCTTGATTTATGTTAATTGGTTGGGTTTATAACATTAACTCTTACTGGGCAATTTAATGATAAAGTCAGTCTTTTTCAAGGTATTTTATATAGTTTCAAATAACTATTCCTATTTAATAATAATCAGCTTTTTTCTTTTGCATACAATTACATCGTTTCAAGTATGGAAGCACACTTAGCATAACAGTTATCAAAGAAAATGGAATCAGTGACTCGAGTTCAAATCTTTGACAAGGCTGTTTGCATTTCACTGGACAAAAGTAGGGCAGACTGTTCTTTATCCTTGGTTAGGCAACCAGTTCAGGAAAACTGAATTCAAACCAGCTGTAGTCCAATTAATAATTTGAACTTGTGTCAAATCATGGTGGATGGGTTGGGTAAATACATACGTGGTTTCAAGTATTCCAATCTAATACTAATAATTTTCAAACAGTTCTATTTGACCCATTGATAGGACCCTAACACTCCGGGTCAGAGTGTACCTGGAAGTAATGACAACAAAAGGCAGGTACTCCATACTCCTTAGGGCTCCAGAACTGGAGCCTTACTACTGGATAAAGTTTAAGGTCACATCCTGGACACCACTTTTTTCTGGAGAGGGGTCTAACCCCTCAGCAGATTCTAAGCCTCACCAACCTTGGTTTAATCCTCCTACTGTAGAATAAACATCATACTCACCTCCACGGGAAGGTTGTTACTAGCATCCAGTAACCAAACAAAAAAAGAGTATAACTGAATACACTCTTTACTAACTGCCTCAACACAGTCAAATGTTCAGTATATATGGATGAAAGTGTCCACCTTAAAAACAAATCTGTACACCTACAATAACACTAGTTCTAACAGTTTAAAAATCCAATTTGATTAATTTTCATCTAGTTTTTCTAACTTAACATTTGATAATCATTTTATGAAAGCTTTACAAATAATGTCACTGAAAAAGAACACTAGCCACAATACATAGCAACAAGAAATGTACTTAAATATATCAGGTTTCATGATATGTAGATTTTACAATTGTAAAATTATTTTAATAAAAACTGCTGTGTCAATGTCATTTCTCTTTTTAATTCTATTGTTTGAATAGCAATTTATGTCATAAGATAACCTATGATTTAGTTAGGTTTCATTTCTCAAATATTGTTATGCTGAAACAGGACAATGACAATTACAATAAACTTCAGTCTGAAAATCATTTTATCAAAACTATGTACTTTTCACTTTTGCACTTGAAATTTGGACCTAGGAGTAATAACAATGAAGGAGTACTCCACACTCCTCAAAGCTCCAGAAGTGGAGCCTCATCAACAGATGCAATTTAGTGTCATACTCAGGACCCCCCTTCGGGAGTGGTTTTACCCCTCAGTAGGGGATAGAGTCAGCATATTCTAACCCGTGATGACAGGGTGTTTTTATTGTCAACATAAATTATTTCTACAAATAATTTTAAAAATAAAAAAATAATCACTATCTTCCATAGAATATTAAGAAAAAAAGATTTTTAACAAATAAATGTGAACTTTACTAAATAAAGAAGAATTATAAGTATCAATCAGATCTTTTACTCTTATTTCATCAATATAATTACAAAAATTATAGCAACAAAAAAGTAATAAGCAGTAAATAGTAATAATACTGTTGGGTACCCCAAGACATTTTAATGGACTCACCCTGTACTACTTATAGAAAAGTACCTGTCAGTTTTATCACCCACCCAGAGAGTTATTTCCTTTGTTATAGTAAAGGGTTTTTTTCTCAAACAAACTCTCTTTGTTAGTCTTTATTTAATGGTAACCAACAACATAACAAATAGTATTAATTACCAAGAAGAAAAGAACTTGTCATCTTGTGAATTTTGCAATTCCAGCAAACTACAGAGTGAAAATAAAAGAAACAGCAAAAGACTGGCAAGGTCCAAGTATTTGTCTGAGAGCTGAAAAAACTGTGGAATATTATGGTGACAGTGATGACAATTGTAGTTGATGATCTTCGAATGGTCACCAGAGGTCTAGAAAAGAGTCTAGGGGGATTAGGGATCAGAGAGATAAAAAAAAAAATTTTTTTAAAAAGACCATGACACTGTTAAGATCCGCTAGAATACTTAGAAGAGTCCTACAGACCCAAAGAGACATATTGTGACTCAGACTTCAGTGACCCCCTACTCCAGTTAAAACTGATGTGAAAAAAAACGTAAAATAAGACCCAGGATTAATTAAGAAAAAAATTGTTATCTAACGGATTTTGCTGTTCCAGCAGACCACAGAGTGAAAAATAAAATAAAATGAAAAGATAGACAAATACTTGGACCTTGCCAGAACAGAAGATCATTAATCAGAAATTTTCTTTAGAAAGGCATACCATAATTATTTATATATAAAATGCAATATTTTTCAAGATGATATTTCAGGCCCAAAGTTAGGTGCATATCATATACTAGAACTATATAAGTTTTTTTTTCCAGGCACACACCACACCATATTCAGGACAAAATGACCAAAAGTAAGTTATATCTATAATTCAAACTAATGTGTTTTACACCATTACAAAGAAATATCCATTGGAATGTGTGTTTGTTTATAATTCTTTCTTCTAATGTGAGATTATTGCATTTTTATGTAAACATGTCCATGTTTTACATTAAATAATGTGTAGATTTTGTGTTAAAACAATGTAAACTATATAATTCTTATTTTCAGTCAGTAAAAACCGATAAAATTTTGAAACAAATGCTTAAAATTTAGGTTAAATTTAGCTGCTACAAATTTTAAAATGTCAGTGCACAAGAATTTTTTCTCTCCAGAATTTCTTAGTCAAAAAGTTAGGGATGTATGTCATAAACAATTACAGTACTTGACAGTAATCTTTAATCCCAGGATCTTTTTTATATTTAATTTCTCCAGTGTAAGTATTATAATTATAGCTAATAACAAAAAGCAAATACAAGGTCATTCAATAAATAAGGTGAATATTGCCTAAGTAGTTGGTAGTAGGAAGCACTGTTTACAGTTGCAGCTTTTCCAAAGAAATCAATAGTGATAGGACCTTTCATGTCCCAGAAGACTGTCAGCACCTTTCTGACCACTTTGCCAGGAGAGTCAGTGCATTTCCACTCCATGGACTGTCTTTTCAACTCAGGCTTCTAGTCGCAAACTAATGTTTAGCCCATTTTAAAATATTTTTTTGACTAAAATATGCTTCTCTGTACACATCACATTCTTCTGTAAATTTCACATGGTTTACACTTCTCAGCTGCCATAGATTTAAATGACGGACCTCTGTTCAAGCTGGAGCACTGTTTGATTTGCCATCACTTTGAATAGCCCTCAAACAATTTTTTTTGTTTGTAAGATTAAAATGATGTTTGCTATAAACAATTCCAGACAATGTTGATTTTACATTTAATGAAAGAAAAAAATCCTCTTATTGAATGACCCTCGTATATAAAGAAAAATTCGCATATTAATCAAAGGAAAACAAATTAATTCCACCTGAAATTCCTTCCAGTTTTTGTCTCTTTGCATAAAATGGTAGCACCCAAAACATGCTGTCAGTTATCTTTTTATGAATTGTCACAACATTGTTCCTTGAGAAACAAATAAACATCCAGTTTACAAACAAACAAATTACTGTTTGTTGAGGATAAGCATTCATGATTGTCTGGTCTATTATTATCATAGCCACTTGCATAAATACAACACACACATATGCATATATGTTTTATCTTAAAATAGTAAATGAATTTATACCCCCCCCCCTTCATAGGATGCCACTTATTTATCTAACTTTCAGTAATTTGCAGTCTCAGCAGACTATATAGTTCTTGGTGCCCCTGA
This sequence comes from Doryteuthis pealeii, assembly GCA_023376005.1. Classification (NCBI taxonomy): domain Eukaryota; kingdom Metazoa; phylum Mollusca; class Cephalopoda; order Myopsida; family Loliginidae; genus Doryteuthis; species Doryteuthis pealeii. The sequence continues at coordinate 94,829,832 of CM042138.1, forward strand.
AGTTACGGCACCTCCTGTGACTGAAGTCCGATGTTTCGAAAAACATTCTCAACCACAAATGTCGCATGTGAAGGCTGTCCCTGAAGATGTTGATGTACCGATGCTTTGTTGCCGCCACTTTCTTCTGGATCTCTTGGCTTCATGGTGTTGCACCAGGCCAACTTTGTTTATTGTTTTGAAGTGTTTGCTGGTCTTATGCCCTACTTATAGAAACAGTTATACAAAGTAAATGGTAGACATGATATAATATGCATAAGATGAATAAATGTTTCAGGAATTGGTTTTCACTAGTCTTTGCTTATTTTAAAGTTTTTGATCAATACAACGCATTGAAATAGAATATTTTTAATTTTAATGATGTCCATTGGAAACAAACATTGATGCAATATAGTTAGAATGGCATGGAAATAAAATTACTATCTTTGTGTAATTTTAAAATTTTGTTTAAAAAAAAATAAAAATAAAAAAAAAAGAAAAAAAAGAAAAGAAAAAGTAATTTGGTGTTTTGTTTAGCTTAGTTAAAAATTTTTTTTTTCAATATATAAATAAGCAATATTATATAATGAAGTTTGCGTCTCTTACAAAGTGATCAGTCAAGTAAAAATTCACATAGTCAAAGCATCAGTATCCATTTGGTTTGAACAATAGAAAATATTGAACATTTAGAGAAAAAAAAATTAAAAAAAAAAAAAAAAAAATTGAACCTTTCAACTTTGCTGAAACTGCAAAGAAAAAGAATCGACTTACAAGTACCAATTCTAGTCTCCATTAAACAGAGTTATTTGATTAAGAACCACAAAGTTCCGTGTTCGATACAGGCCCTTGCCAACTCAGCGTATAAGTAGCACAGGGATCTGTGCTGTAAAGTAAGGAGCTGATTGTAGGTGCGGCACTCCACCTCAGACGCAAAACAATCTCCTTGGTCTAGTGCTAGTGAAAAGGGGATAGACTCCCTTAATTAGTTTGCAAAAAAATAACGAACTCATTCCCTCATAAGAAAATGAGTTCAATTTGATATTTATGACATGGTAACTAAAATCCACTTATAAAAACTAACTTAAAAGTCCTCTTTTCAAAGTGCCACATCACTACTGTTCATGTGACAACTAGTTTAATAAGTCAAAAAAGAAAAAAAAAAAAAAGCCCAACTTTCTTCCAACTATAAAAATTCATCTTTGTCCAGATTATATATATACATATATAACATTAAAGAGCACAGTGTTTTTGTTTCTTTATTCCAAAGCACTCATGAGCTGTTTATAAATGTACCCAATGTAAAAGTTATTTTCAGCTGTTTAAAGATTTCTATTTTTTATAGAATTTAAGTAGTGTACACTTATTCTAAAAATTAAAAAAATTAAAAAAAAATTTTTTTTAAATAAATGACAAGCATAGTAAGAATTTTTAAAATTAGGCATAATATATAGTTTCTTTCTCATAAATGTAGATAAACTTGTAAATGGTATAAGACTTAAAATTTATACCATAACCTGGTTTGGTTAGATAGGGTGGGGGCTACTTTATGTCTTGGTAGGAATAACCTTACCAGGTCTACAACTGGTTTTCATTCTCTTAGAACAGTTGGCGCACTAAGGTTAAAGAGCCCATTCTGCCCTACTGTTTACCCATAACTGGTAGAAGTTGGGTTTAGAATGCATTAGCACCACGCAAAATGCAAACAGTCTTGTTCAGGATTTGAACTCAAATAGAGTCCACTTTTTATGATTAATAACCATTACGCACCAGCGCCTCCAAAACATTTTTCTGTATTATTCAAATGTATTTCTACATGTTCCTTTGTTAAATTGCAGATACGCTGAGTTTTTTAATAGATCTAATAAGTAAGATATATAAGTTAAGAGAAAGGAAATGAATCCGACAGTATGAAAAGGATATGAAAACAACACAATATGCTGTTAAAAGTGAAAAATATTTATATCATATTCATAGCTAATATTGAACAATATTTCGATTTATAAAAAACATCTTCAGAGCTTGTTTATACTGCCATACTTATCAATAGCGGAGACAAAAATAATAATGAAGATCTGAAGTGATTTTTATAAATCGAAATATTGTTCAATATTAGCTATGAATATGATATAAAATATTTTCACTTTAACAGCATATTGTGTTGTTTTTCATATCCTTTTTATCTATCTATATATCTATTTTATATAATACCGGGTGATCCTAAAATAGCTTTTTTGATTTAGTGCATCCTGAAGATGCACAATATTTGCTTTGAATGAGTCCCCGGGAAAATTTATGGGTCCCAACTAAAGTTTCTTAATAGATTGTAGGGTTTTTATTTATGATTTGGGGAAACAACTAAAGTTCTCCAACTCACTAACTTGTACCTATCCTGTGAAATTAATTTCTAAGAAACTATTGAAAATGTATTACAGTTAGCTTGAAATGGTGAGGGGAAAAAAAGAAAGATTTTTTTGTGTGTTAGGGATGCAGGACATGTACCTATCAGACATCTGTATACAAGTATAATAGCATTATTTACATAGTAATGCATGTTTATTGAAGATATTGCTAATGTTTGAAGTGTACATTTGTCTGGCAAGATGCTGTGGGTTTAAATGTGACTGACCTAAATACATTTTTGTTGCAAATATTTCATTAAAAAAATCAATAAGCTGAATGAAGAACATCCAGCCTCCTTTTAAAAAAGCAGAACTTTTGGCAATAAAAGGTTGATTGGAAGATGCCAAAACCGGGACGAATGGTTTATTTATGCATCATGGGAATATGCATACAACAGAGATGAACCAAAGAACAGCTTTGATCCTAATGGCCAAGTATTTGTTTTTCTATGTTACATGACTGAAAAAAGTATACATTTCAAAACTCTGCAATAAATAGTCATTTAAAAAGATTAGCGTCTGGTACAAGGCCAGAAATACCAGTGAGATTTGAACTCCGTTAACAAGCTAAGTTAAATGACCATTGTTAGACATTACACCAAGACCCCCAACCTCCTATGTGTAATGTAATTATTTTTGTTTATAAGATGCACTATTTTTCCAGACTTTTAGCAAAATTTATATGAAAATATAACATGAAAATTATGTAATTAATTATTTTTCTGGCCATATGCTTCTGGTTTGAAATTGATAATTCACCATTGTTTTTGTTTTTTTTAGACAATTAGAGTGTAGTTAGATTTTTTGAATTCACTGGTGTTGAAATTAAAATCTGTAGGGTTAGAAAGATTGGCGTGAAATAACCTTTGGGCAACCTTCTTTTCAGTGGGAGAGGAAGGCTCAGCTTAGCTTAGTTAAGTGGGAGATGGTCGTGATGTAAACCCACCACGCACTCTGTTACTCCACACACTGGATCCATGTTCCAAAGTTCTAGTTATGAATAAAAAATGTGATCAACAAAATATGTGCCTAGGTTGAATGTGAGCTAGTGACAGCCTTGGGCGAAATTCAGGGCCAGCATCTTTTGAAGAAACAGACTAGTCAACAGAAGTTAGAGAAGAAAAATGAAGATAGCAACAGATTACAGAATACAAGAAGTAGAAGTTAAAAGAAAATGTCCCAGCTACACAAGACAAAGCAGAAGATAAGAAATCCAAGCCATAGGTTACCACGCAGCTACTAAAAAGTAAGAGAAAACAAGACTTAAATATCTGAGACATGACCATGGATGTCTCCCTAAAAGAAGTAAAATAAAGATTTAGATAGTGGGGACATAACCACAGAATGCTCTCATAATCATAATAGAAAAAAAAAAACCTCCCATTATATACCCTGTAAGGTGGGTAATTACAACACTTCACAATATTTAGAGGACAGGATGACCGAAGGTAAAGTTTGATATCTAGTAATCCAAACTAATTGTGCTTTATCATATCCTGTTACAACACTGGAATTGTTGTGTTGTTTATAATTTTGTTGTTACTCTTAATATATCAGCTTTTTGTTTGCTTGCAAGATTGTTGCATTTTTGTTGTGTGATGGTGAGAGCTTTAAATACCTAGAAGAGCCGAATACAATGGCTGAATGAATTTACAACTTATAGCAACCTAAGATAAGGATGCTGCATAATAGATTAAAAATGTTGCTTTTTTTTTTTTTACATTTAATATATAACAGGTTATCTATCATATGGAGATCTGATACTCTCTGCTTCAATAAAGTGAGAATTTTCGCCAAGCTGGTAGCCATATAAGACAAATTGGGTAATGGGCTGGCCTATCTTGGACTAACAAAACGGCTTTAGAGAAAAGGTTAGAGATGGAAATCACACAAAGATGCATGTGTTGCCTGTCTTTGAACAAATCTGGAAACGGCAGCACCGTCACAAGAAAAAGCATCTGTATGGCCACTTTTTGCCTTCTATCACACAAAAACTATCTTAAGGTAAAAGGAAGCTAACCAAGACATGCTGGACAACTGTAGAAAGTTTAAAAGTGAGGACAAACTCAAGTTTGGTTATCCTATGGACATTCTACACATGGACAATAACCCGATCAAAAACCTTACCTCACATAAGCTCTTGTAAATTCTAGATACTGTGGCGTCGGACTGCCAGTGTGATGACAATTAGGAAATGGTGAGAGAGAGTCATGTTATCTGTGAGTTGTCAGTGGTGAACCTGATGATATTTAACATGCATTATCACCAAACTAAAAAAATAAAATACAACTCATTATATATAATATATATATATATATATTTTATTTTAATTTATAAGAAACACACAAACAGATTTATTAATCCAGTTCTCAATGAATCGTTTGTTCAAAAACAGGCAGTGAAAAGATGGCAACTGTTAATGGGATTTCCTTCTGCAAATTAGAAAATACTATATAAACAACAAAAAGCCCAGCAAGCAATACCAGAATTCCACTGGATATATCATGGATTAGTGTGAATATGTGTAACTTATACAAGTTATTGACAGACAATAGATTAACCACTCAGCAGTCGTAGGAGAATAAAATAAAATCAATAATAAAGAGGATAAAAACAAAACAAAAAACAACAATATTATGAACATTAAATGTATATGTCAAAGCAAATGGGGCAGACAGTTTGCATAGCATGATAGATATCAACAGATCTGCATAAAATAGAATATATTTATTATCTTTTGTGTGTTAGATAAGTATCATACATAGTCATATACTTTATCATATAACTTCTTCTCATAATCAATTGTATAATCAAAATTTTCATTTCGGAATTTTGTAGTTATTAAAAGAACATCGTCTTTTTATTATACTGGGATTTTTCATGAATAATGGAAAAAAAAAAGAATGAAATCTATACAACAAAATAACAAAAATAAAATGGGACAGGAAGGAATGATTTTCAAATACAATATATTAATGACCTGCCAGTCACATATGCTTGTGACCTATCTTATACGTAACACTTCCACAAGAGATTTCCCAAAATGTTTTGCATTTGGGGGTTTTGGCTATGACACCAACACTAAACAAACCAAAGCAAATCAGGTTGGTGAAGTTCACAATTCTGGAACATGACGGAGTTGTGGAAGTCATGTTTTTTTTTTTTTTTAATTTTTGCATATCAAGACGATTTTTATGTTGATAACCGAGGTCCAGGTTGCTTACCAGTACTGCTGTGCCCAATGTGGTCACCCAGATTAAGTATTGAATACCAGCTTAACTTTGGAAAACAAGTGGGAACTGGTGCTAATCCAGTGTGACTTGACTCTTCCACAAGTGTTTTTGCTTTTTTTTCTTTACAATGTTTTGGAAGCATAATACCTTTTAATTGAATAACCCTTGGGCATTACATGGGTGTGATGGTTAAAATAACAACACTAGTCTTAGCAGATCCCATTACACTCCATTACACTACAGGTTATTCAAAATCAGCTCTGCCTAATGCCATATTTTGCAAACTTGTGTCACATAGCTAACACATGGCAAAATGGGCTGGGTAACATACCCCTAAATTTATGAATAGCATATTTTTAAAAAAAGTCCACACCAAGGTACTGTATCCCTTGCATAAAAAAAAAAAAAGAAATAAATGCATGTACAAATAAAAAAGTCAATCCCCTAAGCATAAAATAACCCTAGAAGGTTTGCATGCTTTATTCACAAATAAATCTACATTGTGCTGAAGGACTTACGATGAACATTTAACAAGACTGCTGGAGGCTGACACTAATTCATATGACTAGAAGATACGAAATATAGAACCCTGATTGGTTGCATAAAACTGTCCTATAATTCATCTTCAACATGAATACTGGGAATCTAAAAGGATAATATGAACTGTATTTAACCTTATCTGACATTTTAGAGAGAAAAAAATAAAAAGTTTCTATTTTAATCTATCAGACTTTTTGTACTTAGTTCACTCATACTCCCTAAGCATCTGATGTTTACAATTGAACATTCATTTTGATAATTAAAAGTGATCCTCAAAGACCAATAACCTATTATTGCAATCTAATGTATTATAACTTGTTGGAAAATTGCTGACGATCCCCTGCCCAGCTCAATTTTGGGCTTGACTACAGAGTCTTTCATAAGACTAATATCCTCAAGTTTCAGACACATCACCAGACTTAAATTAGTTCACATTTAAAACATAAGACCTGTATGAGTTTATATACCTAAGTTCAAAAATTGCACCGAGTCCGGTGCTGACAGGCATGTGATTTTTATGACCTTACTCACCAGACCCTTTCCCTATCATCCCATATGCTCGCTCCTGGAGGTCCTCTGCACAGCATCCACACACAGCGCATCGATGTAGGTGTTTTTTTGCTGGCCGACACAACGGAAATCTGATCTCTCTGATTAAGACAATGTGAAAATTGTTTTCCAAATGTAGCTGTGCCAGTGCTATGTATAAACTCAAGCACTAGGGAGAAAAAAGCTGGGATGAGGAACATAATACAAAGAGCAACAAAGATACTGCACAAATCCTGTCTTGAACAAGATCCTGGAAGCAGTCACTCACAAAAGCAGCAGATTATAATGGCCACTGCCTCCTATCCCAGGAAAGACAAACAAGACATGCCTAGAGACAGCAGAGGACAAAGTTCAAATATAGAGGAAATATTTCCATTTATATAAAATATATTAATATATAATATATTATATTACTAGTATATATTTACTATTATATATATTATATAAACTAGCTACTTCTCTGAGATATTAACTAGTAAGTAAGGATCATGGTTCAAACTTTTTTTTTTTAAAGCAAAAAAATAAAACAGTGCCAAGAAAAATAGCAGAAAAATATATCTACTAGCAGCTCCTTAAATTGAAATGTCTTTTAAGTTCAATGTCAACATCCTCCTTAATTTAATTGTTAGGGCATAAATCGATTACAGAGAGAATTTGCATAAAAGACAAGAACTGTTTTACATGCGCAAAAGATTGGGTCAATATATATTTAGCCATTTTCACCAGCAATAAATTCAACTACACAGGGCAAAGCAGGTTGAGAGTACAAAAGGTATGAGAAAAGTTTTTTTTTGATGAAGACAGAACTAAAGCGCAGTCTAACGCCTACCCTTGTGCCTCATCCTGTGTAATAAATAGTTTTCTTAAGAATAAATATTGAAATGTATTTGCAGTTGCTTGAAGATGATGGGTGAGAAAAAACCTGGATGGCTGGATACAATTCTTATGCTTCAGGGATAACGGGACTCTGCATACTATCAACATGTTTGTGTGTGGCGTGTGTGTGTATATATAATATAATATATTATAATATATTATATATTAATGAAACTATGTGTTGTGTGTGTGTGTTGAAGGGGGCTAAAAAGTTTCATATGATGTCCATCTGCTGTCGATGACTTTTTGAACCAAGGTACTGCAACACATGATGAATATGTTGTTGGCGCAAGTCCCATGTTGTACAATTTAAACATTATTTGGTCAGATTCCACGAGACTATTTATTTGTAGTTGCGTGTTTCATATTATCCGTATTCGTAAATTTTCTAAGCTGAAAATGTATTTTTTCTTCTTAACGCAAATAATGATTAGATTTTTTATGCTACTTGTTAAGTAATGGCGCATAAATGTCAATAATCCTATTTTAACTGTTTGTTTTTTGTTTTTTCACTAAAATGCAAAATACACAGATAAGATTTTATTTTTAAAAAATAAATTAAAAATTAAATCAATAATAGATTTTCAAAAAAGTGTCATTCTCATTCTCTTGTTAGGAGCCACAACATTTTTAGCACCCCCCATGATGTGGTTATATGTACAAACAATGATATTGCCTTATCAAAAAGTGATGTTGCTTACAACATATATAGAACCCCTGCATTCTGCCGCGCCTTATATCACCTTCCTTCCTCCAGACAAGAATCTGTATTATCGTGAATTACTGGTTTTACTATTGATTTCCTGTTTAACATTGATTCCTCTACAAAACACAGAGGCCAGAGAAAGAGAACAGAAAGAAACAAAAATAAAAAGAAAGACCATGAAGCATCAGGTGAATATAAACTCACACTCTCACAATCTTGAATCACAGAAAGGTAAAAATATGTGCAAAGAGAAAACCCTGGTAACTGCTCCACATGAAACC
>CM042138.1:94838491-94945991 GCA_023376005.1 Doryteuthis pealeii
TTGATTGTTTTTACGGCATATGAAGCCTTTTTGGGTATATTTAAATGCCAAATCAAGTTGTTTTGGGTATTAGGTGCCTACAATATTATATACTATATATATATTTACCAACCCCCCGCACACAGCAGGATGCGACACAAGGTCAATTTCTTACAGTGGATTTAAACAAGTTTTAATTTTAGAGTTTTCCTTCTAGACTGGTACCTATCTCAAAGGTTAAAAGAGCTCAGTCCTGTCCTACTATTTACATATAGTTGAAGGGAGAGTAATTGAAAGCATACCTTTCCCAAGGTATTAGCGCTCATGTGAAATACAAACAGGTTGTCCAGATTTGAACTCAGTCATTTAAATACACTGCTTGTTGTTTAAAATGGTTCCACCATCTGACTATTGAACAAGCTCATCTTCTGCCTTACTGCTCGTGACGTAGTGGGAACCGTGGCTTTTCAAGTGACTTGGCTATAAGCATTTTGAACTTGGATGGATAAACAAAAAAATTAGATATTTACAAAAAAAAAAAAAAAAAAAAAAAAAAAAAAGAAATAAGAGGCAATATTTGATATAAATTCTTTTGATTTCTTTTAATTCAGTAAAAGATTTCTCTTGAGATGTACAATCATTATACTCAGTTGCATTTTCTTTTTTGTAATGTAGATTGTTTATAAATATGAGGCAATTCCCTTAAGAATTGCTTTTTTTTTTTTTTTATTTTTTATTTTTTTTTTAATTTTTTTTTTTTAAATTTTTTATTTTTTAATTTATTTATTTTATTAAAAAGGATTAAGAAAAAACAATTTATAAACTCCAGGGAAATTATTCCAAACTTTTTGTTCTTGCCACTTCACTATACATATAATACATACCTACCTTCATCCACGGATTTTGTGCACATCACGCTCAAATGTGTGGGGGGTAAGGAACTTACCCTCCTCCATAATCTACATGCATATCTTCAAAAAAATTGAGGAGGAGACATAGTTGGATTCGATACCATAAATAAGGTTTTTTAGGCACAATGTGAATGCAAACAGTTTGTTCAGGATTTTTACTTGGTTTGCTGTGTCCATTGCTATGATGATAACCATTACCACCATGAGCACCAACCACTGCTGGTTATATGTTTGAATGTGTCTGATTGTAGTGAAAACTATTGACACCACAAAAACTGAACTGCCACCACTTTCCAAAAAAAAAATTAATGTTAATCTTTGTGAAATAGAAAATAAAAAAATTAATAAAGATAATTTGGTTGGATTAAAATTAGTTACAAAAAGGTGTTACCAATAAATGCAAACTATGACTAAGCAATTGTATTAACTAATGAATTTTTGAAGGAGAGATTTACATGTCTTAAAATGATCAAAGAAAATAAATTTGTTTTCTTCTTATCAGATACTAAATAATTTTTTTTGTTTCTACCTAAAAATTAATAATGTAGTCCATTGCGTGCTTTCAGTGACTTGCCAACAAAACTGTATCTCTCATGGAGATAATCTATATCTGATTCTTCTCTAGGTCATCAAAGTACTAATATCATTTCTTTCATCTCTGATGGCTTAGAATGTGCTGACTGTTTCCCTGCAAAAGGGGTGTCCTTGGGTATGACATTAAACTGCATCTGATGGGAGGCTCCAGTTCTGGAGAGGGGTGAGTACCCTTCATTGACATAACTTGCATGTCCACTCTGACCTATTGTATGATTGATAATAAAGCATAATATAGAAATCTACCATGACATCTTAACGCATGATTCTACTTGATGAGCTCTAAGAATTCTGTAGACAGCCTTCTAATAAACTATTGAAATGTATTTACAGTTAGTGGAAATGATGAGAGAAGAAAAAAGAAAGACACTAGGATGCATGGATATCATTTTACTGTATCCTTTTAGATTTTGTGGTCAGGGCGCTTACCTATCCAGCATCTCTGCACCTGGAGATGATTGGAGAATTGACCAGACAAAATTTAGTGATAATAATAGTTAATATGACAGTACTAGCTTGGAAAAAATCAGTAAATGTCATTTCCTGAATTTTCAGACAAAAATCTGCATATATTATTATATATAAGGTTTGGTGTACTGTGGAAGTTTCATTGTGAGCATTTACAGGTTTCTCTCTTGCATATTTTACCTTTCTGTATTCAAATTGTGAAGTGTGAGTTTATATTCACCTGATCTGTCTCTTTTTTTTTTCTTCTTTCTCTTTCTCTTGGCCTCGCTGTTGTAGAGGATCAATGTAAACAAAATCAATAGTAAAGACCAGTAATTCACTGAATAAGATCTCTTGTCTGAGAGGAAGTTAGATTATTGGGGCAGATGCAGGTTCTATATATGTGTAAGCAACATCACTGTTGATAAGGCATATTGTTTGTACAATATACACACATGGGTGCTAGAAAATGTTGGCCTAACCAAGAATGGAATGACACTTTTTAAAATCTTTATTGATTTTATTTTAATTTATTTTTAAATAAAATCTTTCTGTGTATTTTTGCATTTTAGTTGAAAAAACAAAAAAAAAAAAACATTAAATGGTTAATTGTAATTTTTGCCCATACTTAACAAGTAGATAAAAATCTAATCATATTTGGTTAGAAGAAAAAAATTTTCAGTTAGAAATTTAGATAATATGAAACACACACACACAAAAAAATAGTCTCGTGGGAATCTGACCAAATAATGTTTAATTACAACATAGGGAACTTTGCAGTCCACACATTTCTTCATGTGTTGCAGTACTTGGTCAAAAAGTCATCGACAGCAAGATGACATCATATGAACTTTTTAGCCCACCTTCACCACACACACACACACATAGGTTCATATATATATATATATAATATTAATATATAATAATATATAATATATACACACGCACATTTGATAGGTATGCAGAGTCCCGATATCCCTGAAGCATAAGAATGTAATCCATGCATCCCAGGGTTTTTTTTCCCACCCATCATTTCAAAGCCTAACTGCAAAATACATTTCAAATATCTAAGTAAAACTATTTACACAGGATGAGGCACAAGGTAGGAGTTTAGACTGCTTTAGTTGTTTCATCAAAAAAACTTTCTCATACCTTTTGTGTGCATTGAAATTTTTGCTGGGTAAATATATATGACAATTTTTGTGCATGTAACAGTTTTGTTTTATGCAAATTCTTGTAATCATTTATGTCCCTAAAATTAATTAAGTGGATGTTGACATTGAACTTAAACAGATTTCATATTAAGGATCTGCTGTAAGATATATTTATTCTGCTATTTTCTCTGGCCTGTTTTATTTTTATTTAAAAAAAAAGAAAGTTGAAACCATGATCTTTACTTTAAGTTTAATATCTACAGGGAAGCTAGCTAGTATATATATATATAATATATAATATATATATATATATATATATATAAAATGAATATTTCCTCTATATTTGAACTTGTCCTTGCGTCTCTAGCATGTCTTGTTGTCTTTCCTGGAATAGAGGCAAGTGGCCTAATATCTGCTTCTTTTTGTGAGATGCTGCTTCCAGATTTGTTCAAGACAGGTATCCAGTATCTTTGTATGCATCTTGTATAGTTCTCATCCAGCTTTTTCTCCTAGTGCTTGAGTCATACCATAGCACTGCAACAGCTACAGTTTGGAACAATTTTCACATTGTCTTATCAGAGAGATCAGATTTCCGTTTGTGGCGGCCAGCAAAAACCTACATCGATCAGCTCTGTGGGATGCTGTGCAGAGGACCTCCAGGAGCAATGGATGATAGGGAAGGGTGTGAGTAAGAGTCATAGAAATCCATGCTGTCAGCACGACTTGGTGATATTTGAACTTAGGTTATAAACTTCATGGTCTTTAGTTTTAACTGTGCTGAACTAATTAAGTCTGGTGTCTGAAACTTGAGGGATATTGTCTTTGAAAGGACTTGTAGTCAGCCAAAATTGAGCTGGGGATGGGAGTCAGCAATTTCCAACAGTTATAATACTAGATTTGCAATATAGGTTATTGTCTTTGAGGGGATTCACTTTAAATATGCAAAAATGAATGTTCATGTAACATCAGATGCCTGGGAGTATTGTGAACTAAGTACAAAAAAGTCTGTAGATAGAAATAGAAAACTTTTTATTTTTCTAAATGTCAGATTAAGGTTAAATACAGTTCTTATTATCTTTTAGATTCCAGTCATTTCATGTTGAAGATGATTATAGACAGTTTTTGCACCAATCAGGGATTCTATATTTGTCTTTAGTCATATGAATTAGTCAGCCTCAGCAGTTTGTAAATGTTCATCTGTAAGTCTTCAGCACAATGTAGATTATTGTGAATAGCATGTCAACCTGTCTAGGGTTATTATGCTTTAGGAATTGAGTTTTATTGTACATTCATTTTTTTTTTACTGCAGGGGATACAGTTAGCCTTGGTGGTGGAGCTTAAAATATGCTATCATAAATTTAGGTATTTACCCAGCCCATTTGCCATGTGTAGTATGTGACACAAGGTTGCAATATGGGGCATCTAGCGAGGATGAATAATGTTAGTAGTAATGGATCTGTAAGACTAGTTTGTTAACCATCACACCATGATGCCCAAGGTTATCATAAATGTATATGCTTCCAAACATTTGTAAAGAAAAAGCAAACACTTTGGATTAGTCAAGTCACACTGAAGCACCAGTTCCCACTTGTTTTCCAAAGTAAGCTCTGTTCAATACTTAATTGGGTGACCACTTGGCCACAGCAGGTACTGTAAGCAACTGAACCTCTGTTTATCAAAATGACTTGAAAATGGTTGATATGCCATAAAATTAAAAAAAAAAAAACATGACTCCACACTCGTCAGTGTTTCAGAATTGAAACTTCACCACCTGATGTTGTTAGTGTCATACCAAAAACCCCCAAAATGCAAACATTTTTGGGAAATCTCTTGTGAAGGTTAGATAAGTAGTTCACAAGCTATATGTGACCTGCATGTCATTAATAATTGTATTTGAAAATCTTCTGTCCATTTTATTGTTTTGTTTTTTGCTGTAGATTTCATTCTTTTTTTTTTTCCATATTCATGAAAAAATCCATATAAAAAAAGAGATGTATCTTTTAATAAACTAAACAAAATTCGATGAAAAATGATTTACAATTGAATTTATACGGAGAAGAAGTAATGTATTAAAATATATACTATGTATGCATACTTATCTAACACATCAAAAGATATAAATTTCCTATTTTATGCATCTGTGTATCTCATGCAAATGTCTGCCCAGTTTGCTTTGACTATACATTTTATGTTCATAAATTGTTGTTTTTTTTGTTTTGTTTTTTATTCTCTATTATATTAATTGATTTATTTTATTCTCCTAGCACTGGTGGTAATCTATTGTCATGCTCCAAATACTTGTATAAGTACACATATTCACACTAATCAGTGAATTAGTATTGCTGCTGGCTTTTAGTGTTTATAGTATTCTAATTTGCAGAAGGAAATCCCATTAAACAGTTGCCATCTTTTCACTGCTTTTTGAACAGCCGATTCTGAAATGATAAATTGTTTGTGTGTTAATAATATATATATATATATATATATATATATATATTATGAGTTGTATTTTTAGTTTTGGTATATGCATGTTAATATCATCAGGTCACACTGACTGCACAGATACCCATGACTCTCTCTCACCAATCCTAATTGGTCGTCGCCTCTGGCAGATCCTCTGCACAGTATCTAGAATTTACAAAGAGCTTATTGAGGTAGGTTTTTTGTCAGCCTGCACTGGTATGTCCATGTGTAGAGTCCATAGGGATAAACAAACTTGAGTTTGTCCTCACTTTTCTAGCAGTGTCCAGCATGTCTTGTTAGTCTTACTTAGATAGTTGTGTTGATAAAGGCAAGGCCATTACAGCTGCTTTCTTGTGAGGTGCTGCTTCCAAGATTTGTTCAAGACAGCACCACATCATCTTTGTGTAGTTCCATCTAACCTTTTCTCTGAGCGTTTTGTTAGTCCAAGTAGTGCAGCCATACAATTGTACTTATATGGCTACAGCTTGGAAAAAAATCTCACTTTATCTGATCAGAGAGATCAGATCTCCATACGATAGATAACCTGTTTATATATAAATGTAAAAAAAAAAAGCAACATTTAATCTATTATGCTAGCATCCTTATCTTGTTGCTATAGTTGTTAATATTTCAGCCATGTATTCTCTTCTTTAGGTATAAAGCTTCACCATCACACACAAATGCAACAATCTTGCAGCAAACATAAGCTGATATTAAGAGAAAACAAAATTATAACAAATACACATTCCAGTGTAACAGGATAAAGCACATTAGTTTGGATTATAGATATAACTTACTTTCGGTCATCCTGTCCTGAATATTGTGAAGTTTGTATACCCACTTACAGGGTATATAATGGGGAGTTTTTTTTCTATTATGATTATGAGAGCATCTGTGGTTATGTCCCCACATCTAATCTTTATTTTACTCTTTTAGGGAGACATCCATGGTCATGTCTTCAGCATATTTAAGTCTTTTCTTACTTTAGTAGCTGGCTGGTAACCTATGGGTTGGATTTCTTATCTTCTACTTTGTTTTTGTGTAGCTGGGGACATTTCTTTCTAACTTCTACTTCTTGTATTCTGTAATCTGTTGCTATCTTCATTTCTTCTTCTAACTTCTGTTGACTTCGGTTCTCAAGATGCTGGCCTGATTTCACCAAGGCTGTCACTAGCTCACATTCAACCTAGGCACATATTTTGTTTGATCACATTTTTATTCATAACTAGAACTTCTCAACCTAGGAAACTGGATGCATGAGTGAAACAGAGCTGATGCTTACATCACGACATCTCCCACTTAACTAAGCTAAGCTGAGCCTTCTCTCCCACTGAAAGAAGGTTGCCCAAAGGTTATTTCACGCCAATCTTCTAACCCTACAGATTTTTAATTTCAACACCTTGAATTCAAAATCTAACTACACTAATTGTCTAAAAAAACAAACAATGGTGATTATCAATATACAACAGAAGCATGGCCAGAAAAATAATTAATTACATAATTTTCATGTATAATTTTTATAAATTTTTGCTAAAAGTCTGGAAAAATAGTGCATCTTATAAACAAATAATTACAGTACACATAGAGGTTGGGGGTCTGGTGTAATGTCTAACAATGGTCATTTAACTTAGCTTGTTAACGGAGTTCAAATCTCCCTGGTATTTCTGGCCTTGTACCAGATGCTAAATTTATTAAATGACTATTTATTGCAGGAGTTTGAATGTATACTTTTTTTCAGTCATTGTAACATAGAAACGAATATTTGGCCATTAGGATCAAAGCTGTTCTTCTGGTTCATCTCTGTTGTATGCATATTCCAATGATGCATAAATAAACCATGTCCCTGTTTGGCATCTTCCAATCAACCTTTTATTGCCAAAGTCGTTTAAAAGGAGGCTGGATGTTCTTCATTCAGCTTATGATTTTTTAATGATATATTGCAACAAAAATGTATTTAGGTCAGTCACATAAACCCACAGCATCTTGCCAGACAAATGTACACTTCATAACATAGCAATATCTTCATAAACATGCATTACTATGTAAATAATGCTTATTATACTTGTATACAGAGATGCTGATAGGTACATGTCCTGCGTCCCTAACGCACAAAAATCTTCTTTTTTTTCCCCTCACCATTTCAAGCTAACTGTAAATACATTTCAATAGTTCTTAGAAATTAATTTCACAGGATAGGTTACAAGTTAGGAGTTGGAGAACTTTAGTTGTTTCCCCAGATCATAAATAAAAACCCTACAATCTATTAAGAAACTTTAGTTGGGACCCATAAATTTTCCCGGGGACTCATTCAAAGCAAATATGTGCATCCAGGATGCACTAAATCAAAAAGCTATCAGCATCACGGTATATATATATATATATATATATATATATATATATATATTATAGTATAGAAAAAGGATATGAAAACAACACAATATGCTGTTAAAGTGAAAAGATTTTATATTCATATTCATAGCTAATATTGAACAATATTTCGATTTAAAAAAAATCATCTTCATATTATTTTTGTCTCCGCTATTGATAAGCTGGAGTATAAACAAGCTCTGAAGATGATTTTTTATAAATCGAAATATTGTTCAATATTAGCTATGAATATGATATAAAAATTTTCACTTTAACAGCATATTGTGTTGTTTTCATATCCTTTTCATACTGTCGGATTCATTTCCTTTCTCTTAACTTATATTTTACACTGAGTTTTTAAAGACTCATAAGTATCTGCAATTTAACAAGAGAACATGTAGAAATACATTTGAATAATACAGAAAAATGTTTTGGAGGCGCTGGTGCATAATGGTTATTATCATAAAAAGTGGACTCTATTTAAGTTCAAATCCTGAACAAGACTGTTTGCATTTTGTGGTGCTAATGCACTTCTAACCCAACTGTTCTACCAGTTATGGGTAAACAGTAGGGCAGAATGGGCTCTTTAACCTTAGTGCGCCAATTGTTCTAAGAGAATGAAAACCAGTTGTAGACCTGGTAAGGTTATTCCTATCCAAGACATAAGTAGCCCCCACCCTATCTAACCAAACCAGGTTATGGTATGAATTTTAAGTCTTTATCCATTTACAAGTTTATCTACATTTATGAGAAAGAAACTATATTATGCCTAATTTAAAAATTCTTACTATGCTTGTCATTTATTTAAAAAAAATTTTTTAATTTTTTAAAAATTTTTTAGAATAAGTGTACACTACTTAAATTCTATAAAAATAGAAATCTTTAAACAGCTGAAAATAACTTTTACATTGGGGTACATTATAAACAGCTCATGAGTGCTTTGGAATAAAAGAAACAAAAACACTGTGCTCTTTATATGTATATATGTATATATATATAATCTGACAAAAGATGAATTTATAGTTGGAAAGAAAGTTGGGCTTTTTTTTCTTTTTTGACTTATTAAACTAGTTGTCACAATGAACAGTAGTGATGTGGCACTTTGAAAAGAGACTTTAAGTTAGTTTTATAAGTGGATTTTAGTTACCTTGTCATAATATCAAATTGAACTCATTTTCTTATGAGGGAATGAGTTCGTTATTTTTTTTGCAAACTAATTAAAGGGAGTCTATCCCCTTTTCACTAGCACTAGACCAAGGAGATTGTTTTTGCGTCTGAGGTGGAGTGCCGCACCTACAATCAGCTCCTTACTTTACAGCACAGATCCCTGTGCTACTTATACGCTGAGTTGGCAAGGGCCTGTATCGAACACGGAACTTTGTGGTTCTTAATCAAATAACTCTGTTTAATGGAGACTAGAATTGGTACTTGTAAGTCGATTCTTTTTCTTTGCAGTTTCAGCAAAGTTGAAAGGTTCAATTTTTTTTTTTTTTCTCTAAATGTTCAATATTTTCTATTGTTCAAACCAAATGGATACTGATGCTTTGACTATTGTGAATTTTTACTTGACTGATCACTTTGTAAGAGACGCAAACTTCATTATATAATATTGCTTATTTATAATTGAAAAAATTTTTTTTAACTAAGCTAAACAAAACAAAACACCAAATTACTTTTTCTTTTCTTTTTTTCTATTTTTTTTATTTTATTTTTTTTAAACAAAATTTTAAAATTACACAAAGATAGTAATTTTATTTCCATGCCATTCTAACTATATTGCATCAATGTTTGTTTCCAATGGACATCATTAAAAATTAAAAATATTCTATTTCAATGCGTTGTATTGATCAAAAACTTTAAAATAAGCAAAGACTAGTGAAAACCAATTCCTGAAACATTTATTCATCTTATGCATATTATATCATGTCTACCATTTACTTTGTACAACTGTTTCTATAAGTAGGGCATAAGACCAGCAAACACTTCAAAACAATAAACAAAGTTGGCCTGGTGCAACACCATGAAGCCAAGAGATCCAGAAGAAAGTGGCGGCAACAAAGCATCGGTACATCAACATCTTCAGGGACAGCCTTCACATGCGACATTTGTGGTTGAGAATGTTTTTCGAAACATCGGACTTCAGTCACAGGAGGTGCCGTAACTTCAGGGGCACAAGAACTATATAGTCTGCTGAGACTGCAATACCAATGACAATCATTGATTACTGAAAGTTAGATAAATAAGTGGCATCCTATGAAGAGGGGGGGTATAAATTCATTTACTATTTTAAGATAAAACTATATATGCAGGCGTATGTGTGTTGTATTTATGCAAGTGGCTATGATAATAATAGACCAGACAATCATGAATGCTTATCCTCAACAAACAGTAATTTGTTTGTTTGTAACTGGATGTTTATTTGTTTCTCAAGGAACAATGTTGTGACAATATCATAAAAGATAACTGACAGCATGTTTTGGTGCTACCATTTTATGCAAAGAGACAAAAACTGGAAGGAATTTCAGGTGGAATTAATTTGTTTTCCTTTGATTAATATGGAATTTTTCTTTATATACGAGGGTCATTCAATAAGAGGATTTTTTTCTTTCATAAATGTAAAATCAACATTGTCTGGAATTGGTTTATAGCAAACATCATTTTAATCTTACAAAAAAAAAATTGTTTTGAGGCTATTCAAAGTGATGGCAAATCAAACAGTGCTCCAGGCTTGAACAGAGGTCCGTCATTAAATCTATGGCAGCTGAGAAGTGTAAACCATGTGAAATTTATAGAAGAATGTGATGTGTACAGAGAAGCATATTTTAGTCAAAAAATATTTAAAAATGGACTAAACATCAGTTTGCGACTAGAAGCCTGAGTTGAAAAGACAGTCCATGGAGTGGAAATGCACTGACTCTCCTGGCAAAGTGGTCAGTAAAGGTGCTGACAGTCTTCTGGGACATGAAAGGTCCTATCACTATTGATTTCTTTGAAAAAGCTGCAACTGTAAACAGTGCTTCCTACTACCAACTACTTAGGCAATATTCACCTTATTTATTGAATGACCCTTGTATTTGCTTTTTGTATTAGCTATAATTATAATACTTACACTGGAGAAATTAAATATAAAAAAAGATCCTGGGATTAAAAGATTACTGTCAAGTACTGTAATTGTTTATGACATACATCCCTAACTTTTTGACTAAGAAATTCTGGAGAGAAAAAATTCTTGTGCACTGACATTTTAAAATTTGTAGCAGCTAAATTTAACCTAAATTTTAAGCATTTGTTCAACATTTTATCGGTTTTTACTGACTGAAAATAAGAATTTATATAGTTTACATTATGTTTTATAACACAAAATCTACACATTATTAATGTAAAAACATGGACATGTTTACATAAAAATGCAATAATCTCACATTAGAAGAAAGAATTATAAACAAACACACATTCCAATGGATATTTCTTTGTAATGGTGTAAAACACATTAGTTTGAATTATAGATATAACTTACTTTTGGTCATTTTGTCTGAATATGGTGTGGTGTGTGCCTGGAAAAAAAAACTTCTATAGCTCTAGTATATGATATGCACCTAACTTTGGGCCTGAAATATCATCTTGAAAATATTGCATTTTATATATAAATAATTATGGTATGCCTTTCTAAAGAAAATTTCTGATTAATGATTTCTGTTCTGGCAAGGTCCAAGTATTTGTCTATCTTTTATTTTATTTTATTTTCACTCTGTGGTCTGCTGGAACAGCAAAATCCATTAGATAACAATTTTTTTTCTAATTAATCCTGGGTCTTATTTTACGTTTTTTTTCACATCAGTTTTAACTGGAGTAGGGGGTCACTGAAGTCTGAGTCACAATATGTCTCTTTGGGTCTGTAGGACTCTTCTAAGTATTCTAGCTGATCTTAACAGTGCCATGGTCTTTTTTTTTTTTTTTTTTTTTTCTTTTTTTTATCTCTCTGATCCCTAATCCCTAATCCCCCTAGACTCTTTTCTAGACCTCTGGTGACCATTCGAAGATCATCATGGGTGGGTGATAAAACTGACATACTTTTCTATAAGTAGTACAGGGTGAGTCCATTAAAATGTCTTGGGGTACCCAACATTATTATTACTATTTACTGCTTTATTTGTTGCTATAAATTTTGTAATTATATTTGTAATATATTGATGAAATAAGAGTAAAAGATCTGATTGATACTTATAATTCTTCTTTATTTAGTAAAGTTCACATTTATTTGTTAAAAATCTTTTTTCTTAATATTCTATGGAAGATAGTAATTATTTTTTTAATTTTTAAATTATTTGTAAAATAATTTATGTTGACAATAAAAACACCCTGTCAGCACGGGTTAGAATATGCTGATTCTATCCCCTACTGAGGGGTAAAACCACTCCGAAGAGGGGTCCTGAGTATGACACTAAATTGCATCTGTTGATGAGGCTCCACTTCTGGAGCTTTGAGGAGTGTAGAGTACTCCTTCATTGTTATTACTCCTAGGTCCAAATTTCAAGTGCAAAAGTGAAAAGTACATAGTTTGATAAAATGATTTCCAGACTGAAGTTTATTGTAATTGTCCTTTCAGCATAACAATATTTGAGAAATGAAACCTAACTAAATCATAGGTTATCTTATGACATAAATTGCTATTCAACAATAGAATTAGCAAGAGAAATGACATTGACACAGCAGTTTTTATTAAATAATTTTACAATTGTAAAATCTACATATCATGAAACCTGATATAATTAAGTACATTTCTTGTTGCTACGTATTGTGCCTAGTGTTCTTTTTCAGTGACATTATTTGTAAAGCTTTCATAAAATGATTATCAAATGTTAAGTTAGAAAAACTAGATGAAAATTAATCAAATTGGATTTTTTAAACTGTTAGAACTAGTGTTATTGTAGGTGTACAGATTTGTTTAAGGTGGACACTTTCATCCATATATACTGAACATTTGACTGTGTTGAGGCAGTTAGTAAAGTGTGTATTCGTTATGCTCTTTTTTGTCTGGTTACTGGATGCTAGTAACAACCTTCCCGTGGAGGTGAGTATGATGTTTATTCTACAGTAGGAGGATTAAACCAAGGTTGGTGAGGCTTAGAATCTGCTGAGTAACCCCTCAGCAGATTCTAAGACCCCTCTCCAGAAAAAAGCGGTGTCCTGGATGTGACCTTAAACTTTATCCAGTAGTAAGGCTCCAGTTCTGGAGCCCTAAGGAGTATGGAGTACCTGCCTTTTGTTGTCATTGCTTCCAGGTACACTCTGACCCGGAGTGTTAGGGTCCTATCAATGGGTCAAATAGATCTGTTTGAAAATTATTAGTATTAGATTGGAAATACTTGAAACCAAGTATGTATTTACCCAACCCATCCACCATGATTTGACACAAGTTCAAATTATTAATTGGACTACAGTTGGTTTGAATTCAGTTTTCCTGAACTGGTTGCCTAACAGGGATAAAGAACAGTCTGCCCTACTTTTGTCTAGTGAAATGCAAACAGCCTTGTCAAAGATTTGAACTCGAGTCACTGATTCCATTTTCTTTGATAACTGTTATGCTAAGTGTGCTTCCATACTTGAAACGATGTAATTGTATGCAAAAGAAAAAAGCTGATTATTATTAAATAGGAATAGTTATTTGAAACTATATAATACCTTGAAAAAGACTGACTTTATCATTAAATTGCCCAGTAAGAGTTAATGTTATAAACCCAACCAATTAACATAAATCAAGGTTGCAGTTATGGGGGCATCAAATAGCACTCAACATTTTAATTGTTATGGAAATTTGTAATGGGTGTTTCTACTACCACTGACATAGTTCAATATAAATGAAAAACAAACACAAATTTCTTGTGTTTAGACAAGAGCCATTTAAGACTTTGTTCCTAACATCCAGTTTCTTTTGTAATGAAAATGTAGATGGGATTATATTTTTTTACTTTTTGCAGTAGAATTTGTATATAAAACCATTATTTAAAATGTACTGGTTAGCATAAGCAATCTCTATCAAAATCATTTAAACAGATTTGTAAATTATCATTTTTAAATTTTTTTTTTTTTTTTTTTTTTTTTTTTTTTTTTTAAACATTTTTTATTTTATTTTTTAAATTTTTTTATTGACTGATGTCCCTGTTTTCATGATATTTTGGTTAAAGCTTTTATAAAAGTTGTACAAAATTTTATTCTGTGTGCTTTTAACCATCAATGGTCATTTTAAAGTTGATGTATTGCTTTTGAATTTGAAGAAACTTTGGTGTGTGTGTTAAATTTAAAAAAATATATATGCTTGTTATGGATATAGTGTGTGTGTGTGTGTGTGTGTTATAATGTCAACATTATAGTGTGTATGTACTCTGATTTATGTATATGATGTTTATCTTCATTGTTCATAGATATTTCTATTAGTTTTTCTCTGTAGAAAAGATTTTCCCTGTGATAGTTTATATTTAAATAATTTTGGAAATTTGCCAAGCTCTGCTAAGAATATAAGTATTGGAGAAACTATTAGTTGTTACTTTCTGACTGGCCTTAAGTTGCTTTTATTTTTCTGCTTATACAGAATCTTTCATTTGTAGCTCAGTTTAAAAAAAGGACTATCTATTTATTACTAACCTTCTGATACATACATACATACATACATATATGTGTGTGAACAAAAATTATTAAGACAATCAGGAATATTTCTTGTATGTTGTTTATTTTCAACTAGTTTCGACCTTAGGTCATCTTCAGGAGAAAATTTCTTATTTGCAGAAATTGTTGATATATATATATATATATATATATATATGATTATTTAAGCAGGTTTTGTTTAAGACTGCAATGTTTTTTTTAATGATTTTCAAGTCTTCTTGTTGTTTTTGTATGTCAGGATCCAGATGTTAGAAAGTTTTTTCAACCATGTCACTTGGGTAAAAAATATATGGGACACTTTCTCTATCATCTGGATCTCGATATATAGAAAACCAGAAGACTTAAATGTCAACACTTGAAAATTATAAAGACATATTCCATGGTATTTAACAAACCTTCTTAAATAACTTGCTGCCAAAAATACACACACACATGCACAAACTATTTACTATGGTTTATAGTTGCATAATAATGTATTTGTCATGCCTTTTTCAAGGGTACAGTGCAAAATGTGCACACACTGCCATAGTATGAATTTAAATTCTGTGTTGATAATCATTATGCTACCTTATATTTTACATCAATAGCTGAAATTACAATTCAGATGTGGTTGTAAAGTAAATATTGAATGAGAAAGAAAAAATTATTTTTTATAATCAAATACTTGGGTACCTTGGGAATAGAGATCAAGAAACAAAATAAAGGATTGGTTATAGCAGGGGTCGGCAACCTTTTGGAGAGGGAGGGCCAAACAGCTATGCAGTGTCTTGGAGGAGGGCCATATAATGTAAATAATTAATTCTTGAATTACCGCTCTGTCAAAAAAGTTGCCTTATTCTGTGGAGGTCTAAAGAAAACAAGGAATTTGATATAATTTAATTTAAACAGTGTTCCTTATCTTATGGCAAGGAATAAAAAAAAAGAATTACTAACACAATTTTTTAAAAAAATGCAAATTAGAGTCCAGGTGTTAAGTTGATGGGCCGGATGAAAATCACTTGCAGGCCGGATGTGGCCTGTGGTCTGGAGGTTGCTGACCCCTGGTTTATAGGTTGAGTTCTTCATAAAATTTTGTAGCTTTGGTGGAGCAGCTGGTGTGGTTTAACCAGGTTTCCCCAGAGGCAAAAAAGGGATACAAGCTCAACTCTAAGAACTTATCCTTTATCCTTTATCATTTTCCAATTTCTACTCACAGCATACTGGTTATCATTGTAGGGAATGGACTTTGTAAAGAGTTCAAATACTGAATGAAGCTGTTTGCATTTCCTATAATTGGGAAAGGTATGAATCCAACTATTCTTCCTTCAGCTATGGGTAAAATAGTAGTGTAGACTGGCTCTTTAAAATCTTAGTATGGCAACTTGTCTAGAAGGAAAATCTGAATTCAAGCTAGCCTTTTACCTTGCTTAAAAATGACTTTGTGGTAGAAGGGTTGGATAAATACATGATATTCTCATTATCATAAAATGAAAATCCAGAAACTACTAAAAACATTTGTTCTGTGAAAGGTGAAGGTGCAATTAATCACAGTACAGTAAACCAGTTGATTCAAGAAATTTTGCTTGGGTTGCAAGAACCTTGATGACCAGACAAGGTCAGGCAGGCCTAAAACTGGTCTGTGGCTTTGCTCAAAGCCATAGAGTAGCACAACAGAGGGTATCAGGCGAGCTCAGCATCTTACAATCCCAGTGTGGTTAGTCACTGTTATAAATTCAACAAAAGCATTGGAGTTGCCAAATTGTGCCTAGTGTTAGAAAAATATTGCAAACTTTTGACTCAACTAGTAAAAACCTACAGAAATATTCTTTGGAATCACTTTTATACCTTTTCTCTTTACTCTATTACTTTATTATTATTATTATTATTATTATTATTATTATTGACCTTAGATTATACAACACAATGTTACTATTGTCTGTTTTAATTTTATTAGCCTTAAGATATGAGAAAGAAATGTTGTCTGCTCTTATCTCCTACCTGACCTCTTGTCAGTTTGTCTTTGTATACAATAAGTAAAAAAAAAAAAAAAAAAAATGCTTTGCATGTACTTGATATTCATTTTCACCTGAGTATCTTTCTAAATTGCTTTTAGTCCTGCACTTATTAGTCTACACTTTTTTTTTTTAATTGAACACGCACACCTTTTGCTTCACTTACAAGCTTAAAGCTTAACATTATAATTATTTTTACCTTCATTCCTAATAGATTATCTTACCCCACTCTTGGTTAATTTGTTGCTATGTCAAATAATATTAGAAAAGACACTATATGCTAACCTGGTATTATACTATATAGTACAACTGTAGTGGTAGTACCTATTAGGGTCCCATCTATGGGTAAAATAGGCCTGTTTAAAAAATATTTGTTTCGTGGTTGCTTTTGAAGGCTATCACAATGCTAGTCTAAAGAAGAATGAGGTAACTATAATGTTTGTTTATCTTTAATTTATTCTTAATATTTCGAGATAAAGATCTCTTCATCAGAAGATTTCTGAAGGTCCGGAGCTGTTAGCTTGCTGCTAGGTTCTGTCTATTCTGTCGTATGACTGTCTCTTTGAAATTCTGTGTGTGTGTGTGTAGTTTAATACTTGATTACCATTATAACAATGAATTTTGTTACTTGAAGCTATAATCATTTTACTTTAATTAATTACAGACATATAACTGTTTGCAAATAATTATTATTGCTTAATAGAAATAGTTACTTGAAACCGTATAGTTATGTATTAGATAAGAATACTTGAAACAATACAACAGTGTTCAAATTATTTGTATTAGATAGGAATACTTGATATCATTTAACTGTGTACAAAAAACTCTTTAAAAAAACTCTTTAAAAAATTACACAAATGTAAATATAAACATACAATGTATGCAATTCCCTAAGCTCTAAGCATAAAAAACCCTAGACAAGTTAACATTCCATTAAAATCAATCAACCTAAGCTGTCAGATACCCTGTACCCAAAGACACAAGCCCTTTATTACTGTTTTCTGATGTGATCTCTCTGAGCCTGAAATATCAGTTCAAAATATTAAGCTGATTGATTCAGAGGGTTAAATAAACACACATACAATGTTATATACCAGATTGGATATGTAAGGTTCATTATAAGATATGCTTTATCGCAAGAATTTTAATTATTTCTCTTTTATTCAATTTTTTTATAGATGACTCTTGAGTGTAGAAACTTATAAATAGTATTTTTTTTACTAAAAAGCTTTGGATATATAGTGTGTGGCAAAGTTATCTGCTAACTTGACAGAGCAATCAATTTCTTATTTGTTCATCTTTACATTTCTTTTGTCTATCGCTCCCCTTGTACATCTTTCAGCTGATTAGGCCATTTCCCTGGGGTGCCTGCATGGCAGAAGATAAATATACCTTCTTCATATGCTGATGGTAGGAAATAGAAGGTTCCCATGGTGGTGGTAGTTGATGTTGTTTGTTTTTTTTAACCTTTTTTTTTATTTAAATTTTTTTTTTACACAGGTTTGGCCTTTTATAGATTTGGAATTGGTTAAAGAAAAATCTGAATGAATGAATAAAAAAAAGAACAAAAGCAAATTTAGAAATGTGCCTAAATTATGTATAGAAATGTTTTCTGCCAATTAACCCTTTTCACAGGCATATTAATTTCTTTAAAATCCTTGTACAGCAAGCAATTTCAGACAAATGTGCAACAATAGTGGGTATGTTCAATAAGTCAATTAATCGTATGTAATAAAAACCTAAAAAGCCATAATTTGATCAGCTATTGTATGTCATTGTGCAATTAACATGAAAACAAAGCACTCACATAATAATCAAAAAAAATATTAAAGAATTTTATAATTTGCTTGAAGCATTTCAAAAGTATGTTATATTATTTAATTTATTTTTTTTTTATTTCTTCTTTTTTAAAGGCTATTGTAAATACAAAAGTATGTCCTAGGTCTTAGTTAATTTCGAAGTATTCTTCATCCTTTTATATAATTAAAAATTTATATTTTGTAAACCACATTACACAATCCTATGGTCTCTTACTTAGCAATATTTCTATACATTATCTTTAAAATTGCTCAGCCAAGTGGCGCAATAGGAAATGCCTTACATTGTAACTATGACAATGTCGCTTACTTGTGTACCTGTTGTGACCAAAAATGTTCACTGCCATGCAAAAGGATTAAGAAGATATGTGTACATGATAATTGATACTACTTTTGTACTCAATAGCATTATATCTTATTATAATGGACATTCAGTGTCTGCCTGTTCTGTAACTGAAACTTGTCACTATACCCTCAGAATTGCATAAGTTTTATCAATCAGTATTAATCTAGACTCAAATCATGATACATGGAATAAATTTTATTCATTAACGATGTCTCTATGAAAGTCTGAGTTAAATTGCCTCAAAACAGGTCCATGTTATTAGTGCATTTTAAAAACTCTACAATGGATTCTTATAATCACTAAGAAATAAAGTGTACTAAAATATGGTGGGGGTTAATTTGCATACTGGTTTTAAGAAACCAGATTTAATTAAATAATTACTTTGTTTTATTGATCTTTGATATTGTTTATTCTCCAACGTATTGAATGAAAATATATTAAATTAGAAAGACTAACAAAAATTAAATAAGAATGCGCATAAAAAGATTACACTTATTCTAATTATATTTTAATTGGTTTCTATTAATATATTCTTAGGATTGATTTTAATACGTTGGAGATAAAACAATATCAAGATCAATTAAAACAAAGTAATTATTTATTAAATCTGCGTTTTCTTAAAAACCAGTATGCAATTAACCCCCACATATTTTATGTACACCTTTATTTTAGTGATATATAAAGATCCATTGTAGAGTTTTAATGCACTAATAACATGGACTGTTTTGAGGGGCAAATTTAACTCAACTTTCATTAGAGACATCGTTAATGAATAAAATTTATTCATTATTCAATGTTTTGGTCTAGATAAATACTGATTGATAAACTTTATGCAATTCTGAGGGTATAGTTGACAGTTTTCAGTTACAGAACAGGCAGGACACTGAATGTCCATTATAATAAGATATAATAGCTATTGGAGTACAAAAGTAGTATAAATTATTCATGTATCAATATCTCTCTTAATCCTTTTGATGCAGTGACATTTGTCACCAACGGTACACAGTAGTAGAGCGACTTGTCATAGTTCAATGTAAGGCATTTTCCATTGCCC
This sequence comes from Doryteuthis pealeii, assembly GCA_023376005.1. Lineage (NCBI taxonomy): Eukaryota > Metazoa > Mollusca > Cephalopoda > Myopsida > Loliginidae > Doryteuthis > Doryteuthis pealeii. Next base: position 94,858,278 of record CM042138.1, read on the forward strand.
ACTTGCTGACCAATTTTAAAAGATAATGTATAAGAATATTGCTAGTAAGAGACCATAGGATTGTGTAATGGTGTTTTACAAAATATAAATTTTTAATTTAATATAAAAGATGAAGATACTTCGAAATTAATTAAGACTAGGACAATTACCTTTTTGATACAATAGCCTTTAAAAAAGAAAAAGAAAAAAAAAAATAAATAATTAAATATATAACATACTTTATGAATGCTTCAAGCAAAGGTATAAAACTTTATTATTTTTTGATTATTATGTGAGTGCTTGTTTTCATGTTATGCACAAGACATACATAGCGATAATTTATGCTTTTTAGGTTTTTTTATTACAACGGATTAATTGACTTATTTGAAACATTACCACATTTTGCCAAATTTGCTGAAAATTGCTTGCTGTTACAGGATTTTAAGAAATTATCTGGCCTGTGAAAGGGTTAATGGCAGAAACATTTCATACATAAAAGTTAGACATTTCTAAATTTTAGCTTTTGTTCTTGTTTTTTATTCATTCATTCAGATTTTCTTATTACGGCCCACTATTAAAAAGGCAAAACCTGTGTAAAAAAAAAATTTAAATAAAAAAAAAAATGTTTAAAAAAAACAACAAACATCAACTACCACCACCATGGAACTTCATTCCTTACCATCACATATGAAGAATAATTATGTTATCTTCTGCCAATGCAGGACCCCAGGGAATGGGCAAGTCAGCTGAAAGATGTACAAAGGGGACGAAAGACAAAAGAATGTAAAGATGAACAAATAAGAAATTGATTGCTCTGTCAGTAGCAGATAACTTTGCCACCACTTAATATCCAAAGTTTTTATAAAAAAAATTACTATTATAAGTTCACACTCAGAGTCATCTATAAAAATTGAATAAAAGAGAAATAATAAAAATTCTTTTGCGATACATTTTTATAATGAACCTTACATATCCAACTGGTATATAACATTGTATGTGTGTTTATTTAACCCTCTGAATCAATCAGCTAATATTTTGAATGATATTTCAGGCTCAGAGAGATCACATCAGGAAACAGTAATAAGGCTTGTGTCTTGGGTACAGGGTATCTGACAGCTTACTTGATTTGATTTAATGGAATGTTAAAAAAAAAAAACTTTGTCTAGGGTTATTTTATGCTTAGAGTTAGGAATGCATACATTGTATGTTTATATTTACATTTGTGTTAATTTTTTAAAGAGTTTTTTTAAAGAGTTTTGTACACAGTTAATGATATCAAGTTATTCCTATCTAATAAAATAATTTGACACTTGTGTATTGTTTCAAGTATTCTTATTATACATACAACGGTTTCAAGTAACTATTTCTATTAAGCAATAATAAATTTATTTGCAAACAGTTAATATTTCTGTAATTAATTAAAGTAAATGATATTAGCTTCAAGTAACAAAATTCATTGTTTAAATGGTATCAAGTATTAAACATACACACACACACAGGAATTTCAAAGAAGAAGTCATACGACCAGAATAGACAGAACCTAGCAGCAAGCTAACGTCCGGACCTCAGAAATCTTTGATTGAGAGATTTTTATCTCGAAAATATAAGAATAAATTAAAGATAAACAAACATTATGTTACTCATTCTTCTTTAGACTAGCATTGTGATAGCCTTTTCAAAAGCACACGAAACAATATTTTTTAAACAGGCTATTTTACCCATAGATGGGACCCTATAGTACTCACTACAGTGTACTATATATATACCAGTTAGCATATAGTGTCTTTCTAATATATTGAAATAGCAACAAATTAACCAGAGTGGGGTAAGGATAATCTATTAGAATAAGGTAAAATAATTATAATGGTTAAGCTTAAGCTTGTAAGTGGAACCAAAGTGTGCGGTTCAATTAAAAAAAGTGTAGACATAAGTTGCAGGACTAAAGCAATTTAGAAAATACTCAGGTGAAAATGAATATCAAGTACATGCAAGCATTTTTTTTTTTTTTTTTTTTTACTTATTGTATACAAAGGACAAACTGACAGAGGTCAGGTAGGGAGATAAGAGCAACAACATTTCTTTCTCATATCTTAAGGCTAATAAAATTAAAACAGACAATAGTAACATTGTGTTGTATAAATCTAAGGTCAATAATTAAAATAATAATAATAATAATAAAGTAATAGAGTAAAGAGAAAAGGTATAAAGTGATTCCAAAGAATTTCTGTAGGTTTTTACTAGTGTAGTCAAAAGTTTTGCAATATTTTCTAACACTAGGCACAATTTGGCAACTCCAATGCTTTTGTTGAATTTATACAGTGACTAACCACACTGGATTGTAAGATGCTGAGCTCGCCTGATACTCTCTGTGTGCTACTCTATAGCTTTGAGCAAAGCCACAGAATCCAGTTTTAGGCCTGCCTGACCTTGTCCTGGTCATCAAGGCTTGCAACCCAAGCAAAATTTTCTTTAATCAACTGGTTACTGTACTGTGATTAATTGCACCTTCACCTTTCACAGAACAAATGTTTTTAGTAGTTCTGGATTTTCCATTTTATGATAATGAGAATATCATGTATTTATCCAACCCTTCTACCACAAAGTCATTTTTTACAACGGTAAGCTAGCTTGAATTCAGATTTTCCTTCTAGACAAGTTGCCATACTAAGGTTTAAAGAGCCAGTCTACACTACTATTTACCCATACTGAAGGAAGATAGTTGGATTCATACCTTTCCCAATTATAGGAAATGCAAACAGCTTCATTCAGTATTTGAACTCTTTACAGAGTCCATTCCCTACAATGATAACCAGTATGCTGTGAGTAGAAATTGGAAATGATAAAGGATAAAGATAAGTTCTTAGAGTGAGCTTGTATCCCTTTTTGCCTCTGGGGAAACTGGTTAAACACACCAGCTGCTCACCAAAGCTACAATTTTATGAAGAAACTCAACCTATAAACCAGGGGTCAGCAACCTCCAGACCACAGGCCACATCCGGCCTGCAAGTGATTTTCATCCGGCCATCAACTTAACACCTGGACTCTAATTTGCATTTTTTTTAAATTGTGTTAGTAATTCTTTTTCTATTATTCTGCCATAAGATAAGGAACACTGTTAAATTAAATTATATCAAATTCCTTGTTTTTCTTTAGACCTCCACAGAATAAGGCAACTTTTTTGACAGAGCAGTAAGAGTTCAAGAATTAATTATTTACATTATATGGCCCTCCTCCAAGACACTGCATAAGCTGTTTGTCCTCCCTCTCCAAAAGGTTGCGACCCCTGCTATAAACCAATCCTTTATTTTGTTTCTTGATCTCTATTCCAAGGTACTCAAGTATTTGATTATAGAAATAATTTTTTTCTTTCTCATTCAATTTTACTTTATACAACCACATCTGAATTGTAATTTCAGCTATTGATGTAAATATAAGGTAGCATAATGTTATCAACAAGAATTAAATTCATACTATGGCAGTGGTGCACATTTTGCACTGTAACCCTTGAAAAAGGCATGACAAATACATTTATTATGCAACATAAATAGTAAATAGTTGTGTGCATGTGCGTGTGTATTTTGGCAGCAAGTTATTTAAGAAGGTTTGTGTTAAATACCATGGAATATTCTTTATAATTTTCAAGTGTTGACATTTAAGTCTTCTGGTTTTCTATATATCGAGATCCAGATGATAGAGAAGTGTCCCATATATTTTTTACCCAAGTGACATGGTTGAAAATTTTCTAACATCTGGATCCTGACATACAAAAAACAACAAGCAGACTTGAAAATCATTAAAAAAAACATTGCATCTTAACAAACCTGCTTAAATAATCATTATATATATATATATATATATATATATCAACAATTTCTCAAATAAGAAATTTTCTCCTGAAGATAACCTAAGGTCGAAACTAGTTGAGAATAAACAACATACAAGAAATATCCTGATTGTCTTTAATAAGTTCACACACATATATGTATATGTAGTATATATCAAAAGGTTAGTAATAAATAGATAGTCCTGTTTTTAAACTGAGCTACAATGAAAGATTCTGTATAAGCAGAAAAATAAAAGCAACTTAAGGCCAGTCAGAAAGTACAACTAATAGTTTCTCCAATACTTATATTCTTAGCAGAGCTTGGCAAATTTCCAAAATTATTTAAATATAACAACTATCACAGGGAAAATCTTTTCTACAGAGAAAACTAATAGAAATATCTATGAACAATGAAGATAAACATCATATACATAAATCAGAGTACATACACACTATAATGTTGACATTATACACACACACACACACACACACTATATCCATAACAAGCATATATATTTTTTTAAATTTAACACACACACCAAAGTTTCTTCAAATTCAAAAGCAATAAATCAACTTTAAAATGACCATTGATGGTTAAAGCACACAGGATAAAATTTTGTACAACTTTTATAAAGCTTTAACCAAAATATCATGAAACAGGGACATCAGTCAATAAAAAATTTTTAAAAAATAAAAAAATAAAAAAAAAAAAAAAAAAAAAAAAAAAAAAAAAAAATTTAAAAATGATAATTTACAAATTTTAAATGATTTTGATAGAGATTGCTTATGCTAACCAGTACATTTTAAATAATGGTTTATAATATCAAATTCTACTGCAAAAAGTAAAAAATATAATCCCATCTACATTTTCATTACAAAAGAAACTGGATGTTAGGAACAAAGTCTTAAATGGCTCTTTGTCTAAACACAAGAAATTTTTTGTTTTTCATTTATATTGAACTATGTCAGTGGTAGTAGAAACACCCATTACAAATTTCCATAACAATTAAAATGTTGAGTGTTATTTGATGCCCCCATAACTGCAACCTTGATTTATGTTAATTGGTTGGGTTATAACATTAACTCTTACTGGGCAATTTAATGATAAAGTCAGTCTTTTTCAAGGTATTTATATAGTTTCAAATAACTATTCCTATTTAATAATAATCAGCTTTTTTCTTTTGCATACAATTACATCGTTTCAAGTATGGAAGCACACTTAGCATAACAGTTATCAAAGAAAATGGAATCAGTGACTCGAGTTCAAATCTTTGACAAGGCTGTTTGCATTTCACTAGACAAAAGTAGGGCAGACTGTTCTTTATCCTTGGTTAGGCAACCAGTTCAGGAAAACTGAATTCAACCAACTGTAGTCCAATTAATAATTTGAACTTGTGTCAAATCATGGTGGATGGGTTGGGTAAATACATACGTGGTTTTCAAGTATTCAATCTAATACTAATAATTTTCAAACAGATCTATTTGACCCATTGATAGGACCCTAACACTCCGGGTCAGAGTGTACCTGGAAGCAATGACAACAAAAGGCAGGTACTCCATACTCCTTAGGGCTCCAACTGGAGCCTTACTACTGGATAAAGTTTAAGGTCACATCCAGACACCGCTTTTTTCGAGAGGGGTCTTAGAATCCCCTCAGCAGATTTAAGCCTCACCAACCTTGGTTTAATCCTCCTACTGTAGAATAAACATCATACTCACCTCCACGGGAAGGTTGTTACTAGCATCCAGTAACCAGACAAAAAAAAAGAGCATAACCGAATACACTCTTTACTAACTGCCTCAACACAGTCAATGTTCAGTATATATGGATGAAAGTGTCCACCTTAAAAACAAATCTGTACACCTACAATAACACTAGTTCTAACAGTTTTAAAAAATCCAATTTGATTAATTTTCATCTAGTTTTTCTAACTTAACATTTGATAATCATTTTATGAAAGCTTTACAAATAATGTCACTGAAAAAGAACACTAGGCACAAATACGTAGCAACAAGAAATGTACTTAATTATATCAGGTTTCATGATATGTAGATTTTAAATTGTAAAATTTTTAATAAAACTGCTGTGTCAATGTCATTTCTCTTGCTAATTCTATTGTTTGAATAGCAATTTATGTCATAGATAACTATGATTTAGTTAGGTTTCATTTCTCAATATTGTTATGCTGAACAGGACCAATTACAATAAACTTCAGTCTGAAAATCATTTTATCAAAACTATGTACTTTTCACTTTTGCACTTGAATTTGGACCTAGGAGTAATAACAATGAAGGAGTACTCTACACTCCTCAAAGCTCCAGAAGTGGAGCCTCATCAACAGATGCAATTTAGGTCATACTCAGGACCCCCCTTCGGGAGTGGTTTTACCCCTCAGTAGGGATAGAATCAGCATATTCTAACCCGTGATGACAGGGTGTTTTTATTGTCAACATAAATTATTTTACAAATAATTTAAAAAATTAAAAAATAATTACTATCTTCCATAGAATATTAAGAAAAAAGATTTTTAACAAATAAATGTGAACTTTACTAAATAAAGAAGAATTATAAGTATCAATCAGATCTTTTACTCTTATTTCATACAATATAATTACAAAATTATAGCAACAAAAAAGTAATAAGCAGTAAATAGTAATAATACTGTTGGGTACCCCAAGACATTTTAATGGATCACCCTGTAACTACTTATAGAAAAGTACCTGTCAGTTTTATCACCCCCCATTATGATCTTTCGAATGGTCACCAGAGGTCTAGAAAAGAGTCTAGGGGGATTAGGGATAGGGATCAGAGAGATAAAAAAAAGAAAAAAAAAAAAAAAAAAAAAGACCATGGCACTGTTAAGATCCAGCTAGAATACTTAGAAGAGTCCTACAGACCCAAAGACATATTGTGACTCAGACTTCAGTGACCCCTACTCCAGTTAAAACTGATGTGAAAAAAAACGTAAAATAAGACCCAGGATTAATTAAGAAAAAATTGTTATCTAATGGATTTTGCTGTTCCAGCAGACACAGAGTGAAAAATAAAATAAATAAAAAGATAGACAAATACTTGGACCTTGCCAGAACAGAAGATCATTAATCAGAAATTTTCTTTAGAAAGGCATACCATAATTTATATATAAAATGCAATATTTTTCAAGATGATATTTCAGGCCCAAAGTTAGGTGCATATCATATACTAGAGCTATAGAAGTTTTTTTTTCCAGGCACACACCACACCATATTCAGGACAAAATGACCAAAAGTAAGTTATATCTATAATTCAAACTAATGTGTTTTACACCATTACAAAGAAATATTCATTGGAATGTGTGTTTGTTTATAATTCTTTCTTCTAATGTGAGATTATTGCATTTTTATGTAAACATGTCCATGTTTTTACATTAAATAATGTGTAGATTTTGTGTTATAAAACATAATGTAAACTATATAAATTCTTATTTTCATCAGTAAAAAACCGATAAAATTTTGAACAAATGCTTAAAATTTAGGTTAAATTTAGCTGCTACAAATTTTTAAAATGTCAGTGCACAAGAATTTTTTCTCTCCAGAATTTCTTTAGTCAAAAGTTAGGGATGTATGTCATAAACAATTACAGTACTTGACAGTAATCTTTTAATCCCAGGATCTTTTTTATATTTAATTTCTCCAGTGTAAGTATTATATTATAGCTAATAACAAAAAGCAAATACAAGGGTCATTCAATAAATAAGGTGAATATTGCCTAAGTAGTTGGTAGTAGGAAGCACTGTTTACAGTTGCAGCTTTTTCAAAGAAATCAATAGTGATAGGACCTTTCATGTCCCAGAAGACTGTCAGCACCTTTACTGACCACTTTGCCAGGAGAGTCAGTGCATTTCCACTCCATGGACTGTCTTTTCAACTCAGGCTTCTAGTCGCAAACTAATGTTTAGCCCATTTTTAAAATATTTTTTGACTAAAATATGCTTCTCTGTACACATCACATTCTTCTGTAAATTTCACATGGTTTACACTTCTCAGCTGCCATAGATTTAATGACGGACCTCTGTTCAAGCCTGGAGCACTGTTTGATTTGCCATCACTTTGAATAGCCTCAAAACAATTTTTTTTTTTGTAAGATTAAAATGATGTTTGCTATAAACCAATTCCAGACAATGTTGATTTTACATTTATGAAAGAAAAAAATCCTCTTATTGAATGACCCTCGTATATAAAGAAAAATTCCATATTAATCAAAGGAAAACAAATTAATTCCACCTGAAATTCCTTCCAGTTTTTGTCTCTTTGCATAAAATGGTAGCACCAAAACATGCTGTCAGTTATCTTTTATGATATTGTCACAACATTGTTCCTTGAGAAACAAATAAACATCCAGTTACAAACAAACAAATTACTGTTTGTTGAGGATAAGCATTCATGATTGTCTGGTCTATTATTATCATAGCCACTTGCATAAATACAACACACACATATGCCTGCATATATAGTTTTATCTTAAAATAGTAAATGAATTTATACCCCCCCCCCTCTTCATAGGATGCCACTTATTTATCTAACTTTCAGTAATTGCAGTCTCAGCAGACTATATAGTTCTTGTGCCCCTGAAGTTACGGCACCTCCTGTGACTGAAGTCCGATGTTTCGAAAAACATTCTCAACCACAAATGTCGCATGTGAAGGCTGTCCCTGAAGATGTTGATGTACCGATGCTTTGTTGCCGCCACTTTCTTCTGGATCTCTTGGCTTCATGGTGTTGCACCAGGCCAACTTTGTTTATTGTTTTGAAGTGTTTGCTGGTCTTATGCCCTACTTATAGAAACAGTTATACAAAGTAAATGGTAGACATGATATAATATGCATAAGATGAATAAATGTTTCAGGAATTGGTTTTCACTAGTCTTTGCTTATTTTAAAGTTTTTGATCAATACAACGCATTGAAATAGAATATTTTTAATTTTTAATGATGTCCATTGGAAACAAACATTGATGCAATATAGTTAGAATGGCATGGAAATAAAATTACTATCTTTGTGTAATTTTAAAATTTTGTTTAAAAAAAAAATAAAAAAAAAAAAAAATAGAAAAAAAAGAAAAGAAAAAGTAATTTGGTGTTTTGTTTAGCTTAGTTAAAAAATTTTTTTTTTCAATTATAAATAAGCAATATTATATAATGAAGTTTGCGTCTCTTACAAAGTGATCAGTCAAGTAAAAATTCACAATAGTCAAAGCATCAGTATCCATTTGGTTTGAACAATAGAAAATATTGAACATTTAGAGAAAAAAAAAAAAAAAAATTGAACCTTTCAACTTTGCTGAAACTGCAAAGAAAAAGAATCGACTTACAAGTACCAATTCTAGTCTCCATTAAACAGAGTTATTTGATTAAGAACCACAAAGTTCCGTGTTCGATACAGGCCCTTGCCAACTCAGCGTATAAGTAGCACAGGGATCTGTGCTGTAAAGTAAGGAGCTGATTGTAGGTGCGGCACTCCACCTCAGACGCAAAAACAATCTCCTTGGTCTAGTGCTAGTGAAAAGGGGATAGACTCCCTTTAATTAGTTTGCAAAAAAAATAACGAACTCATTCCCTCATAAGAAAATGAGTTCAATTTGATATTATGACATGGTAACTAAAATCCACTTATAAAACTAACTTAAAGTCTCTTTTCAAAGTGCCACATCACTACTGTTCATTGTGACAACTAGTTTAATAAGTCAAAAAAGAAAAAAAAAAAGCCCAACTTTCTTTCCAACTATAAATTCATCTTTTGTCAGATTATATATATACATATATACATATAAAGAGCACAGTGTTTTTGTTTCTTTTATTCCAAAGCACTCATGAGCTGTTTATAATGTACCCCAATGTAAAAGTTATTTTCAGCTGTTTAAAGATTTCTATTTTTTATAGAATTTAAGTAGTGTACACTTATTCTAAAAAAATTAAAAAATTAAAAAAATTTTTTTTAAATAAATGACAAGCATAGTAAGAATTTTTAAATTAGGCATAATATAGTTTCTTTCTCATAAATGTAGATAAACTTGTAAATGGATAAAGACTTAAAATTATACCATAACCTGGTTTGGTTAGATAGGGTGGGGGCTACTTATGTCTTGGATAGGAATAACCTTACCAGGTCTACAACTGGTTTTCATTCTCTTAGAACAGTTGGCGCACTAAGGTTAAAGAGCCCATTCTGCCCTACTGTTTACCCATAACTGGTAGAACAGTTGGGTTAGAAGTGCATTAGCACCACGCAAAATGCAAACAGTCTTGTTCAGGATTTGAACTCAAATAGAGTCCACTTTTTATGATAATAACCATTACGCACCAGCGCCTCCAAAACATTTTTCTGTATTATTCAAATGTATTTCTACATGTTCTCTTGTTAAATTGCAGATACGCTGAGATTTTAAAGAAATAAGTAAGATATATAAGTTAAGAGAAAGGAAATGAATCCGACAGTATGAAAAGGATATGAAAACAACACAATATGCTGTTAAAGTGAAAAAGATTTTATATCATATTCATAGCTAATATTGAACAATATTTCGATTTATAAAAATCATCTTCAGAGCTTGTTTATACTCCATACTTATCAATAGCGGAGACAAAAATAATATGAAGATGATTTTATAAATCGAAATATTGTTCAATATTAGCTATGAATATGATATAAAATATTTTCACTTTAACAGCATATTGTGTTGTTTTCATATCCTTTTTATCTATATATATATATATATATATATATATATATATATACCGTGATGCTAATAGCTTTTTGATTTAGTGCATCCTGAGATGCACATATTTGCTTTGAATGAGTCCCCGGGAAAATTTATGGGTCCCAACTAAAGTTTCTTAATAGATTGTAGGGTTTTATTTATGATTTGGGGAAACAACTAAAGTTCTCCAACTCCTAACTTGTAACCTATCCTGTGAAATTAATTTCTAAGAAACTATTGAAATGTATTTACAGTTAGCTTGAAATGGTGAGGGGAAAAAAAAAGAAAGATTTTTGTGTGTTAGGGATGCAGGACATGTACCTATCAGCATCTGTATACAAGTATAATAAGCATTATTTACATAGTAATGCATGTTTATGAAGATATTGCTATGTTATGAAGTGTACATTTGTCTGGCAAGATGCTGTGGGTTTATGTGACTGACCTAAATACATTTTTGTTGCAATATATCATTAAAAAATCATAAGCTGAATGAAGAACATCCAGCCTCCTTTTAAACAGACTTTGGCAAAAAAGGTTGATTGGAAGATGCCAAACCAGGGACATGGTTTATTTATGCATCATTGGAATATGCATACAACAGAGATGAACCAGAAGAACAGCTTTGATCCTAATGGCCAAGTATTGTTTCTATGTTACAATGACTGAAAAAAGTATACATTCAAAACTCCTGCAATAAATAGTCATTTAATAAATTTAGCGTCTGGTACAAGGCCAGAAATACCCAGTGAGATTTGAACTCCGTTAACAAGCTAAGTTAAATGACCATTGTTAGACATTACACCAGACCCCCAACCTCCTATGTGTACTGTAATTATTTGTTTATAAGATGCACTATTTTTCCAGACTTTTAGCAAAAATTTATAAAAATTATACATGAAAATTATGTAATTAATTATTTTTCTGGCCATATGCTTCTGTTGTATATTGATAATCACCATTGTTTTGTTTTTTAGACAATTAGTGTAGTTAGATTTTGAATTCAAGGTGTTGAAATTAAAAATCTGTAGGGTTAGAAGATTGGCGTGAAATAACCTTTGGGCAACCTTCTTTCAGTGGGAGAGAAGGCTCAGCTTAGCTTAGTTAAGTGGGAGATGTCGTGATGTAAGCATCAGCTCTGTTTCACTCCATGTTTCCAAAGTTCTAGTTATGAATAAAAATGTGATCAAACAAAATATGTGCCTAGGTTGAATGTGAGCTAGTGACAGCCTTGGCGAAATCAGGCCAGCATCTTGAGAACCAGACTAGTCAACAGAAGTTAGAAGAAGAAATGAAGATAGCAACAGATTACAGAATACAAGAAGTAGAAGTTAAAGAAATGTCCCAGCTACACAAAAACAAAGCAGAAGATAAGAAATCCAACCATAGGTTACCAGCCAGCTACTAAAGTAAGAAAAGACTTAAATATGCTGAAGACATGACCATGGATGTCTCCCTAAAAGAAGTAAAATAAAGATTTAGATGTGGGGACATAACCACAGATGCTCTCATAATCATAATAGAAAAAAAAACTCCCCATTATATACCCTGTAAGTGGGTATACAACACTTCACAATATTCAGGACAGGATGACCGAAAGTAAGTTATATCTATAATCCAAACTAATGTGCTTTATCCTGTTACACTGGAATGTGTGTTTGTTTATAATTTTGTTTCTCTTAATATCAGCTTATGTTTGCTGCAAGATTGTTGCATTTGTGTGTGATGGTGAAGCTTTATACCTAAAGAAGAGAATACAATGGCTGAAATATTACAACTATAGCAACTAAGATAAGGATGCTATAAATAGATTAAATGTTGCTTTTTTTTTTACATTTATATATAAACAGGTTATCTATCATATGGAGATCTGATCTCTCTGATCAGATAAAGTGAGAATTTTTCCAAGCTGTAGCCATATAAGTACAATTGTATGGCTGCACTACTTGGACTAACAAAACGCTTAGAGAAAAGGTTAGATGGAAACTACACAAAGATGATGTGTGCTGTCTTGAACAAATCTTGGAAGCAGCACCTCACAAGAAAGCAGCTGTATGGCCACTTGCCTTCTATCACACAAACTATCTAAGTAAGACTAACAAGACATGCTGGACACTGCTAGAAAAGTGAGGACAAACTCAAGTTTGTTTATCCTATGGACATCTACACATGGACATACACATACCATCAAAAACCTACCTCAATAAGCTCTTTGTAAATTCTAGATACTGTGCAGAGGATCTGCCAGAGGTGATGACCAATTAGGATTGGTGAGAGAGAGTCATGGATATCTGTGCAGTCAGTGTGACCTGATGATATTTAACATGCATATACACAAACTAAAAATACAACTCATATATATATATATATATATATATATATTATTTATTTATTAAACACACAAACAATTTATCATTTCAGAATCGGCTGTTCAAAACAGCAGTGAAAAGATGGCAACTGTTTAATGGGATTTCCTTCTGCAAATTAGAATACTATAAACACTAAAAAGCCAGCAAGCAATACTAATTCACTGATTAGTGTGAATATGTGTACTTATACAAGTATTGAGCATGACAATAGATTACCACCCAGTGCTAGGAGAATAAATAAATCAATTAATATAATAGAGAATAAAAAACAAAACAAAAAACAACAATATTATGAACATAAAATGTATAGTCAAAGCAAACTGGGCAGACATTTGCATAGAGATACACAGATGCATAAAATAGGAAATTTATATCTTTTGATGTGTTAGATAAGTATGCATACATAGTATATATTTAATACATTACTTCTTCTCCGTATAAATTCAATTGTAAATCATTTTTCATCGAATTTTGTTTAGTTTATTAAAAGATACATCTCTTTTTTATATGGATTTTTTTCATGAATAATGGGAAAAAAAAAAAAAGAATGAAATCTACAGCAAAAAACAAAACAATAAAATGGACAGAAGATTTTCAAATACAATTATTAATGACATGCAGGTCACATATAGCTTGTGAACTACTTATCTAACACTTTCACAAGAGATTTCCCCAAAAATGTTTGCATTTTGGGGGTTTTGGTATGACACTAAACAACATCAGGTGGTGAAGTTTCAATTCTGAAACACTGACGAGTGTGGAGTCATGTTTTTTTTTTTTTAATTTTATGGCATATCAACGATTTTCAAGTCATTTTGATAAACAGAGGTCTCAGGTTGCTTACAGTACCTGCTGTGGCCCAAGTGGTCACCCAATTAAGTATTGAACCAGCTTAACTTTGGAAAACAAGTGGGAACTGGTGCTTCCAGTGTGACTTGACTAATCCAAAGTGTTTGCTTTTTCTTTACAAATGTTTGGAAGCATATACATTTATGATAACCCTTGGGCATCATGGTGTGATGGTTAACAAACTAGTCTTACAGATCCATTACTACTACATTATTCAATCCTCGCTAGATGCCCCATATTTGCAACCTTGTGTCACATACTACACATGGCAAATGGGCTGGGTAAATACCTAAATTTATGATAGCATATTTTAAGCTCCACCACCAAGGCTAACTGTATCCCCTGCAGTAAAAAAAAAAAATGAATGTACAATAAACTCAATTCCCTAAGCATAAAATAACCCTAGACAGGTTGACATGCTATTCACAAATAAATCTACATTGTGCTGAAGACTTACAGATGAACATTTACAAACTGCTGAGGCTGACTAATTCATATGACTAGAAGACAAATATAGAATCCCTGATTGGTGCAAAACTGTCTATAATCATCTTCAACATGAAATGACTGGAATCTAAAAGATAATAAGAACTGTATTTAACCTTAATCTGACATTTAGAAAAAATAAAAAGTTTCTATTTCTATCTACAGACTTTTTGTACTTAGTTCACATACTCCCAGGCATCTGATGTTACATGAACATTCATTTTGATAATTAAAGTGAATCCCTCAAAGACAATAACCTATATTGCAATCTAGTATTATAACTGTTGGAAATTGCTGACTCCCATCCCAGCTCAATTTTGGCTGACTACAAGTCTTTCAAAGACAATATCCCTCAAGTTTCAGACACCAGACTTAATTAGTTCACAGTTAAAACATAAGACCATGAAGTTTATAACCTAAGTTCAAATATCACCAAGTCGTGCTGACAGCATGGATTTCTATGACTCTTACTCACCACCCTTCCCTATCATCCATTGCTCCTGGAAGGTCCTCTGCACAGCATCCCACACAGAGCTGATCGATGTAGGTTTTTGCTGGCCGACCCACAACGGAAATCTGATCTCTCTGATAAGACAATGTGAAAATTGTTCCAAACTGTAGCTGTGCCAGTGCTATGGTATGACTCAAGCACTAGGAGAAAAGCTGGATGAGAACTATACAAAGATGCATACAAAGATACTGCACACTGTCTTGAACAAATCCTGGAAGCAGCATCTCACAAAAGAGCAGATATATGGCCACTTGCCTCCTATCCAGGAAAGACAAACAAGACATGCTAGAGACGCAAGGACAAGTTCAAATATAGAGGAAATATTCATTATATATATATATATATATATATATATATATATATATATATATATATATATAACTAGCTAGCTTCCTGTAGATATTAAACTTAAAGTAAAGATCATGGTTTCAACTTTCTTTTTTAAAGCAAAAAATAAAACAGCCAAGAGAAAATAGCAGAATAAATATATCTTACAGCAGATCCTTAATATGAAATCTTTTAAGTTCAATGTCAACATCCACTTAATTAATTTTAGGGACATAAATGATTACAAGAATTTGCATAAAACAAAACTGTTACATGCACAAAAATTGTCATATATATTTACCCAGCAAAAAATTCAATGACACACAAAAGGTATGAGAAAGTTTTTTGATGAAACAACTAAAGCAGTCTAAACCCTACCTTGTGCCTCATCCTGTGTAAATAGTTTCTTAGAAAATATTGAAATGTATTTGCAGTTAGCTTGAAATGATGGGTGAGAAAAAAACCCTGGGATGCATGGATACAATTCTTATGCTTCAGGGATACGGGACTCTGCATACCTATCAACATGTGTGTGTGTATATATATATATATATATATATATATATATATGAACCTATGTGTGTGTGTGTGTGTGTGAAGGTGGGCTAAAAAGTTCATATGATGTCATCTGCTGTCGATGACTTTTTGACCAAGTACTGCAACACATGAAGAAATGTGTGGACTGCAAGTCCCTATGTTGTAAATTAAACATTATTTGGTCAGATTCCACGAGACTATTTTTTTGTGTGTGTGTTTCATATTATCTAAATTTCTAACTGAAAATTATTTTTTCTTCTAACCAAATATGATTAGATTTTTATCTACTTGTTAAGTATGGGCAAAAATTACAATTAACCATTTAATGTTTTTTTTTTTTGTTTTTTCAACTAAAATGCAAAATACACAGAAAGATTTTATTTAAAAAATAAATTAAAATAAATCAATAAAGATTTTAAAAAGTGTCATTCCATTCTTGGTTAGGGCCAACATTTTCTAGCACCCATGTGTGTATATGTACAAACAATATATGCCTTATCAACAGTGATGTTGCTTACACATATATAGAAACCTGCATCTGCCCCCAATATCTACTTCCTCCTCAGACAAGAGATCTTATATCAGTGAATTACTGTCTTTACTATTGATTTTGTTTACATTGATCCTCTACAACAGCAGAGGCCAGAGAAAGAGAAAGAAAAAAAAAAAAGAAGACAGATCAGGTGAATATAAACTCACACTTCACAATTTGAATACAGAAAGGTAAAATATGCAAAGAGAAACCTGTAAATGCTCACAATGAAACTTCCACAGGTACACCAAACCTTATATATAATAATATATGCAGATTTTTGTCTGAAATTAAATGACATTTACTGATTTTTCCAAGCTAGTACTGTCATATTACTATTATTATCACTAAATTTTGTCTGGTCAATTCTCCAATCATCTCCAGGTGCAGAGATGCTGATAGGTAAGCGCCCTGACACACAAAAATCTAAAAGGATACAGTAAAATGATATCCATGCATCCTAGTGTCTTTCTTTTTTCTTCTCTCATCATTTCAAGCTAACTGTAAATACATTTCAATAGTTTATTAGAAGGCTGTCTACAGAATCTCTTAGAGCTCATCAAGTAAGATCATGCGTTAAGATGTCATGGTAGATTTCTATATTATGCTTTATATCAATCATACAATAGGGTCAGAGTGGACGTGCAAGTTATGTCAATGAAGGGGTACTCCACCCTCTCCAGAACTGGAGCCTCCCCATCAGATGCAGTTTAATGTCATACCAAGGACACCCCTTTTGCAGGGGAAACAGTCAGCACATTCTAAGCCATCAGAGATGAAAGAAAATGATATTAGTACTTTGATGACCTAGAGAAGATCAGATATAGATATCTCATGAGAGATACAGTTTTGTTGGCAAGTCACTGAAAGCACAGCAATGGACTACATTATTAATTTTTAGGTAGAACAAAAAAAATTATTTAGTATCTGATAAGAAAGAAAACAAATTTATTTTCTTTGATCATTTAAGACATGTAAATCTCTCCTCAAAATTCATTAGTTAATACAAATTGCTTAGTCAATAGTTTGCATTTTATGGTAACACCTTTTTTGTAACTAATTTTAATCCAACCAAATTATCTTTATTAATTTTTTTATTTTCTATTTCACAAAGATTAACATTAATTTTTTATTTTGGAAAGTGGATGGCAGTTCAGTTTTGTGTGTCAATATGTTCACTAACAATTGCAACACATTCAAACATATACGCAGCAGTGTTGGTGCTCATGGTGTAATGGTTATCATCATAGCAAATGGACACAGCAAACCAAGTAAAAATCCTGAACAAAACTGTTTGCATTTCACATTGTGCTAAAAAACCTTATTATAGGTATGAATCCAACTAGTCTCCTCCTCAATTTTTTTGAAGATATGCATGTAGATATGGAGGAGGGTAAGTTCCATTACCCCCACACATTTTAGCGTGATGTGCACTAAATCCCGTGGATGAAGGTAGGTATGTAATTATAATAGTATAGTGAAAGTGGCAAGAACAAAAAGTTGGAATAAATTTCCCTGGAGTATTATAAATTGTTTTTTCTTAATCCTTTTTAAATAAAAAAATAAATAAATTAAAAAATAAAAAATTTAAAAAAAAAAAAAATTAAAAAAAAATAAAAAAAAAAAAAAAAAAAAAGAATTCTTAAGGGAATTGCCTCATATTATAAAACAATCTACATTAAAAAAAAAGAAAATGCAACTGAGTATAATGATTGTACATACTCAAGAGAAATCATTTTACTGAATTAAAAGAAATCAAAAGAATTTATATCATATGCCTCTTATTTCTTTTTTTTTTTTTTTTTTTTTGTAAATATCTAATTTTTTTGTTTATCCATCCAAGTTCAAAATGCTTATAGTCAAGTCACGTTGAAAGCACCGGTTCCCACTAGATCACCGACATTAAGCAGAGATGAGCTTGTTCAATACTCAGATGGGTGACCATTTAAACAACAGCAGGTATTTTAAATGACCTGAGTTCAAATCCTGGACAAACCTGTTTGTATTTCACATAGCGCTAATACCCTTGGGGAAAGGTATGCTTCCAATTACTCTCCCTTCAACTATATGTAAATAGTAGGACAGGCTGAGCTCTTTAACCTTGAATAGGTAACCAGTCTAGAAGGAAAACTCTAAATTAAAACTTGTTAAACTCCACTTAAGAAATTGACCTTGTGTCGCATCCTGCTTGTGCGGAGGGGTTTGGTAATATATATATATATATATATTGTAAGCAACCTAATACCAAAACAACTTGATTTGGCATTAAATAACCCAAAAAGGCTTCATATGCCGTAAAACAATCAACCAAATATAAAGTTAAGTTTTAATATGAAGCCATAATAAAATTTAGAATATTATACAAAATTGCAAAATATGTTTTAAAATCTCTTTGTGTAATGATACATAATTAAAAGAATCTAAGAATGGGTTTAGAAAAGGAATACAGCTTACAAATAATTAACATCTTAGCACTGAACATTGAAAATATTAATAATACTTGTTTACTCATGTAACATGATATTTAAAAGGATTTTTTTATCAGAAATGTATTAAGTTTCTTGTCTTGTCAATTAATGAAAAAATCATTAGCTTACTAAAAATTGTTAGGACAACTGAACTTCTTTGTATTTCTGTCTTTTCTTTTTTTTTTCTTTCTTTATAAAAAAGGAAAGAAAAAAAAAAAAAGATTCATCCCAGACTATACGCCTTAGGTTTAAGAATGGATAAGTTAAAACATTTTTTTAACATTAAGAATACTAAGAAGAACACTTTCCATTGTCTGGTATATACAAAGTTTGTTTATTTCCCAAATTTTAAGTAAGTCCAAAAATTTTTTTAATTATTGAAGTCTCAAATTGTATTTATATTAAAATCTTCATGAATTTACAAACATAATTAAGGCCAAGTTTATCAGCCTGTGTTTGTGGTTCTTCAGATAAATCAATTAGAGTGATCTCATGTTTATTTGTTTGGCTAGGTTGGTTTCTTTGCTTAATGACATATCAACCTTTGTGGGTTATTTAACACCAAAGCCATCCTTGTAGAACAACAGTAGTGGCACTATTTAACCCATAGCTGGGGGGACAAGGGGGCTTATACTTTTCCTGAGGGTATTAATTCGAAAATGAACATAATAACTGGAGTTCAAACTTACTTACTATGATATCGCAGTCCAGCATGTTAGCCATTATGCCACCCAGACTCCCTGTTGTTTGGTTGGTCTGAGAGGATGAGAGATGGCGAGAAAGAACAAGAATCTTTTTTTAATTTTGAAAAATAAAATTAAAAAAAAGAATCAGAAAATATTTTAAAAGAATTTTCTGATTTTTTTATTTTATTTTTCAAAATTAAAAAAAATTTCTCATTCTTTCTCGCCATCTCTCATCCTCTCAGTGAGATCAACCAAACAACAGGGAGTCCTAGTGGCATAATGGCTAACGTGTTGGACTTTTTTAAAAGTTGGGAAAAAAAAAAAGGAAAGATAAGCCAGTATCTCCAAAGTGGATTTACCAAGTCAAAGAATAAAGAGAAAAATAAAATTGGAAGTGTCCAAATTATCAAAAATAGAAAGACCCACATTCTAAAGTAGTCGGCAACTTTCTTTAGGGCATGCCTAGTAGTAGATGGTAGAAGTGAAGTCCAGATTTTCTTTTCCTTTTCTCAAGAGTCAAACAGAGCTAAAACACCTTTGGATATTTGGCTAAAATTGCTTTACATCAGAAAGGCAAGAGGTGAACCAACAAGTAAGTTACAACAGGTCAGATTCTCATTCTACAAGCAATCATTCATCTCTATAATCAAACACTTCCTTTCAAAAATTGTATCACCAAGGGACACTCCAACCCATTTAAGTAGTGATACCTCTTTAAGGGATTTTGAACAAATTCCCTTGGCCCTTTAGAGAGACAATAGTCTCACTTTGCTTGGCTTTCTTCCCCTTCTTTCCTCCAATAATTTGGTCAAATAGGCTGCCTACTACATATTCTATACATTTGAAGTAATTTATTAAGAATATTTTGTGAGGAAAACAAATTTTCAAGATAAGTTGAAGCATTTATATTTTGTAACAGATGATTGATTTCAACTATCATGTCAATCCATCAGAGTTATATTATGCCTAGAGATTAAGGAGTTGTGTTAAAACAGATCTATTCAACCCAAAAATGGGACCCAGACAAATACAACCACTCCAGGTCAGAGTCAACACAGGAATAATGGTAAAGAAGGGATACTCCACACTCCCTAGAATTGAGGCTTCAGCCTCACCATCAGATGCAGTCTAGTGTCATATGTAGGAGCCCCCATTTTTGGGGGAAGGGAGGGACTTATCTCTCTGCAAGCGATACCTTCAGAATATTCTAAGCTCCACAGACACGATGTCATGGATAAGGAGTATGGAGAAATGTACCATATTGAAGTGAGGTGTCTCCGGAGAGGGGCGGGGGAGTGACGTCCCAAATTTGTTTTCCTTTGAAAGAAGAAATTGGATTAATTCAGAAGAAATTAGTACACTGACTTGATGAGCGGCAATAAAAATAAACATTTTAGAAATTAAAAAAAATAAAAAATAAAAATAAAAAAAAAATGTCCCTGAATTAAGTGATCCTCCTACTTTTGTATCTAATCTTGTTTTCTTCAGATCATTTGAACTTGCTAAACCCAAGCCTCATGGTCCAAAGTAGATTATCGCAATGATGTACAACAGTGTCAAGTCTTTCAAGTGTAAAATTTTTGCTGTGGGCAAAGCAGCTTGCAAACAGTAAACTTAACTCACTTTCATAATCTTAAAGTCATTAGGCAGGGTCAAACCACAGTGCTTCAAAGAATACTCAGGAGTCAATGTTCTGAATTTCTACCAGTTCATTCCACATGAGTGATTTTCCAAATTATTTTTCTCATCTTTGTAAATTCTGACCATGTTCAGAAGCACATATTTGTGAGCAGTTTTTTCTCAACTGGTTGCCACGAAACATTGCCAAAAATCATGAAATGACCAGAACCAAATGAACGTAATAAGAACTCTTATTTATTTTGTTGCAAACTTGACATTAAGCAAAAGACAAAACAAAAATTTTGTCACATTGACTTTTGTATGTATTTACCCAACCCTCTACACAAGCTGGATGTCATAAAAGATAATTTCTTTAAGCAGTTTAAGAGATTTGAATTCAAATTTTTCCTGTCATATATGGTAACTTTATTTTTTTTAATTAATTAGTTATTTGTATGTGGCCAACTTGAATTTTCAAGAATTAACGACAAAAAAAAGAAAAATGTACATGTATGAGAAAGAATTCTATTAAAACGGGAATTATCCCTACAAAAAGGAACATTTACATAAAACCATATCTCACAGCAATAATCTACTATAAAAGATGTATAACTGGGAGAAAAGTTTTCAGAACAGCTGTACATCTGGAAATAAAATAGGAATTTTATAAAATATGAAAAGCTATGTCTATAGAAAACAATTATCTAAGAAATAAGCAGTTCATATATATTTATTTTATTATAAAACCTGAGTGAGTTTTCAAGAGAGCGAATCTTCTTGTTTCTATAAATATAGCAATACATCAATATTTTAGACAATACTAAGGGTTGGCTCAGAAAGATGATGGAAGCAATTGGATAATGAAGTGGAGGCAGAAATTGGTTATTTTACTATTTGTTCAAAACAAGGAAGATGATGAATAATTAGTTTTAGAAAGAAAAAAAAAAAAAAAAAAAACAAAACACATTAAGAAAATTTTTTTTTGAATTGAATTTGAAAGAAAAGTGGAGTGGGACGAGAGAAAAAAAAAAAAAAAAATTTTTTTTTTTTTTTTTAAAAATCAAGAAGTGAGTAGACGTAAAAAAAAAAAAAAAAAATAAATAAAATAAAATAAAATAAAAATAAAATAAAATAAATAAATTCAATTTTCTAGGCATAGTAAAAAAAAAAAATTAAGCCAGAGTACAATTAGCAAAATTGAAAAAAAAAAAAAACAATAAATAAATAATCATCAATACTCAAACTATAAACTTATCAAATAAAATCTAATTATATTTTTTGTCTGATCAGCTGGGCGTGGTATATGCTAACTGTACCCCCCCCCCTGCAGAGGGGGGAGACCACCTCTAAAATAGAGTATCCGGGAGGTGACACTAAACTGCATCTGATGGTGAGGCTCCAGTTCTGGAGCTATGGTGAGTGTGGAGTACATCTTCATTGCCTTATTCCCAGGTTCACTCTGACCCGGAGTGATAGTAGAACTGTTTAAAAACTATTCATATTCAATAGGATCATGTTAGATACAAACATACAATTTCCTAACCTCTAAGTATAAACAGTATAAAAGTATAAAATAACTCTAGACAAGTTGACATTCCATTAAAAATCAATCACTCCAATTATACTTTATTTATATCACTTAGTATTGAAAACATTTTTAAACATAGAATTCCAATCACAATTTGTTAATTAAGACAATTTATATTAAGCCTAATGAATCAAGTTGTTGACATGGAATCTTTATTCCTTTTATTCAACAACTAACTTTCATAGCAATAACCTTCTGGGTATGATAAAGAAATAAATAAAAATTTTAAAAAAACACACCCAACAACAACCCCCTCCCCACAGAAACAGAATTTTATCTATTTATTAGCCTCTTGCAGGACCTGTGAAAATTTCACAGAACAATAAAATCAAGATGTGCTATTTAAGCAAGAAAGGGTGATTTGCAATTATATATAAGTAAGTAAAGTCGTTGGGTGGCCTAAAGTCAGTATCAGCCAGACGAGGGAGTCTATCCCCTTTTCACTAGTGCTAGACCAAAGAGATTGTTTTTTGCATCTAAGATGGAGTACCACATCCACCATCAGCTCCTTACTTTACCGCACAGGTCCCTGTGCTTCTCATACACTGAGTTGTGAGGGCCAGTATCGAACCAGGAACCTGGTGGTTCCTAGGTACACTCTCTACCGAGTGAGCTGAACCTGCACTTATTTATTATATATCAATAAATATTATTAAAAAAATATGATAATCTATCAGCATATTCTATTATATGGATAATGGTATTGCTGATACTGATGAATCTTCAGAGCTAATCTGATCTTCAGCAAACCACTATACAATAATTCATGTTTACTAAGCTAATTTGTGAGGATATATAAAGTCAGCACAGGGTAATTCTATGAGAATGAACACAGCGTTTTATCTGAAGAAGCAACAGAGAGACAGGGAGAAGAGACAGAATATCCCACTTGGCTGCAGGGAGGTATATGGATGTAACATGCGAATGATCAGCAGAATTATAATTAGGCATAGTTATGCAAAATTTTTTTTTTTTTTTTTTTTTTTTTTTTTTTTTAATTCTCCAAAATTCCCCTGTAAATTTTAAGAAAACTTGATAGACAGGTTGTATTTGTTGGTGGTTCACTCCTAAAGTAAGGGATCAATTCATGAATATAGAGAAAAGAACAAATCAATATTTAATGGAGATAAGGTTGGTCAGACTGCTCAGAAAAAGCCAAAGTACACTTACCTCCTTTGTAAAAACCTTTCAAAATAATATCTAGATAATTTAAACTAAAAATAGATAAATAAAGTTTTCTAAGAGATTTTTCTCTTCCATTTGCAAGAGTTTTTAGACATTGCCCAAAACTTAGTTGTTTAATTGAGTTTAATTAAAGCCACTCACAATAAACAATTTTGGTGGTACTGCTGCTGCGGCTGCCAATGAATCTATTTTAATCAAACAGATGCAAACATTTTTCAATTGCAGTAAATTGAGATTAAAATTAAAATAGAAGAAAAAGTAGGGAAAATACAATAAGTACATTTATAGCCAAAATATTGGTCTTAAAATTAGAAAAATAATTGAAAGATAAGTGGAAAAAGATTCACATGTGACCAAAATTGCTTGCTTTTTATTTTCATATTGGCAAACAGATGACTTGAGAAAAAGAGGAAATGTGGGTCTTATATGTGGTTGTGAAAATCATCTTGGTTGCTAGTAAATAACTAGAATTGGATAAAAGAATTGGCAGAATGGTGTGTGTGTGTGTGAGAAAGAGAAGGAAAAAAAAAAAAAAAAAAAAAAAAGGAGAGAGAGATAAGGGTAGATGCAGAAAAGGTAATTACAAGAGGTTTGGTTTGGTTTATTTGTTTAATGGCATCAACTCCTTATGGGTTATTTAATGCCAAAAATTGATTATTCATTTGTAAAAGTTGGACCATATTACCATAAGGCACCTCTTTTCAATTTCGTGGCATTAGGCCATTTTTTTATTTTTATTTACACCATCAATGAAAAAAATGGCCTAATGACACAAAATCGAAAAGGGGTGCCTTAAAAATGGACAATGGAATGTTAAATGTAAATTGTAATTAAACTTTTAGGACCGTAACCGTTCCCGGTTTGATACCAGCCCTCGCCAACTCAGCATATGAGCAGCACAAGGATCTGTGTGGTAAAGTGAAGAGCTGATGGTAGGTGTGATACTCTTCCTCAGACGCCAAAACAATCTCCTTGGTCTAGCACTAGTGAAAAGGGGATACACTCCCTCGCTGTCAGGTTGATACTGATTTTAAGTCACCCCAACGACTTTACTTACTTTATATGGTTTCAAGTAACTAATAATAATTAAGTAAACAATTATAGCTTCAAATAACCATTTTTAATACAAATAATATTCAAACAGATATAAAATATTTCTATCTCAAATAATTTTTGAATAAATCTATTTGATGGGACCCTTACAGGTTACCAATTAGTGGATTAATGGTAATAAAGGGGTGACGCCATACTCCACAGAACTCCAAGAACTGGAGCCTCGCCATCAGATACAGTTTACTGTCATACCCAGGACAGCCCTTTTGAGGTGGTCTTACTCCTCTGCAGAGGATGCAGTCGACATGCTCTACACTGTCAATAGAGCTGAGAGAGAGAGAAAAAAAAAAAGTGAGCTCAGAAAAATGTTATGCTTGTTGTTATTAAAATAAACTGACAACCAAGAAATCCATTGATCTTGAAAGTTTTTTTTTTTTGTTTTTTTTTTAATTCTTGAAATTTTAATAAGAAACTAAATGGAGAGAGGAAATTAATTTAAGATGAAATTGAAAGTAAACAAATTTAATTAAGAAATTGAAATTAATATTTAGGGAGAGTGTGGAGGGGACAAAACTTATTACTATGACTACTCAAAAGAAACTTTTTAAAAAGAAAAAAAAAGAAAAAAAAGACAGCACACACACACACACACACAGAATTTTTTTTAACCAGCTTGTAAGATTTATAATTCATTCTTTAGATACAAGTGTTTTTGGTTTTTTTCTTAATCCATACAATTTTTGGATTGCATAAAGCAATGAAGACTCTTACTATTGAGAACAAGATATTTGAATTATAAATAAAATTTAAAGAATTCTTTTAGAATTCGCTCAGGTTTTATTTCTTTAGATGAATTATTCTTCTCCAGTATTTCTTTTAAATTTGTATTCAAATGATTTAAATATTTGCAATCCGTTGTTGTTGGCATCCTTCTGTCTGCAAAAGATGGCATAGTTTTTTGGGTTTTTTTTACTACATAGCCTGGGCGGGTTGTTTTGGAGGATGTACTGTTGCCCAAGCAGCAGATCACCCCTCTCCACACTGCCACTGTGGTCCAAAGGAAAAGTAAGAAACCTATGCAGTTTGGCAACATCAGTGTCACAGGAGTTGCTGGAATTCAGCGTTAATCCACGTTAGAGACTCTGGCTCCAGATTTGTTTTCGGGGTTTACTCCCCTACCCTTCCTCGGGATTATGTAAGCTATTCAGTGGCGATGGTTTTTATAACAGACTCTTCCTGGTCATTACTTGCCTGTCAAATTATTTCATAAGTTTTAATACTCTACATAGCTCTGCTCTCATCACCAGATATTAGGTATGTGAAAATGTTCCCAGCACCTTCTAAATACACTGTAGAAACTGGTTTTGAGCATTCTCTATGCGGTATTCATGTATACGGTGTTGAGGAAAAGAGATGGAAAAAGAAAAATGGTTGCAGAGAAGATACATGTTCGAAAATGTTTTCAAGTTGGACAGGACAACAGCAGAAGCAAAGATGATTGATAGAACCTAGAGAGAATGCTCTGGTTGATTTTAATGTCATGTCAATCCATCTGAAGTTTTGGGGGGGATTTTTGTTTGTTTTTTTTTTATCTCTAGAGGTTAGGGAATTGTGCATGTTTATATTTACATTTTTTGAGTAATTTAAGTAATTTTTTTTTTTTTGCACAGTTATAAATATGCTCTCAAGTATTTCTATCTAATACAAATAATTTGCAAACAAATCTATTTGACTCATAAATGGCTCCTAACGGTCAGAGTGGACCTGAGAGTAATAGAATGTAATGATTGTTTTATTGCCGAATCAAGTCCTTTGTTTATTAATAAAGGACTCAGGGTGATTACAGTGCCTGCTGTTGTTTAAGTGGACACCCAATTAAATATTAAACAAGCTCATCGCTGCTTAACTTTGGTGGTTTAGCAGGAATTGGTGCTTTCAGCATGATTTGACCGTAGTAAAGTGATATTCTGTACTGTTTGTAACCAAACTGTTTTGTGAAGGAGAATTTGACTTGGAAAACAAATGCTGCAGAAGACCATGACAATTTATGAAGATACCACTCAAACAACATTAGAATTGGTCTATGGTTCTAAGACATTTGTAAAGTATGGAGAAGATTTTTTTTTTAAATTAGAAAAATGGGTTCCACATGAATTTTCAGAGTGAAGCATCTTACCGCCAGTATTTCACTTCTTGCCACACATGAAACAAATAATAATCGGATGAAGCACTACCAGATTTTAATCAATTAAAAATTCTTTATCTGGTTAAAAATTTAAAGAGGTCTTCAATGTTCAAAACTTCATTGACAACTTTATTTTGTTTGATTTCTTGGTTTAATGGCATATCAACCTTCAATGATTATATAAGCCAAAGCCACACCTGTAAATGAACAGTAGTAGTAGTATTTAACCCAATAGCTCGGACTTTATTTTGTAAAAGTCAAAATTGTCTTAACATGCAAACACAAATTAACAGTGTTTCAGAAAAATTGATAGCAAATTTTTGTAAACACCCTATAAGTTATTAGATTAGGAAATTATATCATTTGATATGTACAGGGTGTTACAGTAAAAACAATTATATATAATTTTGTCAACTTGACCAATTTGAATAACACACAATCTTATATAAAATGATTTTCTCTTTTATTTTATTATACAGGGTGTTTCAGAAAAAAATTATATCACTTTGTAATCTAATAAAATGACCAATTCTTATTCAAATCATCTCAAATTTTAACAGCATGTGTAGAAACAACTTAAAATTATGTTTAATGCTTTATTTTCCCTTTCAAAAATTCCATTCACTGGAAAAGAAAAGTCATTTAAACATTGAATTTTGAATTGTTTCTACACATGCTGTTAAAATGTGAGATCATATGAATTGGTTAGGTTATTATATTACAAAATAACATCAATTTTTCTGAAACAACGTGTACATCTCAAAATGATATAAAAAATTTTAAAACCCAGTATTTTAATGAATAAATATACATACTAATCATTTATTAACTAATTCTAAGAAAAATACTGAAAACTTTTGTATACACCTAATACTTTGAGAGAAATGTAAAGATATCTGACATAGCACAATGGTTGAAGGAGAAAAGGATTAGTGACTGATCTCTTGGGTAAACAAATTCTTCCAATAACAATTGGCCAGACAGTAAGCACTCTAAAAAGTTATTTTACTAATTACAAGCCATCATAGGGACCCAAACACAAAAGTTATTCACTGAGTCTAGATTAGCTGTGGCTCAAGGTCAGAAGTATGGGGCACTTAGTGCGAACAAACTCACTAAGAGTGGTCAGCTAATCTAGCTTCCAAACCATTACACCACATGAGAGACCAGCATACAGTATAAATATCAGTGTTATCTTTACAAAATAGCTAAACATGAATTTGCCACTATAACCTAGAGTATTTAAAAAAAATAAAAAAGTTCATAAAAAGACACAGACTCTCTGGTAAGGAAAAAGTTCCAGGTACAGCAGTCAGTAAAGACAGTCTTGCTGAGGCTTCTGGGATATGAAAGGACTCATCACTATTGATTTCCTTGAAAACAGTGCAACTGTAAACAGTGCTTCCTATTGCAAACTCCTTGGGCAAAATTCATTTTATTGAATGACCATATATATATATATATATATATATATATATATATATATATATATATATATATATATATATATATGCTAACATATTCCTCAGACTTTTATATAAAAAGTGAGTCAGCCTTTAGTTTAATGTTCTAGCTACTAACAAAAGGAGAACTTTATTCCAAAGCGGTAAGAATTTAACATTGTTACAAAATTAGATTCAGCTTGTATTCCTCACATCATTTCACCTGTTTAGGTCATTGTAACTAAAGCTTCTTGGCAGACAACCAAGAACTGGTGCTACCAAAAATAACCATAAATTGAAAGTAACATTGGTAATACTTGAGGAAACATGAACCAAATTGTGAAATTCAAGAGAAACATTTCAAAACTTAATTCATTTGACAATTTTACACTTACAAGATTTCATTGTTCTATGTTCAGATATTTATTTTTTTATAAATTAAAAAAAAAAAAATAAAAAAAAAAATAAAATAAAAACTATAATTTTTTTTTTAAATATACAAGGGGGAGTTAAAAGTTTTCCAATATATTGGTACATGCTAGTTTGCAGCACATATATCATCGAAGTAGTTCAAAGTGTGAAAGGTTCTAGTATTGGTTAGTAGTATTATGGTAGCTGGTGTGCCGACATGTTATGCATTGCTTCTCTCAGTGTGTGATTTGAAAGCCGCACAGATGTAATATAGTCCAATTCAAAAACTTATGCTTTAATCCTTCTAAATATGTAATTTGTATGTGTTTTTATCCATTGAATTATTGTTCACAGCATGTTAAAACAGTATTTTGCTACGAACAGACAGATGCAAAATATTAATTTTTTTTTTAAAACTAAATTTTACATGTTACTTTGTTTTGTAAAATTAATGGGGCCAATCTTTATCAATATTCTTGAAATTGGACACTTAATTAGAAGACACCTTAAACTACAGCGAGGATGTTGTTCTCTTCTCCGACTTTTGGAAACAAAAACCACTACCAACGAAAGTTGACACAAAGTTCCTTCAAAAAGTATTAGATAAGCAAAAAGGGAGCACTATATCATTAATAAAAGATAATCTCGGAATCATTTTGACATAATGTTGGAAATTGATAATATTTTAACGCCAGGCTTCTTAACAAACTTTCAATCTTGAAAAAAAAAAAAAAAAAAAAAAAAAAAAAAAAACGAACTTATGTGCTAGTGTTAAAACAAATAAAATTGTTCACCACACACTGGTTGGACAGGCTTTGTTTAAAAAGAATCATATAAAGAGGTATTCTATTTATTGTATGTAATACAACATAGCAAGTATTTAAAAGATATTTTCAAGTTCAAAGTGATGTTATTTACTTAAATTAATCCTATATATGTGTATACCTGCAGTATTAAAATGAAAATCTTAAATAATCTAATGGTAATTTGTACCTCTTATTCTCAAATTAATGGGTTACTGCATAGAGATACATACAATTTGAGTACAGAATCAGAAAGAACATACAATTTTACATAAGAATGCAAAGTTTTATCAAAATTGCTCCAAAAATAAAAGAAATGGTGAAGAAATTACTAAATTTGTTTTGAATTGGTCTGCAATTCTGCATTTCTTTTAGCAAAATCATGTCCACTTTTGTACCCCCAATTTCTGGGCTATAAATTCTCATAACTTTTAAACCAATAAGGATAATTTAAACAGTTTTGAAATCCATAGAGTTCTATATAACTAATGAGATTGAATAACCTCAAATAAAATAAATCAACTGGGAATGCTAAATTGATAGGTTGACTATAGATTATGTATGGTAGAGTAGAAATTAAACATAATGATAATTCTGAATCATGGAAAAAAAATAAAAGTAAATATACAGGGTTTGGCCTTTTGCTGACTTTGAACCTGGTCTATGATTGGTCAAAGCAATTCAGAAGAGGAATTAGACTTTAAAAAAAGGGTAGTTTTAGTTAGTTTTTTGGAGAAGGCATACATGTCTCCAAGATGGCTATTTCTCTCACATGTGATGTTCTTAGAAATATGGATATTAACCAACAGACACAGATGAAGAGGACCCAAGAAATCCCAAGAAAGCAGACTAGAAAAACTGAGAGAACCAGCCCAGATAAGTAAAATATAAGTAGTAAATGGCTATACAACACATGGTCCAGATTGTTTTATTTTGTTTTTTTGTGAATAGCTACTACTGTTGGTGACTAATGCAAACAATATTATTGTTATTCCTCTGACTATTCCATCATATCAAGAACTTTAACAGCATTTGCTTCTGGGCACAAAAGAGAAATTTCACAGTATTTGATAAAGAAAAATTAAACACGATTTAAATAGCATCTTCTAGAGTATAAAATAGAAAAATAAAATACATAAATAAAAGACCTTTTGGAAAACAGGCACCTACATGTCCCCTAACAACAATAAAATTATCTTATCAGTAACAAAAGGGATAAATATCAGTTAGCCAGCAATGATTTCAATTCAAACAAAACAGTTCTTTGTCAGCATATAAAGACAGAGATATGACATTTCATATGTCCTGTGACTTAAATTCCAATAAGAAAGAAATATATGGAAGGTTGCACCACATGACTACTCAGAATTGGATATTCAAAATCATAGTGTAGTCACTCATCTGAAGATCTTTGTCTTTAAAGTAAGTAAAAGTAAAGCGTTGGGGTGGCCTAAAGTCGGTATCAGCCAGACAGCGAGGGAGTCTATCCCCTTTTCACTAGCGCTAGACCAAGGAGATTGTTTTTTTAGCATATGGGGTAGTGCGCCACACCTACCATCACCTCCTTACTTTACCGCACAGATCCCTGTACTACTCATACGCTGAGTTGGCGAGGGCCAGTATCAACCAGGAACCTTGTGGTTCCCAGGCAGATGCTCTACCAACTGAGCTAAAGATGTCCTTTACTAAGCTTAGCTTAATTTTAGCTCAAGTCCAGAAGTATGGAGGCACCCAGTGAGAATTAAACTCACTAATAATAGTCTGCAAGCCTAGCTCAATAACTATTAAACCACAAAAGGTGTCCACTAAAACAAATCTTTAAAAAATAAACTAAAAATCAGTCATAGCTTTCACTTGGAACAAGGCCCATAATTATAAGGCAACTAGTAAGAGTTTAACTCACTACCCACAGTAATTGATCTGTGAGCCTTGATTGTTGACCATTACACAACAATAAGGTGGTCTTTAGTTTTGGGAGATGAAAGTTTTCTACTTTCCAGATGAATATGCAATGAGATTCAACTTGCAAACCACTGCTATCATGACTGGGTTATATGAACAAGTTTATGGACACTGGCTACTTAATCTACTTGATAAGAAAGAAGAAAAAATAAATGATGCTGTTTGTATCAACAAGAGATTCAGTGTTTTTCTACATCACTTGAAGGAGCCAGATAATTAATATTACATTTGATTATAATAGCAAAAACTAATTAACAGTTGTAGATCTGCCCAAGTTAGGCTACTGTTTTTTTTTTTCTCTCCTGCTGAGTCTTAGTCAAATGTACAGCTTTTCTACATTCACTTTTAAGGCTTCTCAAGACTCTTGTGACAATGCAATGGCAGTTGTAATACGATTGATAAACATAGAATACTTGTAAACAAACTAGTTTTACAAGTATTAAGTTTCAGATACAGAGATTTTACATATAACAAAAAAATAAAATAAAATAAAATCTTAAGGCAAATTAAATTGTAAGCTTTCCAATTAAGTCTTTTGCTAATTAAAAAAAGAACTTAGTCCCTATAAAAAAAATTTTTTAAAAAGATAAATAAATAAAATAGGAACATTCACATATGGATGGACACTTCTGTCTAAGATCAGTGTAGTATGTCTGCACACAGCCTAAAATACACCTTGTCAGCAGAATTTAAAATATGCTGAATGTATCCTCGGTAGAGGGAAAGACCCCAAACACACAAAGATGTCTTTAGAATGACACTAAACTGCATCTGATGGTGAGGCTCCAGTTCTGGAGATTGAGGGAAATTGGAGTTCAACTTCATTGCTATTATTCCCAGGTTCACTGCCCCGGAGTGGTAGTAACAGCTAGGGTTCTATCTACAGGTAAAATAGTTGTGTTTAACCTTATTCATATTTGATGCCATATAACTAATTTGTATTGAGAATACTTACTTGAAACTATGATTGTTTACTATGGATTATTTTTAGTTACTTGAAACCATGTAACTGTGCAAACAAATTATTATTATTAAATAGAAATAATTACTTGAAACCATACAACTGCATACAAATTATTTGTATTAGATAGGAATATTTTTATATCCTATAATTGTGTGCAAAACTCTTAAGCAACTACATAAAAAACTGTATATATAAACATACAATGAACAAGATTCCCTAACCTCTAAGCCTAAAATAACCCTAGACAGGTCTACATGCTATTAAAATCAATCACTGCCTAAAATCAACACTTATCTTGGATCAGATTTTAGTATTTGTACCAAACTGGTCATTAAATCAAAATTCGTATTTGCCTTGTGCCTAAAATAGACATGCATTTCCTATTGATGCCAAAGATCAGTGTTCAAGATCAGTTAAAAAGCTAGGATTTCAGATGCCGATTTTCTAGATCTAAGATCACTAATTAGGACTGAGCCTATTCTAGTAGTTTGTCAGCAGAGTTTAACAGGTTTAAATTCAGTTTTCCTTCTCCTCGACTGGTTGCCTAACCAAGGTTAAAGAGCCCAGTCTGCCCTACTATTTACCCAAAGCTGGAGGGAGAGTAGTTGGATTCATACTTTCCCAAAGGTATTAGCACTATTTGAACTTTAGCATCATCCAGGATTTGAACTCCTGGTCGACAAGTCCATTTCCCATGATTCTAACCATTACACCTCAGCCTCCAACTCCATAAGTTCTGCTTGCTCGCAATGGAAGCAAACAACTATTACTCTTGCCTATCATAGTAACTATCAAGAAAAAGTGTACTGTAAACTGTCTTTATCAGAAGTCTTTTTCTTTAAGTTTCCTAAATATTTTCAGTTAGAATCCAGTATATGTAATATCATTACAATGAGTTGATAGAAATAAAAGGTTAAAAGAATACTGATCATATTAGCACTGTCTCCATAATGCAATTTTGTGCACACATACAGAAACTAAGCATATATTATGAATTCTATAATCAAGTTTTGTGAAAAGTAAGACATTTCATGAATAAATCAAGAAGTCAGTCCTTAACACTCTGAGAAACTAAGTCAGCAGGAAGGAAGTGGCCACTTCTGATGGGACAACAGACAAATGCCAGCACAACAGAATGAAAAAGTGATGTATTCAAAAACTAAGGAACATTGTCAGCACAGACAAGAAAAGAGATAATTATTGCTTATCCAGAATTCCAGAGAACAATGAAATCGGAAGGGTGGGGACAGTCAAAGTTTGCACATAGAGCACTTTATGAATTAATTGGAAAATGAATAAATGATGAATTATTACGAATAGGTGAACATAAGTGGCTTTGATCTAAAAACAATAGAACAATAGCATAAAGTGGAGGATATTGTTTTATAATATAGATATTCAGACAATTGCTTAGTGTAAGATAAGCAAATGATACTAAGGTATGAATAGATTATCAAAAAAGCCAGCAGCTGGAAGAAAGAATTTAGTCTTGAAAAAAAAAAAAAAAAATAAATAATAATTCCTATTTTGCATTTTTGGCTGTTTGAAGCAAAATACTGTTTTAATTCACTATAAAAAATAATTCAATTAATAAAAACACATACAAATTCTATATTTAGAAAGATTACTTTATTTTCTTTCCAACCATATAAATATTTTTTAGATTGAACCAGAAATATGTGAGAAATTGTGAGTTGAACCGATTAAGGCCCGAATTTGTCAATTGCCACCAAAATCAGTGGAAGTGCTGGGAATGCTACACACATTACATGGTTTTAAGTAACTAATAATAATCCTTAGTAAACAATTACAGCTTCAAGTAACTATTCTTAATACAAATAGTTTAGTTATATGGCATCAAGTATTCCCTATCGAATATCAATAATTTTCAGATTTATTTGAGCCATAGTGGTAGTACCTTAACAGGTACTACCACTTCAGGTAAGAGTGGATCTGGTAATGAAGGGGTACTCCATACTCCCCAGAACTGGTGCCTCTCTATCAGATGCAGTTTAGTGTTATACCTAGGACAACCCCCCTTTTTTTTTTGGAAGGAGGGGATCTTACCCCTCTGCAGGAGGATACAATCAGCATATTCTAAGTCCTATAAAAGGAAAAGATTGAAGTACTGGGAACATACATACAAGTGAACGACTGTTATGGCATATATTTATTTAATAAATCCTCCCAGTGACATCTTATTACAAAAAGCAAATAATTCAGAAAACTAATAAAATAAAAAGCTCCAATACAGATTTATACAGAAGAATACAGACTACAGTTTTAAAAACTAAAAAAATATATTATAAGCAACAAAAATTTCCAAACTAAAACATCAATTTAAATCAATAAATTTTAGGTAGACAGGACATTTTATTTATTTTTTTTTTTTTAAGTTAATATTTTTCAATGAATAATGATAAAACATTCACAACATTATTCATTTTCATTTTATAAATTTGAATTTTTATCATTTCCTTACAGTATTCAAAATTGAAAAGAAAAAAAAGAAAAATGTTTAATGACATTTGCAATGTAGTTCAGCAAATTTGTAATAGGAAGAACATTTTTCTCATCATAGAACTACAAATAATGATATTGAAGACAATCTTCTTTAATCGTGCTTTTATTCTTTGAATTAAGATTTGTGTTTTTATATTTTAGAGAACTTTGAAAGAGCATTTTCACTATGTATTTACCAACCCCTCTGCATGAGCAGGATGTGACACAAGGTTAATTCTTTTAAGCAGAGTTTTGTTTTGTTTTGTGGCATATCAACCTCAGTGGGTCATTTAATGCCAATAAAGTTTTGAAATAAATTCATTTTTAATAAATACTCAATTTTTTTATAAACACATTTTTCTATTTAACCCATAGATGGGACCCTAACAGGTAATACCACTCCGAGTCAGAGTGGACCACAGAGCAATGGTGATGAAGGGGTGCTACACATTTTCCAGACATCCATAACTGGAACTTCACCATCAGATATAGTTTAACGTCATTCCCAAGACATGAAGACCCTCAGCCACCGCCTTCTAGCACATATATGATAAAAAGGGTTGGGGCTTGCTATAAGGGCAATAGGGTTGGGGCAATCATATAGGTGCTAGGGCTTGATGTAGCTAGCTAACTGACCGTCTAGACTAAGTAAGTGCTAAAGTGGGTTGTTGCATGTCATTGACTGCTCATCCACCAGGATTCCATCTTTAAGCATCATGGGTTGCCACCCACGGCTAACAGGTGGCCCCATTTAGGAGGTCTTACGCCTCTGCAGAGGTGCAGTCAGTGTATTCTAAAGCCCCAGCCACCAGGACTAAGCAGTGTCTGACAAGTTTAAATTTAGAGTTTTCCTTCTAGTCCAATTGCCATACCAAGATTAAAGAGACCAGTCTGCCCTACTATTTACCCATAGCTGGGGGGAGAATAGTTGGATGCTACCTTTCCCAATGGTTCTATGTGAAATGCAAACAGCTTCAGGTCATTGTGTCCATTTCCTATGACAATAACCATTACACCAACCGCCAAAAATGTTTACAGTATGAAAAGTTATTCCAAATAATTTTACAAAGAGATAATAGTAATGTTACAGTTCTTAAACATAAAAACAAGGTACTTCATGATATCATCAGTTCAATGGGGGTGGCCTGGTGACCCAGTAACTTTTAGGACAACAAAAAAAAAAACTTCACGTTCTAGCATCCAGTTGATGTTTCTTATCACACTAACATTTTAATGTAAAATTTAATGTATAAACATCAAAAAACAAAAAGGTTCCCCTCCCCTTTCACTTTGAGATTAAAATTTATTTATCAATACAATACTAGCAGATTAAGTGTCTCTTAAAATATACTGCTGGCTTTGTTCAAACATTTAGAGGCTAACTTTTCAGTAGATTTTTATTTTAGGAATTTTACAATGGAAAATATCTTCAAAATATTACAATGTTGTTTTTTTCAAGGTTTTTATATTTAAATAAAGAAGTTAGAAATCAAACTTGAATGAAAATATTCAATTAGCAGCCAAATAGCAACAATCACAACTAAATATTTTTTTAAATTCTATTTTTGAGTAAAACATTAACTTCCTTATTAAAAACAAAATTAATCATAACATAACACTGCAATTATATTTAAATAATACCATTGTAACTACCTGCCTACTATAATGAACTGGTCACCACCCTACAACCTGGTGTCTGGAAGTAGTACAGGATAAGCAAATAGGTAAAGTAGATGATATTGTCATTATCAGCTAGATAGCAAGGGAGTCTATCCTCTTTTCACTAGCGCTAGATCGGGGAGATCACTTTTGCATCTTAGGTAGAGTACCACACCTACCATCAGTTACCCACAGATCTAAGCTGTGCTACTCATGCATTGAATTGACAAGGTTCGGTATGAAACCCGAAACCTTGTGATTCTGAGGCAGATGCTCTATTGACCGAGCTAAACTGGCCCATCAAAAAAAAAAAAAAAAAAAAAAAAAATTCTTACCTTCTCATGTCTACTTCATACTTGAATTTTCATGTATTAAAAATTGTCAGATGAAGGAGAAAAAAAAATTACTTTCATTTGCACAGACAATTGTTTTTTTTTAATACCCAAAACTTTCAATAATGAAGTGAGAAGTTTCTTTTTTTTGTGTGTGTGTGTGTGTGTGTGTGTGTGTGCATGCAAGATATTTGCAGAGATGCTGATAGGTACATGTCCTGCGTCCCTGACGCATAAAAATCTAAAAGGATGCAGTAAATTCATATCCATACATCCCAGTGTTTTTCTTTTTTCTTCCTTCACCATTTCAAGCTAGCTGTAAATACATTTCAATATTTTCTTAGAAATGAATTACACAGGATAGGTTACAAGGTAGGAGTTAGACGGTTTTAGTTGTTTCACCAGATCATAAATAAAAACCCTACAATCTATTAAGAAACTTTAGTTGGGACCCATTCAAAGCAAATATATACATCCCAGGATACACTAAATCAACTATTAGCTGAATCTATAAAAATTCTAGTTAAATTAGTATATACAAATACAGTGATGCTGATAGCTTTTTGAAAGCTGTTGCTACTTTTATAATAAAAAAACCTCCCCCTTTAATTGTAATGTTTTAAAACTATAACTGTATTCTATATTAGTGTATAAACTGTATTCTAAATTATTTTTTGTCTAATAAGCTGAAAAAAGTCATAGGTTTCTTATTTGATAAATAATTTATTCATTAATGATAAAATTGGCCTACCAGCAAAAACTTACATTAACCATCTCTGTACAGACACTGGATGCCGTCTAAAGGACCTACCAAAAGCAATGGCTGATAGGATGTGTCACAAGAGTCAAGGGAATCCTTGCTGTCAGCACGCCTTGATGATTATTCTTTTATACATTGCTCATGATTACTCTTTCCTCTGTGTGTGTGTGGTGTGTGTGTACATGTGGGTTATCTCTTATCAAGATAAAGTGAGTTACACTTTTGTATATTTGTGTATATATGTATAAAATCTTTTTTTAGCAAATGTCTGAAATATTTTGCTCTACTGGAGCCAAACAAATTTTGACCCTTGTCCATAATGTCTGTACTCTTGCCAGTTTGCTGTTTTTGAGAATATTTTTTCTCTGTACTCCCTCCTTTCTCTATTTTTTGTGTCTGTCTGTGAAGCCCTTTTACATCCCAATAACCTTCAAACCAGCTCTAATATTATATCATGCCCACTTCATTTTATGAGACTTCACAAACAAATCACATGGTGATACTACTTTAAAAAAATAAATAAATAAATAAAAAATACATTTAAATATCTGAAAAATATGAATACGGAAAAAAAAGTATTATAACATGGTTTGAACTTGAACTAGAAATTTAGGTGTAATATCTCTCAGTTTGGTTTCCAATAGTGTGTCTTGGGCAGAGCCAATCCCCCTCCAGGTCTACTTTGAATTCAATGTTTTCCTTCTCCTAGACCAGTTGCCATACCAAGGTTTAAGAGCTCAGTCTGTTGAATGCATACTTTTCACAAGGGTATTAGCGTTATGTAAGCAGCCTCATTCCTACAATGATAACCATTACACCACAAGAGCCTCTATAGATGTAATAATATAGTAAAGTGAAGAGTGTCCTATTGTCAGTATCAGCCAAACAACAAGTCTATCCCCTTTTCACTAGAGATAGAACAGAGATTATTTTTACTAAATTGGAGTACCACACCTACTAGATGCTGCTTTACTGCATAGATCAGATTACCTAAGCTGTGCTAAGTTGGCAAGGGTCAGTACTGAACCAGGAAACTTGCGATTCCTAGGTGGATCTGCTACAGACTGGACTAAACAGACATCCTCTATATTGCTTCAAAATTTTATAAAAAATATTAAGGCAATCAAATTTAATACTAGAATGAATTGTAAAATATCAAGAAATTAAATCAGTCTTTCTCACAGAATAAGAGATTCTTTTAGAAATGTATTTGATAAGAAAAAAATAGTATTAAACTTAAGGAGGACAACAGGGTTTAACTTAAGGTATGGCTCAATTACAGAATTTCCAAACAGATCTCTGATCCAAAATTGAGAGAATGGTAATCAAATAATCATTCCTTTAGCAATGAATACATTCATGTTACTTGTAAAATCAAACAACTCAAAATGTACAAAATATCAACTTTCTTGTTTGAAAGTTCAAATCTCAGAATCTAATTTTTAAATTTTTATTTGA
The DNA here is from genome assembly GCA_023376005.1 of Doryteuthis pealeii. Lineage (NCBI taxonomy): Eukaryota > Metazoa > Mollusca > Cephalopoda > Myopsida > Loliginidae > Doryteuthis > Doryteuthis pealeii. The sequence goes on from CM042138.1 coordinate 94,897,504, forward strand.
CTGTCGATTACTCAAACAAAAAAAAAAACATACCAGAATGTAATATTGCGATAAAAAGCAACACTATCAGCAGGGCTTAGAATATGCTGGCTGTGTCCTCTGCAGAGGGGTAAGACCCTCTTGATGGTGTCTTGGGTATGAAACTAAAATGTATCAGGCTCCAGTTATGGAGAGTATAGAGTACCCCTTCATTGGCATTACTCCCAGATCCATTCTGATTTGGAGTGGTAGTATCTGCTAGGGTCCCATCTATGGAGCAAATAGATCTGTTTTAAAATTGTTTGCAATAGGACCACGTATAAAAAAAAATTTTAAATGTAAATATAAAACATAAAATGAACATGATTCCCTAACCTCTAGATATAAATTAATCTTAAATGGGTTGACATGCTGTTAAAAATCAATAAGAAAATAGCAATAAGTAGACAAAAAAAAAAATCATAAAGAGTTTACTTGAAGAAATCAGTCTTAACATCTTTAAGATTCTTAAATACATGTTCTAGCTAATTACACTGATAGGTATATTTAAAAATTAATTTTGTGTACACAAATCCTTTTAGATAACAACCAGTAAATTAAAAAAAACAAAGTGTAAGTATTCCCAATACTCAGACCTTTTGGATTTCTGAAAAACAATAAGAAAGGAATAATATAAATCATATTGGGCACCAACTTACTAACAGCACATGAGGACCTGAGTACTAAAGTAATAAATATATCTACATTGGACATGTGGTTGACGTGCCAGTAAAAGTGGATATATGTGTAATATATAAATGCAAATACTTATATAATGTTTATTTAATTATCTACTCTTTCCACCCAATGCATACACACATATATATATATATATATATATATATATATATATATATATATATATATATATATATATATATTATGCAAAATAAAATAAGACTAAACATAATTGGTTTGAACAGATTGCAATCCTCCCATGAACAAAAGAGAAAATTACATTTTTTTTTAAACTCAAAAGACTCAAATCAGTTGGGACTTTATGAAAACAGCCATTTGCATATGTCCATAACGTTTTAGATAGCTGTCAGAAACAGAAGATATAAATTGTTTTACAATACAAATCATCACTTATCAACATCAGTAGAAGGATATGGCTCAGCAGGTAATAATGATCAGAGATGCTGACAGGTACGAGTCCTGTATCCCTGACGCACAAAAATATAAAAGGATGCAGTAAAATCATATCCATGCGTCCCAATGTTTTTCTTTTTTCTTCCCTCACCATTTCAAGCTAACTGTAAATACATTTCAATAGTTTCTTAGAAATGAATTGTATAGGATAGGTTACAAGGTAAAAGTTAGACTGCTTTAGTTGTTTCCCCAGATCATAAAATCCCTACAGTCTATTAAGAAACTTTAGTTGGGACCCATCAAATTTCCCAGGGCTTTCAAAGCAAATATGTACATCCCAGCATGCACTAAATCAAAAAGCTATCAGCATCACTGAATGATTAACTATCAAGTCATTAATTGTTAAAATCTTAAGTTGTTTTTTTTTTAATCTTAAGCACTGTAAATATTAAGATTGTTAAATGAAAGGAGCTATTTTTTATCAATAGATTAATTATTACAGCATGTCAACCTGTCAAGGGTTATTTTATGCCTCGAGATTAGGGAATAGTTTTCATTGCATTTTTATATTTACATTTTCTTCACATGGTTATATAATATCAAGTATTTCTAATACAAATAAATTTTAAACAGATTATTTGACCCATAGATAGGACCCTAAAAGGTACTACCACTCCAGGACAGAGTGAACCTGAGAGTAATGGCAATGAAGAGGTACTGTAGCATTGTCGCTTACACCAGCATCTGGTTGGTTTGTAGATGCAGCTTCTTAGATAATCACTTGTGGCTGAACACAGAATCAGATGAAATCACCAAAACAGTAGAGAAAACATTCATTGGATGTAAAAAATAATTATATATATATATATATATATATATATATATATATATATATATATATATATATATAGGTGAGGTAAAAGGAAGAGTGAACAAAAATAATGACTCAAACAAGTCCAAGTAGGGGAGAAATAGTTAGTCCTTCTGACGCGAAGAACATCCTCAGTCTGACTTTATTCAAAGCAAAATATTACATTTGTATTTATAGAAGAGAAAGTGAGTTAGTGGTGTCGGATTTTACTCCAACCCTCCTATCTTCATATAATATATATATATATATATATAAGAAAAAAGAAGAAAAAAAAAAAAAAAAAAAAGAGATGTCTCCGATATCAAGTTTTAGCAAATATTCTATTTTCAGCAACAATGACACCAAGTTAACAGACTTGGGGTAGAGAGGGAGGCAGTGAATCATCCTAGCAGGGACCCTGGCTAGTCTGACTGCTTTGGCTAACTGTCCATCAGATGAAAATGTGTGTTGCTTTTATGTGGACTCAGTTTCTTTGTCTTGTTAGAATTGTTGAAGGCTCATTAATCATAAGTAAGTTCCACTTTATAGAGGTCAGCCAAGTTCATACTCCTTTGATGCTGACACCGGTCATATCTTTACAGTACTCCACACTTCCCAGATCTTCAAAACTGGAGCCTCACCATTGGATGCAGTTTAGTGTTGTAAACCTTAGACACCCCTTTTTGAAGAGGGAGGATCTTATCTGACTGCAGGGGATACAGTCAGCATATTCTAAGCTCCACTGACAGAGTTGCCATTGTTTTTCCCTCTCTCAATATTAAGCAAAGATTATACACAACATTCAATAACCAAACATTCATAGAGCACCATATTCATTATGAATCATTTTCTTTAAAACTTGGAATACAACAGCAATCAAGTATTTTTTTTTTAAATCAAAGAAAAATAAGAAATATTTGTATCATTCACAATGAAACAATTATCTAAAATTGAACTAAAAATCATCTTGCATAAACAATCAATGTAAATGATATGTTTGTATTGTTCAATATCTTAGTAAAACGTTATCTATACAATTGTAAAAAAATTGTTTTTTTTTTCATTTCAAAAATCATTTACTATTATTATACGGGCGCCTTATATAGGGTATAGAGACATGAATATCTATGATTATTAGAGAAAAAAGTGAAGAATGGTCATTTTGGAAGAATTTCACAAAATATTTGAGGGGGGGGTAAAAAGGTCAGTCGGAATTATCATTGCAGGTCAACATGAAAGTTAAAGAAACGGTTATCATTGTTAGAAATGGACTGGGTCACCAGAGTTCAAATCCTGAATGGGACTGTTTGCATTTCATATAGCACTAATACCCTTGGGAAAGGTCTGAATCCAACTATTCTCCTTCCAGCCATGGGTAAATAGTAGGGCAGACTGGCTCTTTAATCTTAGTATGGCAACTGGTCTAGAAGAAGGAAAACACTGAATTCAAACCATTACTTTGCTTTAAAAAAAAAAAAAAAAAATTTTAATTTTAAAAAAATAAATAAATAAAATAAAAATTTAGTGCTCATGGCAAAGGGAGAGGTTGGATAAATACAAATTCTAAATCTCTTAAAACTAAAGAAATTTAATCTTTCAAGTACAAAATATTTTCCTTTTTTGACATTCAAATTTACTGAGATTTTCCATGTTCAATTTTTAATCTGGATACATTAACCAGATTCAAACATTTTTTTCCTATTGCCTCATCAATATAAAGTGAATGAAAATATGCTGATAAAACATTTTTGGTATTAATTATGAAATATTTCAAAAAATAAAAATGAAAAAAAATATAAATCTAATAGAAACATCTCATGCACTGATGAAAACATATTTGGAGTAAAGTACACAGAGACCTTTCTCTTTATAAGAGAAAATAGATTTATCTAGGATTCTTTTTAGTTTTTCAATGTCTATTAGAAATACTATCAAAGTTCTGACAATATAAGATAAAAAATAAAATAAAATAAAAAGTTAAAATTTAAATTTTAAAAAAAAATAATAAAAAAGACCAAAAATTATTCAGTTTTAATTAATACAAATCATTTGCTTAAAAAAATAAAAATTAAAAAAAGAATTTATTTAAGAACATTCATGAATGAAATGTAATTAGTCAATACAATAAAATTTCTTTTATTAAATTAAAAAGAATGTCAAATTTTTACTTTCAGCAGTTAAGGAGATGGTCAAAAGGTGCTTACAAAACAATTTCCAAGGTGATTAATCTAAATTAACAACTTGTTTTTCTATAAATTATATCAAAATTAATCAATAGTATTTGAATTATTAAGGATTACAGGAAAATTGTTCTCTGCATTAGTTCTTCCTTTATTTCCAATCAAAAGATCTGACCTACTAGTGATGTATGTTTACCATCAGATTTTACAAGTATATAGATTTACTCAATCTTTGTGACAAAGAGAACCAATACTTTCACATGGCAAGGATACCTGCTATTAAGGAATGGTAAGAATTTTTATCTTGCAGGTCATTGTTAGTGAGCTTAGTCTTTTTGGACAGTTGAAATTTTTAAACAAAATTCTAAATTAAGCTACTGTCATTTATTATTTAGAGGCATTTGTGGCATAATGGTTATATTGCCACAAGAAATGAAACCCAGGTTACGGCAGTTTGCATTTAACAGTGCTAATACTCTTGAAAAAGCTATGAATACAATTATTCTCCCCCTAGCTACAGGTAAATAATAGGGCAAACTGAGCTGTTAACCTAGGTAAGGCAAAATCAGCACTGGTTAATGACATTTAAGGGAAAGTTGCTACCACTCTAAGCCATTGCAGATGTACATACTTCTATGTGCAAAATTCAGTCTCTGGACTGGTAAGATAGCATAATCCAGGGACCCCCCCCCCCGGCAACACCTGCCCTCTCATCTAAAAGTGGAAGGGATGGGTTTATTGCCCAGTGCCTGAGGCACCTCAAAAGAGGAATGCTGAAGAGATACACATAATTTTTACACTAGCCACTGCATGAGCTTCGATTTGTGCATGGCTCCCCACAATAATTGGATTTATGTTCATCTGACATGGTGTGAGGTCAGAAAATACTTCTGTGTGCAAGATCAATCACAATTACATACAAAGAGATAAGTACACACACAAGTTAACCAAACTCATCCTGAACACTATTTTTACTGTTGGATTTTACAGCATGTCAACCCTTGGGTTATTTTATGCTAAAGACATTTTGTTCGATTCATTCTTGTTGGGTATTCAATTTTATTTTTTTTAAATACTCATTTTTTTATCTATTTCATCCAAAGATGGGACCCTGAAAGGTACTGCCACTCTCAGTCAGAGTGAACCTAGGAGTAATAGTGACAAAAGGGTACTTCAAACTCCCAGATCTGGAGCCTCATCATCAGATGCAGTTTAATGTCATACCCTGGACACTCCTTTTAGGAGAGTGGTATTTACCCATCTGTTGGAGATGGGTCAGCATATTCTAAGCTTCACCAACACTGTGGAATACATTACAAAACTGATATACTTATTTTATCAATGACCTAAACAGTTAAAGTATTTTTGACAAATTATAAAATTTCATTAATATATATATATATATACAAAGAAAAAGTGGAAGTAAATATGACTATGTAATTTTAAAAAAAAATGGAAAAAAAAAAAAAACAAGTTTCATTTACAAGTGACATTTAATAAGCCGATGCTGCAGTGTTTCAGTTTGTTTAATAAACCTTCCTAAGGGTCTTTATTTGTTTAAAGAAAAACAATTGTTTTCACTAATAATTTCTTTGTCTTTAAACAAACGAAGGTTTGTTAAACAAACTGAAATACTGCAGTGTCAGCTTATTAAACATCACTCGTGAATGAAACTTGTGTTTTTTCATTTTTTATATAAAAAAATATATTTTAAATACAAATATCTATGGTTAATAGAAGAAAAATCAAGAAAGAGCAAAGATCACTTTGGAAGAATTTCAAGAAACATTTGAAGGGGGGGGGGGTAAAAATGTCAGTCAGAGTCATCATTACAGGTCAACATAAAAGTGTAAGATAAAAAAGTGTAGAGATCTTTTGACAAATTAATCAGCACTTCAATGATCTTTGGCAGACATTTTGTTTTGAAAGGTGTGCATCTAATGGCATTTTATAGCAAGTATACTACCAAAGAAGACTTTGAAAAGAAGACAGTGGTGAAATTTTGGTCCATAGAAACAACATAAAACTTTTAAAGAGATCAGACAAGTAGTAAATTCAATTGGTTTAAGATTGTTTGGTTGCTAAGGTTTGATTTTTATATATATGGCTGTATATATTTGGCAATACCAAAACTTTAAAATTTTGATACAAACTTTAACATTTATAGTTTTAAATGTGCATATTTAAAAGGTTTTTAAATTTGTGTTAAAAATTTGTGCCAACATTCCAAATTTAAAAAAAAAAAAAAAAAAAAAAAAAATGAATTAAGTTAGTTAGCAAATTTATACAACAAATTAATAGTATGGTTTAGAATAAATAAACCAACAAAACTGATTGATTTTAACACCATATCAACCTATCTGGGTTATTTTACACCTACCGGTTAGGGAATTGTATACTTTGTACATTCATAATTTTTTAGTTTCTTAAGAGCACATGGTTATATATTAATATTCCTATCTAATACAAATAATTTTTGAACAGATCTATTTGACCTATAGATGGGACCATAACAAGTACTATCACACCAGGTCCAAGTAGACCTAGAAGTAATGACAATGAAACAGTACTCCACACTCCCCAGAACTATAGCCTCACCATTAGATGCACCCTTTTTATTTTAAGCCCAACTAACAGGGTGATAAACAAACAAAAAGGTTTATGCACACTCTTAGGACATACTAGCTACCAGACTATCTTAATAAATTTTTTAAAAGTACACCACATGAAGATTTTTTTTTTTTTTTTTTTTTTTTTTTTTTTTTTTTACAAAAATAAAAAAATGTTTTTGTAACAGAAAATCATTTCATTTTAGTCACTACCAAGTCATCTTACCTACTTAATGACTTAATTTTTATAATTCAACCAAGGAATATATTTTATTAATAATATGGAAGTGAGTATCAATATTTACATTTTTACATTACAGGTTTTGTTTTTGTTTTTTTATTATTATTTGTTTATTATGCCTCCTTGAGTATCTCCCTTTTTTCTATCTTCTCACACAAATTCATAAAAAATATTTGCATAGAGCATATACAATATTAATACAATATCTATATATAGATTAAATCATGTTAAGTACTTCAGATAATTCTCAAAAATGCCCTCTAAGTTTTTGATCTAATTAAGCAATTTGTTCAAAAAAAATATATTATTACTCTATTAACAAAAGAATCTAGTAGGTTAAAACTTAGTTTTTGAAATCTGCCTTGATAGTTTAAGGAGAAATATAAATAAATGTCTACCATAATTGTCTTGGAAAAATAGTTTGAGGATATATTTAAAGTTTATATACTAATGTTATTGTTTGTTTGTTTTATTAATCATATTAACAGATTATCATTTTGGATTTTTAAAAAATCTTTCAACCCCTTGGACCCATAAGTCTAATATTTCAGGGGATCAGAGATCCTAACAGACATTTTTTTAAGGCTTAATATAATGACCTTTTTTTTGAGGGGGTAATTTTGGGAACTTAAGGATAGAATATGTGTGGGCCAAGAGGTGATGGCTTCAAAGGATTAAGGCTTTGTTGCATTTTTTTTCTATTTGCATACATATATAGTAGATGTTTTTCAAAGTGCAGAAAATTCAGATGTTATTCATTAAAATTGATCCAACATCAGAATTACAGAAGTCTTCAAGTGGCCATATTGAAAAACATACTCATTAATAAAGTTTATTTGAAGCAAAGGAATAAATTATGTTCATAAATTTATGCAGGATCACAGAAGAAATCTGCATATTTTTGAAAAATAAAGACAGCTGGAAAAAATAAGTAAATAAAAATAGTGCAAAGGGTCAGAAAATTCATATATACACTATGGAGGGAGGCACATATGGGTAGGGTGATAGAGTAAATAGATTTTTTTTTCATTTGACATTTGAAATGACATGAAAATGTGTGTGAGGTTTAAATATATGCTATGCATCTTGCAAGATTTTAGATCTACCAAAAAAAATAAAAATAAAAGATTTTTAAAAATTTTTAAAATAAAATACAAATGAACATTAAAAAATAAAAAAGGTTTTTAGTGAGATTAAGACAAAACTATTAGGGCGACAACAATATAACTCACAATACGTTTTTTGTTTTTTTTTTAAATGCCAGAAATACATTTTTGAAGTTAAGTGTTTTTTTCCAAAAGCAAGAGATTAAATAAGATAAGTGACTTTATTTATTTGTTGTAAAATAGTAAATAAGACTTTACTCTTAAAGTCTACATTGTATTTTGTAAAACGAAAAACTTTTTTTTTTGTTATTTTTAGAAAAAGAATTTGGTCTTTCCAGAAAACTCTTCAAAACAACAGTTTTTAAATAAGCTACAAAAAAAAAAAAAAATCATTAAGGAAATGTTACATATTGATGTATTGCCAAACTGAAAAAATATTATATAGCTTTGAAATTAGGAAAATATAAGAAAGAAAAAAATCTTGGATATAATAGCCTCATTTTGTGAGATATTTAATTCCTTAAATAAATGTTATGCAAACAATACGAGGCTGTCTAAATATATTTGGTAGCATAAAGGAAAAAAAATAGTGAAGAACCAAAAGTTAAATGGTTTATATTAAAGAGAGTCTATGAAAATTTTCAAAATTCTAAGAATCTTTTAAATCAGAGATCAGAGTTTGTGTCAAAATAGTGCCACAAAGTTAAACATCTATTTTGTAATTTGGTATCAAAACTGAATCACTCCCAAAAATAGTCAAGTGACTTAAATATTGCATTACTCATTTAGAGTAATAATATCTACATACATATATACATACAGACACATGCTGATAGGTACATGTCTCATGTTCCTGATGCATAAAAATGTAAAAGAATGCAGTAAAATCATATCCATGCGTCCCAATGTTTTGGGTTTTTTTCTTCCCCCACCATTTCGAGCTAACTGTACATACAATCCAATATTTTATTAGCTACAAATTACACGAGATGGGGGTATAAGGTAGGATTTAGACGACTTTCCCCCCAGTTCATAAATAAAAACCTTACAATTCATTAAAAAAATTCAGTTGGGAGTGAGAACCATCCAATTTTACGGGGACTCATTCAAATCAAATTCGTGCAACCCAGGATGCACTAAATTAAAAAAGCTATCGACATCACACACACAAAAAAAAAAAAAAAAAAAAAAAAAAGACAGTTGAAAATACGCTGAAAAATTGATTGCATGAAATTCTGAGTTGAGTTTTTTTTTTTATAACTTAAACTATTTTCTCTTCACTTTCACAATAATTTTGTTGGTTTTACTATATTTTTGTTCTTATCTAACACTTTAGATATTATCTAACAGTGAGTTTACTAATTTTAATCATACATACATACATACATACATACATACATATATAGGGCAGGATGTAAAATAAGTAGAGTACTGTTTTAAGTACTAGACTGATTGCCTAACCAAAGTTAAAGAACCCAGTCTGTCCCTACTATTTACTTATAGCTGTGCAAGGTAAAACACAAACAGCCTTGTCTAGAATTTGAACTCCAGTCACTAATTCCATTTACTACAATGACATTAAGCATGAATATATTGAAACTTTACTGCCAAATCAAGAGTAAAATTTAAAATTTGTTTTTATATATCTTAGAACATTACATTGCAATATTCCAACAAAATTTGTTCAGTTATAAAATAAAATGAAGAATATATTTTTTTTTTCATTGAGATTATTCTCTTAAGCATCCACTTGTAGGTTTTGAATTCATAATAATGACTAAAAAGCAGCTATTGGGGTTCCATCTCAGTAAGAGAACATACTGCTTCAATAAACACAGTAATAATACCAGCAGGCCAACACTTCAAAGACGTCTGCAAGAAGGAAATGAAGACATGCCACATCAACACCAACACATGGGAAGTTGGTGCAGAAAACTGAGCAGCCTAGCGCCTCCTTGTCAGACAGGGCACGAAAAGGAGTGAAAAAAGAGAAAAGAAGCCGCCACAGCAAAGAGTCAGAAGGAAGGAGAGACAACAACAACCCCAGGAAGCATCACTGTTTGTATGCAGTCACTGCACCAGAAATTGACATTCAAAACTTGGCCTGTTCAGCCACTCACACAGATGCAGTTAAGGGAAAAGAAGAAAAAAAAAATGGACACTACGCCATCATCTTTAACAGACGGAAGGATGCCAACAAGAAGGTTTATCTGAAAAGAAATCCATTAGTCTATTTTTGTTTAATGTTATCACAGAGAGATTAGCCATCTGTCAAAATTGGATCAGAGGATTAATTGAAAAAAAAAAAAAAAAAAAAAAAAAAGTTTTTAAAAAGAAGTTAAAAACAAAAAATGGTTAAAAAGAAATCAATTTTTTCAAAGGGTATAAACCAGATGTCCCCAACCTGTAGGCCAGATGTGTCCCTCAAGACCCATCTATGATGTTTTTTGCTGGGCCTCATAATTTCTCAGGTTAAGAGATAGGCAGTTAAATTCAGATAAAGACGACAATTGAGGATAAAAAACATATTCAGAAAGTAGCATTACAAGCATTTAGCTGAAAAACGCTGACATTTTTCAAATTTGCGACCTTAATCAGTTAAATTTGCAATTTCTCAAGTATTTCTTAACCAATCTTAAAAATATTTATATGGTTGGAAAGAGAATAGAATAATCTTTCTAAATATGTAATTTCTATCAGTTTTCATCAATTGAATTATTTTTTACAGCGAGTTAAAACCGTATTTTCGGTCGAACAGCTGAAAACAAAATATGACCGGTTTTTTTTTTAGGATAAATTTTACACACTGTTTTGTTTTTCAAAACCAAAGTGGCTAATCTTTATTAATATTCTTGAAATTTTGCACTCAATTAGAAGACACCTGGAAATACAAACGGGGGTCTTTTTTGTTTTGTTTCAAGGACCCGTAGAAATAAAAATATGAGAGGGCAGTTCAAGGCTATTTGTTTAAAAAATATAAGAAAAAAAAAAAAAAAAAAAAAAAAAAAAGCACTATGTCCGTAATATTAGAGAGTTTCAAAATTATTTTCGTATAAAATTTAAAGATTGCTATACCGTTCGGGATTTGCTCCGAAAGTTTGGATTTTGAAGAAAAAACTCGAATTTACGTGACTTTCGGATGTAAAAACACCCTGTCAACTGACGTCACAAATCGGACCTTATTGATTTAAAATCACAATTTCTCGTATATTTATGGTTCAATCCTAAAAAATATTTATATGGTTGGAAAGAGAATAAAATAATCTCTCTAAATATGTAATTTGTATGTGTTTTTATTAATTGAATAATTTTTTACAGTGAGTTAAAAACGTATTTTGCTTCAAACAACAGAAAATGCATGATAGGAATTTTTTTCCAAGAATACATTTTACACTCTATATTTCTTTGGAAAATCTAAGTGGCTAATCTTTATCAATATTCTTGAAATTCTGCACTCAATTAGAAGACACCTGGAAGTACAAACGGGGTCCTTTTTTTGTTTCTAGGACCCGTGGAAATAAAAATATGAGAGGGCAAAGTTCAAGGCTATTTGTTTAAAAAATATTAGAGAAGAAAAAAAAAAAAAAAAGCAATGTCCGTGATATTAGAAAGTTTCAGAATTATTTCGATATATAATTTGTAAAATATAAAGATTGCTAAACAGTTCGGAATTTGCTTCGAAAGTTTGTATTTTGGAAAAAAAAAAAAAACTCAAATTTATTTGTCCGACAGGCATACGGCTTATGCCTGTCTTCTCAGTTAGGCATTGTTTATGCACACAATAAAGTTTAAATTCGTCACTTATTTCTTGTCCAATTTTTAAAATATTTATATCATTGAAAATAAAATAACAATCTTTCTAAATATTCAACTTTTATGTGTTTTTAACAATAGAATTATTTTTTACGTCCATTTAAAATTTTGGAAAAAAAAATAACTTGAAATTACGAGAGATGTAAACAAAACACGGTCCACACTGACCATGTAAATAGGTAATCTATTTCTTTTATGTAATTCAACATATGCATTTAGAAATGTATTTTTAAATTCAAAGTGATGTTATATAATTAAATTAATATTATATATGTATTATATATGTGTATACATGCAGTATAAAAATGAAAATGTTGAATAATCTTGTGGTAAACTTTAAAAAAAAAAAAAAAAAATCTTGATATATCTACTTTTTATTCCCCAAATAATGGATTCTAGCATGGAGATACATAAAATCTAAGACCATAATCAGAAAGAACAGAATTTTACATAAGAATGCAAAGTTTTATCAAAATTGCTTCAAAAATAAAGAAATGGTGAAGAAATTACTGAATTTCTTGTTCTGAAATGGTCCATGAATTGACAGAATTTTTATCAAAATCATGTCCACTTTTTTACCCCAATTTCGGGGCTTTAAATTCTCATAACTTTTGAACCACTGAGGATATTTGTATAATTCAAACAGTTTTGAACTCCATTTACAAAGCTCTATATAAATAATGTGATTAAATAACAATAACCTCAAATAAAAAAAATCAACAGGGAATGCTACAGAAAGGTACAAAAATTGCAAACTTAATGGCGTTTGCAACAAGACTTATCAACTGATTTCTAATGAAGGTATTGGGAGCGACTGGATTAGATGTCTCGCTCAACACTATAAGTAACTTAGTCATGGAATTCAATTTAGGCACCAATATCGTATATTGGCGATTTACAACCTGGTACCAGGGGCAGATAATTTATCTCTAATTTTTCCAATACATCCAAGCAGCCTTACACCCAATTTTCAAAATTTTCTTTCGCCTTTTGATGTTGACTGAAGAAGAACTTTTACAACTGTAGATGGAACTCATTAATCTTCAGTATTCAGAAGATTTGAAGTCCAAATTTCTTCTTTGTCAAATCCTCAATTTCAATAATAACCAGATTTCCATATGTTCAATAACCTGTTAATAGTGATCCATGCTTTATCTATGCATGTGTTTCAGTAGATGAGATATTGCTACCGAGATACATGAACTAGTGAGCTGCTGTCTAGAACCAAGAAAAAGTCACTTTTATTAATGTATCATTTGCATTTAGTATACCTATCAAATGTTTCATTCTGACCCTAAAATATTTGATGAGTTTTACAAAAATGTGACCTTTTCTTAAATTGCTTAAAACCTATGACATAAATTTTATTTAAAATCAATAATTAAATGTAATATTAAAAATAGATTCTAAGTTGGAATAAATATCTAACAAAGAAAAGTTTTGTTTATAGATTAATATTCATAATCATCTTCCTTAAAAATTATTTATAGGAATGAATACATGCAAAAATAAGAATACAAGGATTGATGGTTTTTACTGCATGTCAATCTATCTAGGGTTATTTTATACCTAGAGATTAGGGAATTGCATTCATATTTGCATTTGTGTAGTTGTTACCTAAGACTTTTTTTTTGGGGGGGGGGGTACATGGTCATATCGAATATGAACAATTTATAATTTTTAAACAGAACTATTTGATCCATAGATGGGACCCTATCAGGTACTATCACTCTGGGTCAGAGTCGACCTGGGAGTATTCCACACTCCCGGACATCTTTTTAGGGAGTTATTACCCCACTGCATGGGATACAGGCAGTGTATTATAAGCCCCCACCAACAGGGGGGGGGAATGGATGGTGCTGTGGGATGTCCATGTGCAGATAGAACCCATAGGCAACTATAAAGAAACAAGTAAGTTTGCACATACCTCAGACAGTAGCATCAATCAAAATCTCCATCAGAAACGACTGCCAAGCCAAAACCGAGCGTGGCAGCAAAATACATGCACAACAAACAATATTGGTGGCGGCCTAATATAGGTATGAGCCAGACAGCGAAGGAGTCTATCCCCTTTTTAGTAGTATTAGACCAAGGAGATTATTCTAGAATCTGAGGTGAAGTGCCACACATACCATCAGCTCCTCACTTTACCACACAGATCTCTGTGCTGGTATCGAACCAGGAACCTTGCGATTCCTAGCCGGACACTACCGACGGAAACCAATAACCACACAAAAACAGTTTCCCCTGTGTCACCAGCACTTTGGAGACCTTACTTTTGGGATTACCCTCGTATTTTATCCAAATGACATCAAAAAGTGGTTTTATAAAAACACAAGCATAATCAATTGAGCATCTGTCTAGAATTGCTTACAGTATCTCTTTTTATTGTGTATCTCAAGATGACATTATTTGAAATACTACTATCAGTGAGAATGCCACACATACCATCAGCTCCTCACTTTACCACACAGATCTCTGTGCTGGTATCGAACCAGGAACCTTGCGATTCCTAGCCGGACACTACCGACGGAAACCAATAACCACACAAAAACAGTTTCCCCTGTCACCAGCACTTTGGAGACCTTACTTTTGGGATTACCCTCGTATTTTATCCAAATGACATCAAAAAGTGGTTTTATAAAAACACAAGCATAATCAATTGAGCATCTGTCTAGAATTGCTTACAGTATCTCTTTTTATTGTGTATCTCAAGATGACATTATTTGAAATACTACTATCAGTGAGAATGCTTCCAGTTCCCTTATGAGATTGACCTAACTTTTATAATAGATAAAAAAAAAATTAAACTAGGCTAGCTAAAGTACTTTTCAGTCCTCAAGAACTATCCCAATCTCCTTGAGAGAAACTTGGCTACCCCAGGGACATGTTCGATGCCAAGAAATATTAATGAAACATGAAGACATCAAGCAACTGAACATTGTACCATTAGGATAAAACGCATGGTTGGAATACTTGCCAATTAAAACAACTTGAAACCATGTCGCTAGCAAGATATACTGGACAATTTCTTTCCAAAAGATCAGAACAGATTATATCTGTAGTTGATTAGAGCACCTTTAATAGTTTGGCAATTTTATTTATTCATTCATCATGAGGAATTTCTGAAGTCATCCAAAACTTGGATTTCAATATGTTGTCATGTATGTAATTACCCAACCCCTACACCATGGGCAGGATGTGACACAAGGTCAACTTTTAAGTGGTTTGAATGGTTACCTAACCAAAGCAAAAGAACCCAGTCTACCCTACTATTTATCCATATCTGGTGAGGGAGAGGGGGATTCATACCTTTCCCAAGGGCACTAGCATGAAGTGAAATGCAAATAGCCTCACAGGATTTGAATTCAGGGTTCCTATAATAACCATTACATTAAGTGTGCCTCTAAGTTTTCCAGATCCAACTTGCTCTCGTAAGTACTGACTGAGAATAAAATTTTAATGCGACGAGACGTTCCAGTCTGACAACCGCAAAATATATATATATATATATATATATATACATACATACATACATACATACATAACACCAAGTTTGAATAGTGTTATAATGTTCCAACTTAGAGAATAAAGAAATTTCCAACCCAATTTCTAATAGCGTAAGGTTAGGATCTTTACTCACCATGATTATGGACAAGAAGCGAGTAAACTTTGGCAGATTGATTGAAGACTGCTGTAATATTGCTGCAGATGGAAAGACTGTCAGTGGACTTATGCAGTTGGGAAAGTGATTACCCTGGTTAATTTCAAATAATCCCTTACAAAATAATTTTTCATTTATTCATTTGCAATTAATTATATATGATTTAACATCAAATATAGTGGTCACTGAAGCTGTTTTTTAAGGGAGTTTTACTAAATGACTAAGACAAAAATTTTGCACTCAGAAAACCTAATAGGTGATATTTTTTTTTAATATTCTTAAATGTCCTATTTTCTATTTCCTTAAGAAATAACTATTGGCAACAGAAAGTAATTTTCAAAGATAATTGAATTTAACTTGTAATAAAAAAATTTCTTTTAAGTGTATTTAGTCAATATTATAATTTCAATCATATTCATCTTGGTTCAATCATCTTCCGTACACAGCTCAGATTATCAAAGATGCATCAAGATGCCTTCAAACCATACAAGAGAAAATTATCCAATTAGTAAAAATTACTCTTACAATTATCATCTGCAATCATAACTGAAGCTCTGGGAAATTTCATGAATATTAATCATCACCAGAGGCACTAATATATATATATTATTGTCTAAAGTTCCAAGATTAAGTACTTTCATTATTCCCTGAATCATTTAGACTATATCCTCATCTTTGAAATGTGAGACAAGCACTAGAAAAGCTGAACCTCCTAAAGCAAACCACAAAAGGATATTTGATTATTAAAATCTTCTAAAGAGAGACTAATATAATCCTGTTACTATAAAAGCAAGTATAAAGGGGTAATAAAGAATGCTAACTGTACTAAGTAAATGAACCATATTTTTCTTAAGATAAGTACAAAGTAACAATATTGAAATACTGGATGCAGAACATTGGTTAGAATTTTTTTTTAAAGTTTTTAAAATGTTTCTTTATACATACTGAAATTCCTGTTAATTTTTTTTTTAAGTGATTTTATTGAAATAAATATCCACACACAAGTTTCAATGCCTTACAAATTATTGAACGACAGACAATAACAAGCCTAAAACTTCTAAAATCCCCAATACCCACATCTAACAAAATTCAATTAGCTAATCCAGATACAAACATTTTTGTTTCCACAAATACAATAGGGACTTCTCTCAATAATTAAGAAAATTTAGAAAGATAAAAGAAAAACAAAAAAAGAAAAACAAAAAATAAAAAAAAAATCAATTTTCATTTTAGGAAGCTAATTAACTGCAAATAAACTGTAAAGGCTGCTTGTCTGATTGGTTAAAAATATAACCAATAATTTTTGTTCAGCTACTAAATATGTTTCATGTTCCATTCATGAAGAATCATTACTGCATAACATCATTACTGCAAAAGTACAATAAAGATTCTTGTAAATCAATCTTTTTTTTTTTTTTTAATTCACTTTTAATAATGTACCTAATTCTACAGAAAACAGTAATGAAAACATTAGATTATAGGCTGCCTTAAAACTTAAGTCCAACTGTTGTTTAAAATATAGTGAAATTTGTTCATAAATAGTTTTAAGTATCATATCTGGTCATATATTGCACACATGAACTCACTTCTAGAGGAAATAACTAATCATCATGGCATGCCGACAGTACAGATTCCCTTGACTCTCTTGCCATCCATTATCCATCACTCTTAATAATTCCTCTAGACTGCATCCAGTGTCTGCACAGAGTTGATGAATGTAAGTTTTTGCTGGTTGGCCAACACTGGTGTGTCCATTTGTAGGAGTTCATAGGAGATGGTAGGTAAGTGGCCATACAGCTGCTGTTTTGTAAAGTGTTGCTTCCAGGATTTGTTCAAAATAACATGCATCCATTATGTTGACATCGTTTTAAGTAAATGAGATATTGCTACAGTTATATGAACTGGTCTACTAATGCCATAGGCCTTCCATTTAATGGGGAGATGGCACAATCTTGATTAAGATACATGAACTCTGATAAAACAGACAATAACAATGATGGTGATAACACCAGGAATGACTTGGACCCACAGGACATAGACGCAGAAGTGTTGCCACTGGAGGCGTCCCCTCCACCCCTGCAAAGAAGTGCTCGTCAAAGGCAGTCACCCCCTCACTGTGATATGTGTGATCATGAGATCAGGGGGGGGGTCTTGTCAAGTTTTGCCTGAACTAAACTAAAGAAACATGGCCAACATTGACGGCAGATTTATAGAGTATTGTCTCATTTGTGGCATGAGTTGGGCGACACCTATGCAAATTATGCCCACGGATATCCACAGTATAAAAAAAACTCATTGTGTCATTTAGGCAGTGGTGATTTCGGTATGAGGAAAGATTGCAAGTGTGACGTGCACAACAGGCAAAGCGAATTGGTATTACCACAAACAATTACAGTTCACATAGAGACCAATGCATTTTGCTGCCTGCTCTAGGCTAAGCAGATGACTTCAATTCAAAAAAGTAATAATATACAGTAATCAAAGTTAAATACAATGGAATCTGATAAAGCCAAATGTTGGTCCCTATAAACAATTATTTCTTTTAAACTGATTTGCATAAAAAAGATAAAATATTATGTTCTGTTCTTGTACAATTTATTCTACTACACAGTAGACCAGACATTAGCTATTTATGAAGACTGTTAGTGTAACAGGACATGTGAATATTCTTAATCATAAGTTTTGGGCAAATACACATTTTTTTTAAAATTCTGTTTCTATCATTTTTTGTTAAAAAGTCAGCATTTTGAAGTTGACAGCTTTAATGAAAAATTTGTGTGAAAATTTATCATTGTAATTGTGGTGCAATCTTTAAACTAGCAGGACCTGTGGATATACCACAATATAATAATTTAATTATTACATGTTTACTTAAGAGCTATTGCTAAATAGTTCAATATGTAAAAAAAATTTAATCTCTCTGGCTCTTTTTTATTTCTGTACTTCTTTTCAACTTTTTCGTTATGTTCGTTTGAAAAAGATTAGCGTTATCACTTCAGCATGCTCATCCCCGCTCTCTATCTTTCCCCTACTTTCTTTCTTATATTTTTCTGTGTAGCTTTTCTTTTTTCTTCTTTCTTTTATAATCAAAACAGAATGGTTCCTTATTTAGCTGAGACGACGGCACTCATAGGAAATAAGAATTCGGCAGATAATCAGGATCTACATTTTTGCATTTCATCTTGGATGATTTTTAACCAGAGGGTGTTGCAAGATGATAACAGTTGGAAGATTAAGGAACAAGATTATTAATATATAGATGGCTTTCTAGCTTGGTAGATGTTAACCATACTCCTATGATTTCCAGAACTGTTCTGATTTTTTTGAATGAAAATATAATATATTTTGATGACTATTTTAGTAAAATCTTGGTGGGGATTGGTATAAAACCCAGAACCTTATGATTACTAGATGGATGCTCCACTGACTGAGCTAAACCAGTCCCTTGCTTCCTATATACACATGATAAACACACATATATATGTATATATAAATCCATATATTAGACACACACACATACACACTGAGTTCTCCAGACTTTTTATAACCAGATTTTAAGGTAACACCTTAAAAAAAAAATGCCTATTCTTTTAGGTAATCAGATGCAGTTTAGTATCATACCAAGAAAAACACTTTTGGGGGGGGAGGAGAAATCTTGACACACATACAGCAGGTGAAACAGTGTATTTTAAGCTCTACCAACAGGGCAACCACATGTTATGTACTACTCAGAGTACAGTGTATAATAATTCCTCATCTAAAAAAAAATTAAAAATAAAAAATAAAAAAATTATAAACAGAAGTAGGTTCTTTGAAAACACTTTTTAATCAGAGAAAGCAATGATAAAATATTAGTGAAAAGATAAGAAAAAGGGTAAAGTCAAGGTGAGATAATTCAAATAATACAATCATATAAATTTCTATATTGAAGAAATCTGAGTCAAATCTCAAAAGATAAGCTGCCCTGTTGCTAGAGGTTAGAATACGCTTGCAGAGGCATAAGATTACCCTTAAAAAAAAAAAAAAATTAAATTAAAGGGGGGGGGCTGTGTATGACACTAAACTGCATTTGGTGGTGAGGCTCCAGACCTGGAGAATGTAAAGTTGCAATTACTCCCAGGTCCATTCTGACCTGGAGTGGGCCTAACTCTTCAGGTCCTATCTATAGGTCAAATAGATCTGTTTAAAAATGATTTGTATTAGATAGGAATAATTGATATAACTGTTTGCAAACAAATTATTATTAAACAGAAACAGTTACTTGAAACCATATAATTGTGCATAAATTATTGATATTAGATAATTGTATGGTTTCAACTATTCTTGAGTGCAAAAGAAAACCTTAAGGAACAACTACACAAAAGAAATATAAATATAAATGTACAATGAACACACTTCCCTAACTTCTAAGCATGTTGATATACTGTTAAAACCAAAAATTAGGGAGTTGCTAACAATTTCTTACAACAGATTAATGAAACACAAGCACTAGAAGACCTGAGACATCTTAGTCTCTTTTTCTTACTTTATGGGGTCTATATACTGATAATCTACAAATATAGAAATACTTTTATTATATCACATCACAGGCATGCTATTTGAATTTTCAATTAAAATATAAATAAAAGATAAATAAATAGAATTCTTATAAAAATGTAATATCCACCTTTATATATTTCATACCCTGTTTTAATCATAATAGGACAGACTGCATTATTTAGTCTTTGGTTAGGCAATCAGTCTAAGAGATGGATAACTCAATTCCAACCAGCTTTACTCAAAAATAGACAATTTAAAATTATATAACTGTAGCAGAGATTGAACTCGCAACCTACTGATCACGGGTGGTGGGATTGCTGTCACCCCTGTTGGCTGAAATCATTCGACCGCTGAGAAGAATAAATGCTGAGGCGAGTTCTCTTGGGAGAACATCTTTTTCTGTGGAGAAATCCGGCTGGGCGACCAGACAAATTTCTGTTCTTGTTATAAGCTATTTCGGCTAACAGGGGTGACAACAATCCCACCACTCGCTATCAGGAGGTTGCGAGTTCAATCTCCACTACAATAACTATCCAGAATTAATTATTTTCTTTTAAAAACAATATCTATTTATAAATAGATCAATTTTTTTATCAGCACGTCAATCTGGCGAGTTATTTTATGCCAAAAGGTTAGGGAATCATGTACATTTACATTTTTTGTGTAGTTTCTTCACCCAAGCTCATTTTTTGATCTATTTAACCCATATGATGAGACCCTAACAGGTTCTACCACTCCAGGTCGACCTGGGAGTAATGGTGATGAAGAGGTACTCCACACTCCCCATAGCTTCAAAATTGGGAACTTCACCACTAGATACAGTATAACATTATACCCAGGACACTAAGACCCTCAATCACCACTTCCAGCAAATATATGATAAGAAGGGTTGGGATTTTCCATAAGGGCAATCATTGGCAATTCAGTCTCGAAAGACTATGATAAAAGTTTTTGTGTGCCCCTGAGGTTGCAGCGCCTCCTGTGACTATGAAGTCCTATGTTTGAGAAACATTCTCGACCACAGATTTTGCATTTGTATTTTGTCCCTGTAGATGATGATGTTCCGATGCTTTGTTGCCGTTGCTTTTTTATGGACCTCTTAGTTTCATGATGTTGTATCAGGGTGACTTCTGACATGTACAGTCCTCTATGGAGATTCTGCCGCCACCGAGGGCGGTAGGTTCTAAGGCTTGATGTGATCAGCTGATTGGTCGGAGGAGGCCTCTCCAACTGCCTGTCTAGTCAAAGTAAAGGGCCAAAGTGATGTTGCATATCAAGGACTGCTCAGCCATCAGGATGCCATCCTTAAGTACCATGGGTGACCACCCACACCCAACAGACTGCCCAATTGGGGGGAATTTTACCCCTCTGCAGAGGTGGAGTCCGCATATTCTACTGCCCCAACTGACAGGGCATCTCTTGTGAAACATAGAATTTAGGGATAATAGTGTTCTTTATCAAGCTTACTGGATAAAGGAGCCACTTTAAAACTAATTATTTTTTCTCTCTATTATTAAATTATGGTCTATTCTTACATTGTAAGTTTCTTAAAAAGATCTTTAGTTAAATTATTCAGTTTAAGGAGTGACATAAAAGCAAAAGCAAAAAAAGGCAATTTTAAAGGTTATTACCATCCTGACATTAAGTCGAATTCCCCAAATTTGTGATAAATAAAAATAGCATATCTATGTACTATGTATGTTATTGAATCTAAATTTGTGGATATTAAAAACTAAAAAGAAAAAATATGATACAACAAAAATATCTACTACAATACATTATAAACTTTATAGTGTATTAGAGTAGATATTTTTATAATAGGTATACCCAAAAATTTGGCTACTTTTCATTTTAAAAACGAATTAAAATTAATTAAATTAATTGTCTAAGTCAAAAAGTAGTAACATAATGAGTATAAGTAAAAAAAAAAATTAAAAAAAGCAAAATGATATTACACATGTAATTCATTTTTTATACATTTAAAATGATTTTTTCAGTCAATTTAGAGTATGGCCAAACGCTGTTTAAAGATGGCGTAAAATCCGTGTTTACAAAATAAATCTAACATTGAAAAAAAATTTACCAAAAATTATTCGATTTTAATTAAATTTTCAGTATTGATTTATCAATGAATGAATTTTATAATGCATCAGTTATTTTATTTCAAAACTTTAATTAGGTATTTCTGCTATAATAAATTAATATATAAAATTCATTTAAAATATGAGCAGTAGGTATCACCAATTTCCCTGTGAAATTTGCTTACCTTTTGATGAAAAGGTGTCAAATATTTTTTTCCTAAAATATATTAGGGGAAATATTTTTTTTACGAGGTCTACCTCCCTATTTTATTTTAGGAAATATGAAAAAATGAACCAACAAAAAATGATTTTTACTTTTTTTCTATAAAGATAAAAGTCTGAATAATCATATCAGAAGATTTTTATAAGTTTCTATGCAAGAGTTCTTTTAGTAAAAGAACCATGAATACAGAATTCTGCTAAAAAAAATATCACTAAAGAAACTGACCCTGTTGTAAAAAAAAAAAAAAAAATTAAAAAAATAGACTGTTTTCCTTTTTTTCAAGATAACGGTGAGTAATTTTTCCCCAATCAGATAATTTGATCTTTGAATTAACTGTTTTTCTTTGTAACAACTCTTTGTTCTTTATTGCAAGATTTTTTTTTTTAAAGTTCAAAAATATGTACCTTTCTTCCTTCAATATGGCCTGAACTGATTACGTGACATATTTTGGTGGTACCTAGAGCATCTTGATGTTAAGTTTAAAATATCATTATTTGGTTCTAAAAAATATTTTTTTAATAACTACTTAGTATCAATCAACCATATTTTTTGGTTGAAAACTGTATTGGAAATTTAGCCCCCCACCCCTAAAACGGAACAAATATTGATGTATTCTTTTTTTTTCTTTTATAAGATGATGGCCAATTAAATAATTATTGAAATGAGTAAAAAAAAAATTTTTTTTTTTTTTTTTAATTATTTTTTTAGTTTTTATTTTCATTTTATTTTCCGATTTTCAGTACTTATTAAATTTTTTCTTCTATTCACGCCTTCGATCTTGTCTTTTTATTTATGCAGAAAAAAGAATCAATCACATAACCCCACGGATATTTTGGGCCCAAAAATAAAGGGGGGCCAAAGTTAAGTGACCTGAAAAAAATCAGAAAGTTTTGAAATAAAATAACTAATGCCTTATTAAAATTCATTCATTGCTAAATCAACACAGAAAATTTCATTAAAATCGGATAATTCCCAGAGTTTTGGTAATTTTTTTTTCAAACGGGGTTAAAATTGTTTTGTAAAAACATGGATTTTTTGACAAATTGGGTATACCTATTTTATAATATAAAGTATTACGAAAAATATATTTTAGGACTGGGAAAAACAAGTGAATTTAATATTTTTCTAAACAACTGTCTGTACTAGTGATACCCAAAATGAGACTAAATTGCATTTTTGACAAAATGACTTTAGCCCCACCTAGGGAAAATAATTTACCAAAAATCAGGGAATTATCAGTTTTTAATGAAATTTTCAGTGTTTATGTATCAATGAATGATCTTTATAATGCATTACTTATTTTATTTCAAAACTTTCTCATTTTTTTCAGGTCATTTTTTAACCCCCCCCCCCTATGTTGGGGGCGTAACTTTCCGTTTTCTAATTACAGTAAATAAAGAGATAAACGACCGAAGTTATGAATAGAAACAAAAAAAAAAAAAATTTTACGGTGGCTTTTCTATGAGAAAATAAGTACCGAAAATCGAAAAATAAAATGTAAAAAAATAATAAATAATTAATTTTTTGGAGATTTCTTTTTTACTCATTTTGATAATTATTTAATTGGCTATTATTTTATAAAAGAAAAAATTATACATCGATATTTTTTCTGCTTAAATAAGGAGGGGGGTACATTTTCAATAGAGTTTTTCTTCAAAATGTATACTTTTTTAAAAAAAAATAAGGTTTGCATTAAGTAGATATTTATTTCTAGAATCTAAAAAATATAACATTTTAAACTTATCAGGCTTTTCACATTTTAAATGAATTTTATTAGGTACCACCAATTTTACCCGGTGAAATTTAACCCCCCCCCCTATATTCAACACTATGAAACTTGCAGAAAAATTAATATTTTCTTGAAATTAAATAAACTCCTGATGATTTTTTTTTTTAATTTTCAGCTTACTGAAATAATGAAAATTATGATTGAAAAACAATGTTTTCATTTTTGCACTGTTAAATCAACTGAAATTTAACGTAGCTAAAAACAAGTTACGGTAAGAGGTTTTTTAAAAAATACTATGAAAAATCAATTATCTGATTTTCACAAAAATTTCTATAAATGTTTACCATTGGATGTAAATACATCTGAAATAGTTTTTTTTCTAAAATATATTAGGGGAAATGTTTTTTTACGAGGTCTATCAACCACCCACCCACCCACCCCTATTTTATTTTATGAGATAAAAAAATGACGCGTCAGAAAAACGTTGTACTTTTTTTTCTATAAAGATAAGAGTCTAAATAACTATATCAATGAAATTGTATGAATGTACGAGCTGTAGTTTTTTTTTAGGAAAAATTAATGAAATCGGAAATAAAAAGTGCAAAAAAAATGTCATAATATTGATATTTGAAAACTTTTTTTTGCTTTTGTAATTTCAATCTTTTATGTGCTTAAATATTTTTTATTTTCTGCGTGAAATAAATTAAATATTTCTTTTTTCTGCGTCAAAAAATCGAATTTTTCACAAATATTTAAAAATATGAATTTTAGAATTCAGGTGAACTAAAATTTGGTCCGATCCGAGCTCGATTAATATTTTTAAAAGAATTTGTAATTTTCATTGTTGAATAGTAATGTGTTATTCTTAGAATATACGGAAGAACAAAACTGACATATTTGTTTTGTTTTTATACAAAGAGACGAGACGCTTCTCAGTAACCAAAGTTTGTTTTTCTTAGCTAGAAAAGATTATTTTATTTAACTTTTTCAACCAATTAGAATAAAAAGTAAGTATATATTGATTATTTTATCAGTTTTTCTTAGAAAAAAATATTCAAATTTTCATTTTATTTTCGATTTTAAAAATTAATACTAAAACCGAAGACATTTTTTTAATTTTAATATTAAATTTTTTAAAGATTTTATTCATTTTAATAGTAAATTTTGGCTAAAAAAGTATATCCGTTACACCCAACCGTACTTAGATGCATAACCGTAAGAGGGTAATAATATGTATTTTTTTCTGTCTAAATTGTGGCTTGAAAATTAGCCTTTCGCATGTAATACGGATAGGTTTGTTCATTTTTTAAGATAACGATGTAATTTTTCCCAATCGGATAATTTGATCTTTGAATTAACTATTTTTCTTTGTAACAGCCCTGTACGATCTTTAATTGTTTTTTTACGAGGTTTTTGATAAACAAAGTTCGGAAATATTTATTTCCGTTTTATTCAAGATGGCCTAAACTGATCAATTGGTGGTCCCTAAATTTTATATATTAATTTTTCATAGCAAAAAATACTAAATTAAAGTTTTGAAATAAAATAACTGATGCATTATAAAATTCATTAATTGATAAATCAATACTGAAAATTTCATTAAAATCGGATTTTTGGTAAATTTTTTTTTCCATCCCAAATGTTATTTTAAAATTGTAAACAAGCGCCTAAAACCATTGAAAAAGAGGCAGAATGGCGGATCGCGTCGAAATTGACCAAAACAAATTGTTTTAAATCTATTAAAAATAAACTGCATATGTAATGATATTTTTCTTTGTTTAATGATTGTCATTATGTTACTACTTATCGATTTAGACAAAAGTTTGACCTTAAATAATAGATTTAATTAATTTTTAATTAGTTTTTAAAAAGCTAGCAGCCGACAATTTTGGGAATCTCTAGTCTGTACGGAGTTCAAAAGATGTAAAGAGGTGAGAGTTCTAGAATTAAATGCTTTTTTTTCCTTTTTGGTTTGTAAGTATTTTATTAAAGCAACAACTGATAATCAAGAAAATAACTTTCAATTTCAAAATAATTAATGACGCAATTTTTAAATACAAAGATACATAAAAGGTATCCACAAATTGAAGGAATGAAGTAAATACAGAACAAAAATAAAAATTGTACTTTTGTGTGTGTGTGTGTGTAAGTGTGTGTGTGTGTGTGCGTTTCAAAGAGCAAATATTTAACAATGATATAAAAAAAAAAAAAAACTTTTTCAAAGAATGGAGAACCATAGCAATGTAATCATTAAGTGAACTTTGCGCAAACTGAAACAAAATATGAGGCACCCAGTAAGAAACAACCTCACTGTCGTTTGCTTGCTAGCCTAGCTCACTAACCATTACACCACACGAAATGTAGTGGCTGCGTCTACAATGTTGTCTTTCCGTTGTGTAATGGTTAGCAAGTAAGTCTTGCAGATACAATAATACTGAAATGCGAGTTCGATCCTCGCTGGATGCCCCACACTTGCGACAGTGTCACATCCTATCCGTAACGAACAGGTTGGGTAGGTATTCACTAAATACCCACTTCCAACACAATACAGTGTAGAGTGAAGGCATTCAACTATTGTTTGTTTGCTTAGCCATCATAATTTGATAA
Source organism: Doryteuthis pealeii (assembly GCA_023376005.1). Taxonomy (NCBI): domain Eukaryota; kingdom Metazoa; phylum Mollusca; class Cephalopoda; order Myopsida; family Loliginidae; genus Doryteuthis; species Doryteuthis pealeii. Next base: position 94,924,256 of record CM042138.1, read on the forward strand.
ATTTGCTAAGGCTTTTTTTTTTTTTTTTTTTTTAAAACATCGTTAAGTTTGGTCCTAAAGTTTATATAAAAAAATATTTAAAAAGAAAGAAAGAAAGAGAAAGTACGCCATTATGTGTCAGGTACCGTTTGATTTTTTTTTTTAATAAAAAATAAATTTGAACAAAATTAAATAACCCAAGATTAAGGCATGACAAGTATTGTTTTTAATTTATTTATTTTTAGGTGATGCAAGTAAACACCGAGCCGGTCCACCATTTTTTAGCAACATATCGCGCATTGGAGTAAAGTAGCTTCAATTTTTATTTTTTTAATTAAAATTCCTAACCTTATATCAAAATTATTCAGGTTTTTCCTTTATCCGTAAAATTGGATTGCTGTTCTGTTATCTACTCCCCAAAAATGAAAATGCCGGCTCGGTGGCTTGCACGATCGTAAACTTTCACGTCATATTTTCCCCTGGACCTCATTTGGTGACTCCATAAAATGACTCGTGGCATTCAATGACTTTTTTTCTAATACTACTTTCAAACCATGTATTCCAAATAGTAACGCCGTTCACTTAATAATAAAAAAAAACACACATTCTAAAATTTAAGAAAATAATTAGAGCTTTTAAAAAAATCCCACAAACATGTATTTAGTTTTTAATCAAACAAAAAAAATATACAGTACAACACTCCTTTGACATAAGCAATATTAAATAAAAACAAAAAATTAACTTATAGTGTAAGTTTTTTTGTTTTTTTAAACACCCAACTAAAAAGTTTTAATTCTTTCACTTCTAAAATATAGTCTGAATAACTGAATAATAGCTCATCAGAGACATAAAAATGTTGACTATCTATTGAATAGATTTAGTCAACATTTTTATGTCTCGGATGGGCTATTTAAACAATTACCAAAAATAAACATTCATAAGTTATTTATTCAGTTTATTAATTCACGATATACATGAAATATACTACTTACTGGCCAACTAGTAGCAACAAATTAAGTACCTGTACTTACTACTAACACGTGTATTATTACGGCTATTATCGTCACTAAAAACATTTTAAGTAATTGGAATGACCACCTTAGGCATTTATTAAATAAAATACAATTATAAATGCTACTATCTAAAAAAATATTTTCAAGTATTACAAGACGAGAAAAACGTGAAAAATGCTTTATATAAAAAGAGAAATTCAATCAATTTAAGGACAAGTTATTTTTGTAGAATTGGCAACAAAAATCAAATGTTTTCAATTGCATCGTTTATTTTATGTCATGAATATTTTAAGCCTTAAGCACTTAAAATAAATAAATAACATACATTTCCCTTTATTCAAATGAATACGATTATATGAATAATGCTAAAAATTTATCATTAAATCTGTCTTTCGTTAAGATTATCTATTTACTTTCTTTATCCTTGTGTTTCTTGGAAAAATTTCAATATGACATTTTCAGTGAAATATATATATATATATATATATATATATATATATATATATATATATACACACACACACACACCAATCGAGTGGAAAAATTTCAAGTTTTATTTCGGTCTGGTCTGTCTTTTGGATGAAAATAATGACGCGAAATAAACTTTTTTTTTTCACAGCAGTAAATTGTAAAAAAACAAATTCTCTTTAATGCAAAAATGTAAATTAATGATTTAAATTTTTTGCGGTACGTTTTGCTACTAAAAGTTATATATTATAAAATTAAAAATTACTATGTCCTCTCTAAAGGTATGAAAATAGTAATACAATGCAAAAAAAAAAGTTAATTTTATTGGGGGAAAAAAAAAAAAAAAAAAAAAAAAAAAAAAAATCAAATTAAAAAAAAAAAATGTTATTTTAAATTAAAATTTAATTATGTTGCAAAGAGCTCAAATATTTTATTACCATGTAATGCATTTAAAAAGGATTGTGATCAGAAATTAAATTGTTGAATTTGAGAACTCGTTAAAATTAAATATGATTTTCACATTAAATTGATTTTTTTTTTATCAGAAATAAATTGTTTACATATTTTCTAGTATGTAACTAAATTCAAATGATAAACCTGAAAAGTTGATAGAAATGTGTGAAAAATAATGAATTAAATTATAATATTTTTCAAATGAACAGACAAAAAAAAGCTATAAGGTTCGTTCTTAATCAAATTCAATAAATAAAATTTTAAATCCGAGATTCTTATTTTTTCTTTAAACAATTCAATACAATCAATAATCAATTATATTGAAGGTAAGGAGTGATTTAATTCAAAATTAAGCTCGTTACCACAAACCTATGCCATCCGTTTGTATTAGACTAAAAGCAACACTATTTTTCTAAAACTATGAATAATTATATGATGTTAGAGTATTGGACTGAAAGCAGTGTAAAAAATATTAGATTCCCTCCGAAATGCTGTCGATGAGGTTAGTGCATGCTCATAATCAGTCTTATTTGTGTGTACGAGACCAATATTTAGATAAAAATACAAAAATCAAATTAAAAAATAAAAGTTAATTATGTAAGTAAACTATACTAAAACAGAAACATGTAGTTTTTTTAAATATAAATAACACGGAAGCAAATATAATTTAACCAAAAAAATTAGCAACCGGGACAAATGTAGCTAGTCTTGTCCGTATATATTTCCTCTTGTAAGTCTATTAGTATCAACTTTCTTAGACTTTAAACCGAAGCCCATTTTATGAATAAATAAACTGTTACTTTTATTATTTTAATTTCAAATTGACAAATTTCAGAATCCAAACAATTTAAAATATATATATATATATTATCATTATATATTCCAGAACCTAATGTTAGTTTCGTCGATCTAAGGAGTATCATTCACAATAAAATGGTTTTAAAAATACGAACTTATAAATATCAAATAGAAAATACAAAGTCCAAGATTTTTTCCCTCTTAAATTCATTGGTAAAAAAAGCAAAGAAGAAAAGAGCAAGTAAAGGACATTTGATACACTACACGTGTCAAATGTGAAAAAATCCTAAGTAAAGCATGACAAGAGTGAAAAATCATTACAAACGAACGAATATACTTACTGCTACTAAGATTATCTAAAAAATGTACTAGAAAATGAAACACGAAAATTATATACCTTATTTATTTGTCGGCAACAACAGCATTATCCATATTGCTGTCGGCTTGGATCACTGTTCTGCTAAGGAAGCCAATAATAAAATGATTGAAAGTCATGCTTAGTGGTTCGAATCTAGTCTTTGGCTTCAGTCTGCTTTTTGTTTTTCTTTTTTGCTTTTTTTTTTTAATGCTACAACTCAGTTAACTGTAAATATAAGGCGAGCATATTTATGTTAAAATAGCTCATGAACTTGAAGACGATACCGAAAAATGAATGTTTGTGTTGTGAACCACTAACACGAAAATAAGTCTCTTTAAAAATAATAAAGGCCAACTACGGATGTACAATGGAGTAATAAACAAAATACGTTTAGATTTTTATCTTCAAACCTTCGTATTGGCTTTAATCAATTTAAGACCGGCGTAGTTTTAAGCATTTAAAACAGAAGCAAGAATTAACTAAAATCGTTTTATCATTCATACATTTATCGACAATAGTAATAATTTGATTTTCAATGTAGCGTTCGTTCTATTTAGATACTCAATTGGTTAAATTTGTTTTTAAAAGTAATTTGAATAAAGTCTTTTTATCACACCTGTATTATATCAAACTACTACGATTATCGAATGTCAGTTATTTGTTGTTCTCCAATATAAAACTGGAAACTACAATTATTGGTTTCAAGTAACTGTCAAGCCAAAATAAATTAGTTAAGGAAAAAAACAGAAATACACAAATATTTACTTCTTTTGGCTATCCATAAAATATGCATGTTACTAGCAATCAACTGTTAGTCGTTGGTATTAGTTTTCAATTATTTATTTACAAAAAGAACAACGACTATTTTCATTAAATCATTCATTGATAATTATTGACATCTGTATGTATAGGTAAGTTTTTCGTTATATTTTAATGCAACTGCATTTTAAGACGTTACTATTAAAATACAATATTTGTACGTTACAGCAACAACACGCTTTAGAAGTAAACATCTATCCACGTCGACACTGTGGATTTTACAAGTCTACAAGTTGTCTAAAACTTGTATAAAATCTGCAGTACTGACGGGGTTTTGAAATAAAATATTTTTAAAAGATTTGTTAGTTTAGTTTAGAATAAATTTTAAGATATATAGTCGTAAGTCTAACAAATTCATTAAGCATCTTAAAAATTCGATGTTGTCACAAATGTCAAAACATTTGAAAGGTTTCAGTTTCATAAAGTTAAACGAGTGCAATGAAGTAGTTATTTATTTACTAGGTATTGATTATGTTGTGGCACAAGGCCAGATGTATGGGGCACCCAGTGAGACTAGAACTCATTCGTAATGGTTTGCTTGCAAACCATTAAACAACGAAGTGGTTTAAGTAACAGAATAAGCATCAGCGTTTTGTTAGTAAACAAAAAACGTGTTGCTTAAATGTCACAGTTGATAGATTTTGACAGCAAAAAAAAAGCAGTTGCGATCATTATTTGTCCCGTCTCATACTACGACAAGTCAATATTTGTGTTGTTTCACATCTCAATTTTTGACAATTTCTCACCACCCCCCCCCCCGATTATTAAAGAATATTAAAATATACATAAAAATATGAAATTCAGCAAAAAATTAAGATAAAATCTTATTCACATTCACCGACATTCATCTAAATATTTGCAACGTTAATGTCAATGAAAATTGTCTTGGTTAAAGAATTTTTAAAGTTATTTTTTCACGTGATCCTTGTGCAGTTTTTTGTTTGGGTGATATAGCACCATCTCAGCAATCTTAATAAAATGTGTTAAAAATTGAAAAAAAAATATATTTTTGAAATGTTATGATTTGTATTTGTAAATAACTAAAACATTTGAATTTGGGTACTTATTTAGAATAGTACACTGGAAAAAAAAGTGGTTTTGGTGGTTTTTTTAATAAGATAGAAATGTACTTATATTTACAATCCAAATAAGAATAAGTTCCATTCATTGTTTTCTTTTTTAACTTTTTATGCACTAAAAAAAAATAAAAAATCGTCCAGTCTTAAAAAGCGGCCATGTTGATTTTTAAAACAATCCCCCACCCCACATCCAGAGAGTGGTAATTTTTTTTATTAGTTTAAAACAAATTAATTAGGGTTAGGGTTGATTACCAAATTTATGCACCCCCCCATCACTTTCCTGAGATCATGTTTAAGTAGGGTGAATGGTTAGATCAATATGGCTGTCTATTAAGATTGGACGTTGTTTATTTATTTTATTTGTTTATTTATTTTTTAATTTAATAAAAATACAACGACTGAAACTTATTCTTATCTGGATTAAGTACTACACTTCTTTCTTATATTCTTTTAACGCTGCCGCAGCAATTTTCTCCAGTGCGCTATACTAAATAAGCACCTGAAATTAAGTGAGGGTCAATTGAAAAAAGGAGGGTTTATTTAAGGTTGTAATTTTAATATTACTCCCGAAAACAAAAAGGTAAATTACAATATGGTAATTAAAAGAATTTCCGATTCTAAAAGATTTGTTAAATTATGGACCATTTCGTCTAATTCTTTAACGGTAAATTTCCAATGATTGTTCTTGATAGTCTCAGCACAAACCTCATTCATTAAGCACTTCATAATATCTGACTTTTGACCAAAGTTGGTGGAGTCCAGTTGATTGTTTAAATGGTTAACTATTCTTTCGGGGAAAAAAATCTCCCAAATTCTGTTAATCGCTTCTGAGTTTCTTATCCATTATTTTGCATTTAAACTAGCCGCCCAAGTCTATAGACCCGATTATAAGAGAAGTGATTGCCTCAATCAGTAGGATGGTAGCCCTCAACCCGTAAAAGTTAACCATATCTCATCCCAATATTCTATGACACTATCACTACCGCTTTTGCGGTAGTAATGGTGAGGTAACTTGTCCTCACTGACAACCTAGTTGTTTATTCGGAAAGCAAGCAGGTAGCCAGTCCCCTCCCCTTGTTAATACTTGGTCAGAAAACTAAGGTGGCAGGAGTTCTGTTAAAGTAGATATGGTAACCTGTCCTACCAGAGTTATTACAACGTCAGTCTATAAGACGCACACACACATCACTAAACCGGTTACAAACAATGAAAAAATAAATAAATAAATAATGAAGTACTTTATTACATGTTTCAGATCCTATCTGCAAAATTGAATTTTTTTTTAAAGAAAAAAAAAAATCAAATAAATGTTTACAAAATTATTTTTAATTAAGTGAACTTCTTTTAGCTTTTAAATTCATTTTCACTTTATATTACTAAAGAATACGGTTATTTTTTTTTGTTGTTGTTTTTGTTTGTTTGTTTATATTTGGGGGGGGTGTTTTGTTTAGATGGTCTTTAAATGGATCAAAGAAAATAAAAAAGTCCAGACAAACTTGAAAAAAAAACAAACATCTTTAAATTAAATTATTAACCCAAAAAAGAACAGTTCACATAAAAAGTGTTGCGTTCACTCACATGTACAAACATACCACCGGCCCCATGTTTAATGCCATGTAAAAGATAATCTCCTGAAATCAACATCACAAATCACAAAAACGTCCCTTACCCCTTAAGATAACAAATATTTAACTACATACTTTAGTTTATAACATTGTAGAGCGGGGTTTTTTGTTGGGTACGGGTACCTGACGAAAAGGAGGGATGGGGAGACTACCTCAACTAAACACCAATCCATATATTTAAATAAGGAAAGAAGAAAGAAAAACAGAAACTTAAAAAAAAAATGAACCATTATACTAGAGTAAAAAGTCGTATAAATGGTACCAGAGCACTTTCCATTTTAAATTTCACATTACTGATGATATCTAATAAATGAATGAAAATACATTTTTTCCTTACCTTCTTGTTGACGACTAAGAAGCACCATTTGGGGTTGAGCAGCAGCCGATGTATCTAGTGTGTATAGGAGAGTCGGTCACAGTTTAGAGCCACACTTTATGCAATTGTTATCGACCGGTTTTCTCCTCCTCCCCTTTTTTTTTTTTTTTTTTTTGGTTATTTCTTCTTCTTCCACACAACGACCACCATTATTCTAACTGCTTCTCTATTTGGCTAGTGCTTCCACTCTCGTCGATTTTTTACTTTCTCTACTATTAGTCTTTCTTTTCTCTCTTTCTAGGCATCACCTTTTCTATTTTGTAAACTTTTCTCCAACATTAACAGTTTTTTTATTTGTTTATATTTCTTTTTATTGTTTTTTTTGTCAGAAAACAAAATAGACATTGATAAATTAGTATTTAAGTATGCATCTTTTTTTTTCATTTCAGTGTCTTGTGTATTATCTTTTTTTTTAACGAAATTTCCAGAATAATTTTCCTTAGATTTCTTCCATACATTTTACAACACATGTGTGTAAAAACAAACATTAACAAAATCCACTATCTTGTTATTTAAATTTTAACCTACATGCATTTCATATTAGTAACCAACTTATTTCTTTGTATTTACTATTTACCCAACCCCTCCACATGAGTAGGATATGACAAAAGGTAAATTTAAGGGGAGTTTAACAGGTTTGAATTTAGAGTTTTTCTCTTAGACATATTGGCCCCTTTAACCTTCGTATGGCGACTGGCCATACGAAGGTTAAAGGGCCAATATGCCCTGCTTCTTGTCTATATCTGAAGGAAGAATAGTTGGATGCATACCTTTCATAAGGGCATTATTAGTGCTATGTGAAATGCAAACAGATTTGTGGGAATTAAAAAAATAACAATTTCCCATGAACCTTCAGACCGGAAAAACCCTCCGAGCATGTGCAGAAAAAAGGACCCACTTCTGACCCCAAGATAATCTCTCGGCCATTCAGACATAGGCCTTAACTGGGATGAGACACTATTTCTGGACGGACGGAAATTTCCCCTGTATGTGGTGGCTACGACCCATGAATAAAACCTGAATCCTAAAACTATCTTTTATATTTGTCTCTTCTTTTTTCTTTCCATGAATTCCTTTTCAGCGCGTCCACCAAATAAGATGGGGTTAAAAGCAAACATGCACCAGGAATAACCAGATACCTTTAAACCTCAAACATTAAAACTCTTGTAACCCCACAGACTCATCCAGCATTTGAACTCGGGTTATCATATCCAGTTCCAGCGACGATAACTATTATACAATAGTCACCTCAATTTATTTTTATGATGTAAAAATGAGTTATCTTTATTGTTTTGATTGATTGATTTTAATGGCATGTCAACCTGACTATGGTTATTTTATGCTCAGAGGTTATGGAACGGCATTCATTGTATATTTGTATTTACATTTTCTTTGTATAGTTGTTTCTTAAAAGTTTTTTTTTAACACAGTCATATGATATCAAGTATTCTTTTATAATACAAATAATTTGCACTCATATGGTTTCAAGTATTTCTATCTAATACTAATAATTATATGGTTTCAAGTAATTATTTTTATTTAATAATTGTCATTTGTTTGCACACAGTTATATAGTTTTAAGTAAATAATAATACTCCTTAGTAAACAATTATAGCTTTAAGTAACTATTCTTAATACAAACAATTTACAGTTATATAGTATCAAGTATTCTTATCGAATTCTAATAATTTTTAAATAGATCTGTATGATCCATACATGGGATTCTAACAGGTACTACCACTCTGGGTCAAAGTGGACCTGGGAGTAATGGCAATGAAGGGGTGCTCCAAACCTTTCAGAACTTCAGAACTGTAACCTCAGGACCAGATGCAGTTTAATGTCATACCCAGGATACCCCCTTTTTGTACAGAGGGGGTCTTACCCTTCTGCAGGGGAGACAGCATATTCTAAATTCTGCTAATAATTTTTTCAAAAATAACATAAACAAGGCCAAATTATTTTCAAAACATACATGATCAAGATGCTGTATAATATTTTGAATCTTAAACATTTTCCTCAGAACCAAACAAGGATTCCATTTTTTTTTTTTTCATGTAAATCGAAATTAGTATGCTGATTGTAATGATAAACAAAAACACGGATAAGCTTTATTCTACTTAGAATAATGTTACAGTTTACTGAGAGCTTATATACTCTTGCAATCACAAAAGAGTTCCTCAAAGGGGAGGTAATTCTCAATTACTTATTACACTGATGTACTTTGACTAGTGCCCTAATCTTGCTTGTTATATCAACAATGTTTTGGCCATTGCACTCTCCAGCATCCTTTATGTACCAAGTTAAATTTCGACATGATTAATGACTCCTCATCAAGGACCAAAAAGTAAGATGATATACATCCTTACTGAACGCCAGGTAACTGCTTACTCTACCAACACAAAGTGGGGGAAGGTCACGTGACTTCCCTTGACCAATGTGAAGGCACTACAAACAGTTCCCTGAAACATATAAATACACTGGTAACCAAATTCTCTCTCATTTGCCTTTTGTCAGCCAGGCAGCACACACATGTCTAGGATTTGGCCCTAACAGACATGTAGGCCCGGCATACTCAGTAAACTCTTCTTTCTCTCTTTTGTTTTCTCTTGTCAGACAGTTTGTACACATGTGTTTGCGCTATCTCTGAAAAAATGCATAACATGACTACCAAAACACAACAACCAAACGCAGATGCACATGACCAGCAAAAATATTAACTGAACAGGGATGCACATGACTGACACTCAACCAAACCATTTATGGAACTTGCATGCACACACAACTATTCTTAAACTTCATGGCCTGTTAGCAGATAGAGCACACCACTAGCAAGACATTTTATGTTGATATCACATATCAACCTGCCCTAACAGTTCACTTGAACCTAGGAGAATTATGCCCACATGTAAGCAGATGCAACAAGTCCATAGCAGTTCAATTCCAACAGACAAGGCCATACTCCCTCTTCCCACATGACTACATGTAGCACAAGAGATGAAAAGATTCACAAGTCAGCCTACTTTAATGGTTCAATCCTAGTGGTTTAATTCTGCCACACACAAGCCACACCCCCTCTTCCCAAGGGACAACATGCAATGCAAGAGACATCACATCTTTATTCATACATCAATCTCTCCTAATAGTTCAATCCCAGACTGGGGTAAGAACAGTAAGAACCACATCAATCTTGGACGAGGAACAATGGCAACAGCCAGTCCACCACCAACAAACTCACAACTTGCTATCACCACCGAGAGCATTCGTCTGCACGAATACACTTCATCCTACTGACCAACTACCTTAAAAATACAACAGAATGCTCATCCGCACAACTCACACAGCTAGAAGAAATATGTCGCCCACTACAATATGTTGCAATCCACCATATGCAAAGCTGAAGCTACAAGAGCTAGACATCTTTTCCTATACACTGTTGAAGTAAGTTATGCAATGCAGGATCCAATTCAGTTACAGCTTGCTTGTTGCTTTGTCTGCCAATTCGACGGTAATTGAATATTGCTTCTACATACATTACTTCATTCTACTATAAGTACTACCAATAGAAACATGAGCAAATCTCTTCATCAGTGGACTTTCCTTCTACATATTTCTTTCTTAATGTTGCATTTATGAATATACCATTCCTTGTTTTCATTCATCATCATCATCATTATCGCACAAGCAGCACGGATATCCATGACAATCTCTCGCCAACCTTCCCTATCACTCATTGCCCCTGGGAGGTCCTCTGCGCAGTATCCAGAATCCTCACATAGTTGGTCAATGTAGGCCCTTAGTGGGCGTCCTACGTTAGCATGTCCATGTGTTGGCTTCCACAGGAGAACGTCGCTTATGAACTCGTCCCAGCTTCTCCAGCAGTGTCCTGCATGCCTAGTCCGTTTCACCCGGATGGTTTGTGAGATGGGGGCAGGTGACCATATAGTTGCTTTCTTGTGGGGTGCTGCTTCCACGACTTGTTCAGGACTGCATGCAGCATTCTTGTGCAGCTCCTATCTAGCTTATTCTCAAGGTACTTTGTTAAGGTCTATGTGGTGCAGCCATACAGCAGTACTGATATAACCACAGCCTGGAAGAATTGTCACTTTAGCTTTCAGTGAGATCGGATTTCCATATGACTGATAATTTGTTTGTGGCTGCCATGCCTTTCCTATACGTGTATTAACATCGCTTTCTATGGATGAGATATTACTACCTAGGTATGTGAACTGTTCCACTGGCTTAAGAAGCTTACCGTCAAGTGTGGAGATGTCTCCTTTCTTTTTGAAGCACATGAACTCGGTTTTATCAGAGTTCACATAGAGGCCGATATTCTTTGCTGCCTCCTCCAAGCTATGTAGTAGTGACTCAGCCTGTGCCAGTGTATCTGCAAGAAGCGCAAGGTCATCAGCGTAGTCTGCATCTGTGACTGTGCAGGATATTGCCTGCTTTTTGCCTTTCTTAGTGTAAAGCCTTTTTCTTTTATGGTATCTAATGATGTTCGAAGTGCATAGTCTAGGCATATTATAAATATATATGGTGCTAATGTATCTCCTTTTAGGACTCCAGCGGCGATGTCAAAGAAATCTGTGTCACCATCAGGTGAATGTACCATTGCTTTAGTGTCTTTGTAGAGCATCATTATAGTGGCAACCATTTTTTGGGGAGACCGTACACTAGTAGTATTTGTTCCATTTTCCCTCTGTGTATGGAATCAAATGCCTTGGAGAAGTCTACGAATAGTAGCGTTGCCTCTAGATTCTTTGCTCGACCCCTTCTATGATCCTTCAAATAGTCAGGATCTGGGTGGTTGTGGATCGATTTCTGCGGAATCCGTTTTGGTTTTTCCTAAAGATTTTCTCTATTTCGGGTTGGATGCGATTAAGAAGAAGGGAATTATATATTTTAGCTGCAATAGCAGTAAGAGTTATGCCTCTGTAGTTTTTAGCGATTCCAAGGTCTCCCTTTTTGGGGAATGGGAGGATGCATCCTTTCATCCATTTGTCTATTCTATTTTGTCTATATACTGCATTGCATAGCCTAAGCAGTATGTCATTGAACTTTCCCATCTTCCATACCTCAGGTGGTATTTCATCAAGACTGGCAGCTTTTCTACCTTTTAGCTTCTTTAAGACTTTGTTTAGTTCTTCTATTTTGAAGTCCAAGTTTGATGTCTAGTTATCTATCTACAATCTTTTGGTATTATTTTCTATGATTTTAGGGGGTTCCCCAATAGTTTCTGGAAGTGGTCTTTCCATTTCTGGAGTCTATCTTTTTGGCTGGTTGCCTTTAGCTTTGATCTAGAGGTACTTTACCTACCACTGATTTCATTTACTGTCTGCCATGCTAATCGTGACTGTCTGTCTTCTATCGATTATCTAATGTTATTTATCTGTACTTGGATGTATTCTATTTGTTCTTTTTTGTATGTTTCAGTTAGGTCTATCTGGGCTTTCTTAATGTTGTGTAGACTGGTGCTAGTTGGGTTTGTTTTATTATGTTGGGCTGCTTTTTTATATTGTTTCTCTTTTCTCTAAATGCTTCTGTCTCCCAGGGGACAGAGTGTTTGGCTCTTTCTTTGGTTGGTATACACTCAGCTGCTGCTTTCAGGTGGGCACTGACAAAGTTTTTGTATTCCTCGTTTGGAGTGTAGCTTTCAGTTGCCTCCTGGAAGATATCGAATTTATTTCTTACTGTCACAGTGTAGCGATTGCATATATCACTGTTCGCAAGTGTTGACCAGTCGTATCGTACAGACTTACTGGTTTGTTTTTGTTTCTACGTTGGCTAAGTTGTAATTTTGCTGTGACTATCCTGTGATCGGATGATACTCCTTCAAAGGAGGAGTATGCTTCACAGCTCATTGCACTATTTATCCATTTTTTATTTATATAGGATATAGTCTAATTGGGCTTTTGTATTGTTTGGGCATATAGGTCCATAGTTTGCCTTTTCTTTTTTGGTATTTTGTATTTAAGCATACAAACCTGTTCTCAAGAGAGAACTCGGCTAGGAGTTCACCGTTTCTATTTGGGATGTTATGTAGGCCGTATCTATTGTTCTCATTTTTGCCTATCTGCGCATTCATGTCACCCCAATGATCAAGACATTGTGTTTGGGAATCTGTCTGGATAGGGAGGATAACTCATTATAGAACTTTGTGATGTCCGTTTCTTCGCTGACATTAGTGGGGCTATAGCACAAGATTACTGTCATGCAGGGATTCCCATTAAATGTAGCGCATATAATTCTTTGTTGGATTTTTTCTACACTGTTTAGTGGTCTTATAGCTCGGGGGCTGAGGAGCATTCCTACACCTCCTCTGGTGGCATTTGTGGAGTTTTTCCACGCAAATGCCAACACAAACGTCCATCCATTACCTGTTTCATGACATTTTATTTCTAGTTCACTATGATCAAATCTATGCTCTTGTACGCAGGTTATCTCTATATTTTTATCTGCTGCAGATGCAGTTAAATCAGTTAGTTGGTTTATCATTTTTAGTGTTCTGACATTAAATGTTGCTAAGTTTAAGTTTGTTTACGCCTTAGTAGGTGTGTTTTATTCCTAGGTTCTGTGGTTGGCTTTTTAGATATTGTTTTCAGAGCTACGACGTTGGTAGTATGTGTGTCTTGTTCGTCTGCTCTGGGTGTGATGCGGTTTGTGTTGTTTGATGTTGTTGGGGTGCTGTAGCGTTTTTTTCGACACAGGCCAGTGCTCAAACCCAAGGATGTTGAGGCACTGAAGCAAATTTTCCGACACAGACCAGCGCTCGAACCCGTGGACGCGCACCAGAATCAGCAAGAGTGGCGATGCTGTATGACCCCTTGTCACCCTCTCTTTGTCTCCAGTCCCACATTATTGCATACATATTGTAACATACCAGACAAAAAGCATTGGTTGAGGTGTATCTCGTTACCTGGTGGTCATGAGTTCAATACCTGGACCAGGTTATGAAATACAAAATGAAAAAGACAGATAAGTGACATCACAAAGATGAATTAAGGACATCTAAGCACAGACACTAACTTTTCTAGATTGAATAAAAGGTTCGCTGCAAAATTCCCAGAATATTTGTATTTACCTAACCCCTCCAGGATGTGAACAAAAGTTAAATAGATCTGTTTAAAAATCATTAATATTAGATGTGAATTCTTTTGGAAGTCCGTCGCAGACAACGATGACGTCACTCATATCTTCAGTTGTGGACCCTCTGGTGACTTATTAGTCCAATTCTGGACTGCAGATGCAGTCACACACATTGCAGGGGAAATTCCATCTACATTTGGTTGTTTATGACGACAAAAACATTGCTACTCTGCTGCCCTGTTTATCTCGATATGAGCTGCTTAGCTCCTGTGCAGTAGACGTCTCGCCAACTCTGTCTGCTGGAGGTCAGATCTTCCACGCTTGAAGGTGTGATGATACATTTCGTCAGTGTTTAATATGGTCTTTGAACTGCTTTTGGGGGCTTCTGTTCTCCGTGTGCCATCTGTGAGTTTACTGTAAAGTAATTTATGAGGGAGTCTGTCTGCAGGCATGCAGATGGTGTGAACACTTGAAGCTATATAACTATGTGCAAAAGAAACACCTGATACCATATAACTGTGCAAAGAAATTCTTCTGGTTCTTCTTCTTCTTCTTCTTCTTCTTATTATTATTATTATTATTATTATTATTATTATTATTAAAGTCACGTTGAAAGCACCAGTTCCTGCTAGATCACCAAAGTTAAGCAGTGATGAACCTGTTCACTACTTAGACAAGTGACCATATTAAGCAACAGTAGGTACTATAAGAAACTGAATATCAAAAATGAATTGATTTGGCATTAAATGACCTGAAAAGGGTTGGTATGTCATAAAACAAAAAAACCAACCAACAACTATTATTATTAAATAGGAATAATTACTTGAAACCATATAATTATGTATAAGTTTGCCCAACCTCTCCATCACGGATAGAATGTGACACAAGGTTAATTTTTTTAAGCGTTGTAAAGTTGGTTTAAGTATGTATTTAACCAACTCTTCTGCCATGAGCAGCATATGACATAGGGTCAATTTTTAAGCTGAATACAACTGATTTGAATCCAAAATTTTCCTTCTCCTAGACTGGTTGCCGAGCTAAGGCTAAGAACCCAGTCTGCCCTACTATTTACCCATAGCTGGGGGGAAGGGATGGATTAATGCCTTTCCAAAGCCATTAGAACAAAGTTAAATGCAAACAGCCTCATCCAGGATTTAAACTCAAATTGCTGATTCCATTTCCTACAACAATAACCATTATGCCAAGGGCATATTTTTTTTTTCAGGATGTTACAAACTACAAATGAAACATTTGATGAAGACTGGAGGGTACAAAATATCTTTTAGCTTGGTTTGTTGGATTTTACGGCATGTCAACCCTTGTTGGGTTATTTTATGCTGAAGATGTTTTGTTTTATTCATGCTTGATTGCTATTCAAATTTCAACACAACTTTTTAAAACTCATTTTTTTTATATTTAACCCATTCTTGGTTTGGTTTGGTTTGTTTTGTTTTACAGCATATCAACCTCAGTGGGTCATTTAATGCCAACAACGTTTTTGGAATAAATTCATTCTTAATGGATATTCAATTTTTTATATAAACACATTTTTCTATTTAACCCATTGATGGAACTATAACAGGTACTACCACTCCGGGTCAAAGTGGACCTGGGACCAATGGTGATGAAGGGGTGCTCCATATTTCCCAAACCTCCAGAATTGGAACCGCGCCATCAGTTTAACATCATATTCAGGACATGAAGACCCTCAGCCACTGCCTTCTAGCACACATATGATAAAAAGTGTTGGGAGTTGCCATAAGGGCAATAGGGTTAGGGCAATCATATAGGTGCTAGGGCTTGACATGACCAGCCGATTGATCGAAGGGGTCCTCTCCAACTGCTCATCTAGCCTAAGTAAGGGTCTAAGTGGAGTGTTGCATGTCATGGACTGCTCATCCACCATCTAATGGGTACTACCACTCCGGGTCAGAGTTGACCTGGGAGTAATGTGATGAAGGAGTACTCCACACTCCCAGAGTTCCAGAATTGGAACTTTACCATTAGATATCAAAATGCTGTGATTATAACAACCAAGATAAGGATACTAGTCTAAGTGTATCACTGTATGATAATTCTTTATCTCAGAAATCAAAAAAAAAATTTTTCCTTTTTTACAACAGTAACATAATGTATGAAAATGCAATGTGTATGTATTTAACAAACCCCTCCATCACGACAGCATGGATTCCTGGGATTCTCTCTCTCCACCCATCCCTATTGGTCATCACTCCTGGCAAGCCCTCCTCACAATATCTATTATCTACATAGAGCTGGTCAATGTAAGTCTTTGCTGGTCAGCCCACTTTTGTGTGTCCATGTTTAGGTATCCACTGGAGAATGTCACTTATGAGTTCATCCTTTATAACCAAATTCAATTTTTATTGACCCCAAATAAAATTGAAATTAAATTAGAAAACATAATTTACCAGTATTAAATACAATTTTCATGAAAAAAAGAATCAGTAAATTGTAAATGCAAATGCACCTTCTTGTCAAACATCGCCAAAATCTACTAAAGGAGGTCATTAGAGATGTTACACCAGAATCCTTACAGGCAATTCCATGTCAAATCATCCAGAAAAAAACTAAAATTGTCACCCACCCATTTAATTTTTCTGACATTTTGTACAGGTTTGGACTGTGTTAAAGTTAGACATTCCCCAAAATTTGAGCTTCCAATTCCAAAAATTGTCGGAGTTATGTTGTTTTTAGCTCTCCAAATTTGGTGGGGTTGGTGAAAAATGGCGACTTTTTGTAAATCTATTTTTGTCTGTGAAATGAGTCTAGAGCTTCCCTACTCTTAAAAATTGGTTTATAAAAACATTTCTGCCCAAGGAACCCAAAAATGCCATCGAAAAAGTCTTAAAAGTTAACCAATTTTAAGTTATTGATGATTTTTTTCATGGCAAGATCAATATCTTAATGTGGCACTGAATCTAAGACAACATTTTTTTCTATTATTATTTCACATATATTGAACATTATTTATACCAAAAAGAAAGTCTGACCCGGAGTGGTAGTACCTGTTAGGGTCCCATCTATGGGTTAAATAGAAAAAATGAGTTTATAAAAAAATTGAGTATCCATTAAGAATGAATTTATTTCAAAACTTTGTCGCATTAAATGACCACTGAGGTTGATATGCCGTAAAACAAAACAAACAAACCAAACCTAGTGTTAGACCAGGGAGATTGTTTTTTGCTGAGGTAGAGCCATACCTTCCGTCAACTCCCTTCTTTACTGCACAGATCAGATTAACTAATCTGTGCTACTCATACGCTGAGTTGGCAGGAGCTAGTATTGAACTCAGAACCTTGTGATTCGTAAGTGGGTGCTCAACCAACTGAGTTAAACTGGCCCCATAAAAAAATTGAAGAAAAAAAAGAAAAAAGAGGATATAATGAACAACAAATTAACTATATAACACATGATATCCATACTAGGGTATAATAAGGAAATTAATATTTCTTCTAAAAGAGGAGAGAGATGTCATATCTAAAAGAAACTAGAAGTTATCTCCCTTGGACTGGTTTAAGAATACATTAAGGGACCAATTGAATGGAAAACATTGGTGGACTTAATGCATACTAACGCCTCATTAATGTATCTGTATAAATGTCAATTTGTGTGAATAAAGGACATAAAACGATCCATTTTACAACTAATCTTTGGTGTCAGCCCTTTATTCTTTAACTCCAAAATATATATTCCTGTATATTCAACTTATAGAGGGGAAATATATGGGGCGAAATAGACCTTCGAATCAACAAGCTCCCCGCCGAGGGGGAACCAAAACAAGCAAGTTCTCCATCTTCTCACAAGCCAGACCCTCTGTTGGTCAACACATTCTTCTTTGCGTATGCTGGAAAATCCGATGTCGTAGTCGAAATAATCTTTAGCAGTTCAAAATCACATTTCCTATTTAGTTTTGTTTCTGTTTGACTCAAATCCATTTCTTTACTGAAAAGCACTTCGTCGTCGACTGCTTCTGCTGCTGCTGACTGCCCAGCGCTCGACTCACTTGTTATTTTATGGGCATATTAGCCAAACATCCGGGCACATCAGTCGAACCTCGCGTCCGTCCAGTGCCCAAAACGCATTTGTTTTTGCATGCGGGAGGACGCGAGTTCGATCCCGGCAGGCAAGACAATGTCTTGCTCTTTTTCCTTTCTCATTCTCCGTCACACAACTCTTATATAATAATAATGAAATTTATTGCATACAGTGCTCAGGTGTACCACAACTCATCAAAGGCTCATGTATAGTACATAGAATAATGTACTAATGTCAGGAACATGAATAGTGCACAGTGATAATATACATATATGTGTGTGCGTGTGCATATGTATATGGAGGGGGATATCAGGTATAAAAAAGTCGTCAGGGTGGCCTGAAGTCGGTATCAGCCAATCAGCGAGGGAGTCTATCCCCTTTTCACTAGCGCTAGACCAAGGAGATTTTTTTTTGCATCTGAGGTGGTGCGCCACATCTATCATCAGCTCCTTACTTTACCGCCCAGATCCCTGTGCTACTCATACGCTGAGTTGCGAGGGCGGAATCGAACTAGGAACCTTGTGGTTTCTAGCTGAACGCTCTACCGACTGAGCTAACCTGCAAATTACAGGAAGCATGGAAGGTGATGGCTGAGGGTCTTATTATCCTGGGTATGATGTTAAACTCTATCTGATGGTGAAGTTCCAATTCTGGAGCTCTGGGGAATGTGGAGTACCCCTAATCATCATTACCCAGGTCCACTCTGACCTGGAGTAGTAGTACCTGTTAGGGTCCCATCTATAGGTTGAATAGAAAAACATGAGTTTTAAAAAATGTATTTAAAAAATTGAGTACCCATCAAGAATGAATAAAATAAAAACGTCTTTGGCATAAAATTACCCAACAAGGGTTTGACATGCCGTAAAGTAATGCTATTTTTTTATTTCAAAAGGAAAAACAATAAACTCTGAGGCCTATGTTGAGACTCTAACAAGATTCAGAGCAAAAATCCAACGAATAAGACCCAACTTGCCAATTGACAATGTCCTCCTTCTGCATGACAATGCTCGACCACACACAAGCATCAGGACAAGGGAGAAAATTGCCTCGTTTGGGTAGACAACTTTACCGTATCCTCAATACTCACCAGATTTAGCACCTTCAGACTATCATCTCTTCGACCCCATGAGAGACAAACATTATTCCAGTGATGAGGAAGTGAAATCTGTAGTGAAGAAATGGCTCAAAGAACAGTCAACAGAATTTTACGGGGCAGGGATACATGCTCTCATTCGAAGGTGGTACATTGCTATTGAGAGAAATGGGGACTGTGTGGAGAAGTAGGGATGTTATCCACAGAGGAGTAGCTTCATTTTGATGTATGATACATGTTCTTGAGTTGGTAATTATACCTGTCCTAAACAAAATGGCATTACTTTTTGACTCACCCTCATAAATCATTCCCTTCTTGGTTGAACCAAGTAGTTCTCTGCACCTTCTCTGACCTGTTGGCTTGGGCTGCATCAGTTGAAAAGTAAGGTGGATTCATACCTTTGAAAAGGGTATTAGCATTATGTGAAATGCAAACAGCATTGTCCAGGATTTGAACCCGGGTAGCAGAGTCCACTTCCTACAATGATAACCATTACCCCACAAGTGACTCCATATGTAATTAGTTGCCTCTGAACGAGCAAGGTGTAACACAAGGTCAATTTTTAAGCAGAGTTTTAACAGGTTTGGATACATACCTTTTCCAAAGGTATTAGTCTGGTAGAAAAAGAAAAGAAAATAGAGGGGGAAAATAAATTCGACTTGTTGAAGAGAGGGGGGTCAACAATGTCGTCGCCGTCACAAAATCTACAGCACAAGAAAAAAATCCGTCGTCGTCGTACAATCACCAACTCTATTATCATCAGAAGCTGAAAAATCGCAACTGCTTGCTGTCGTCACCCACCTCTATTTATACGAGATTTTCCTTCAACATCCGGGTGTCTGCACCCCACGCACGAGATTCCCGAGCCAACCCTAGCTGCCGGAATCTTCGTAGCCATCATCCAGGCACCTGGCGCTTACATCCGGGACAGTAGTATTGTGAATTTGGTGCCAATGTGTCGCCCGTGCGCATTCCGAAGGACGTGGGTTCGATTCCACATGCCAGGCAAAGCCTAGCCTGCTTCCTTCGAGAATACGGCAGGCCACTCACCTCGTGTTCTCTGTCACAATTAGTGAAATGCAAACAGCCTCATCCAGGATTTGAAGTCGGTTATAGTCATTCTTTTTTTTTTTTTTGCATTACCTTTTGCATTGAAAAACAAAAAGGGAAAAAAGATGTATGCAGCAGTGATGAAGAGTTCTTGAAGCAATGACTCATCCCATGATAGACAGACTGAGATACACACATATTTTGTAGACATTGTTCGATATCAGCCATAAGTGGTGATACTCAACAATCAAGGAGGTCGACTTTAACAAAACAAAACAAAAAAAAAAGAAAAAGAAATGCATCTTGCAAGTTGAACTTTCTACACAGATGGCTGTTTTGCAATGATTGGTATTCAAGTAGACACGGATTGATGTCTTTACACATTCGGTTTTTTTTCCCTCATGGTAGACGTGAAGTCATCAAAAACCAAATTTAAGCCAGGCATTCAGCCAATCAGATAAACTTTCATGGCAGCTCTTATTGCATAGGATGTATTTTTTTTTAATATTATGAATCACAAAAATAAACAAACCAAAAGGGATTAGAAAGAAGTAATTTGTATGAAGTAGTATATATATATATATATATATTTTATATATTTATATATATGTATATACATATATATTCATATATATGTATACATATACATATTCATATATATGTATAAAGTAAGTAAAGTCGACTGGGCGGCCTAAAGTCAGTATCAGCCATGCAGCGAGGCAGCTCTTATTGCATAGGATGTATTTTTTTTTTAATATTATGAATCACAAAAATAAACAAACCAAAAGGGATTAGAAAGAAGTAATTTATATGAAGTAGTATATATATATATATATATATATATATATATATTATATATATTTATATACATATATATTCATATATATGTATACATATACATATTCATATATATGTAAAGTAAGTAAAGTCGACGGGGCGGCCTAAAGTCAGTATCAGCCATGCAGCGAGGGAGTCTATCCCTTTTCAATAGCGCTAGACCAAGGAGATTGTTTTTAGCATCTGAGGTGGAGCGCCTTACTTTACCGCACAGATGCCTGTGCTACTCATATGCTGAGTTGGCGGGGACCGGTATTCATATATATGTATATACATATATATTCATATATATGTATACATATATGGATATATATGTCTATGTATATGCATATATATACTTATGTATATGCATATATATGCTTATGTATATGCATATATATATGTATATATATGCATATGAATGTATGTATATTTATACATATATGTATATGCATACATATATATGCATATGGATGTATATAAATATATATATATTTATGCATATATATATGTATATGCATATATATAAGTATATGTGTATGTGTATATGCATATATGTGTATGCATATATATATATATGTGTATATAAATATATAAATATGCATATATATATATGTATGTATATGCATATACATATGCATATATATATTATATATATATATATATA